>OX638303.1:29051018-29384108 GCA_951812265.1 Taphrorychus bicolor | reverse complement strand
GGGTAGGTAGGTTACCAGGATATTGATCAGTGTCTTGTGCTCTTAGTACTATTTCAGCTAATTTGATTAGCAGTAATTTGTTAGTTAGGTATCAGGTTAAGTTTTAAAAGCTATATCAAGCTCTGATCAATTTATAAATTATTAAGTATGAATAAATCAGAGTCATTTTTAACTTATCCGGTGTAGTTCATGTTATTAATGGGATTACATTTCTAGAGTAATGTATCGATCATTTGATACTTAGCATCTTGCAAATTTCAGTGTTTGGTGTTTTTAGTTAAATACTCAATCTAGGTATCTGTTGACTATACCTACTGCTTTTAATATAGGCAATTGTGTCATTACGCTGTTAGCCAGGCTAACAGCTTAATGACACAATTGACTATATTAAAGCAGTAGCTATAGTAAGCAGATACCTAGAGTGAGTATTTAACTGAAAACAACAAACGCAGAAATTTGCAAGATGCTAAGTATCAAATGATCGATAAATTATTCTAGAAACGTAATCCCATTAATAACATGAACTACACCGGATAAGTTAAAAATGACTCTGATTTATTAATATTTAATAATTTTATAAATTGATTAGAGCGTGATATAGCTTTTAAAACCTAACCTGATACCTAATTAACAAATTACTGCTAATCAAATTAGCTGAAATAGTACTAAGAGCACAAGACAATGATCAATCCCTGGTAACCTACCTACCTACCCACCCAGCAAACGCTCTGCTTGCCTACCGCACATCTGCACAGCGATTCGACTGTATGATGTCGTATAGGCGTCGCGACGCGGGGTACAAAAAAGTGCAGAATGGACCTTAAATTTTCTTATGGAGATTTACATGTAAAAAAGGGCCAAAGTGTGCTCGTTCTGTTGCTGCCTATCTACTCTCGTCACTAACATGACATTCTATCGATGTCATTTTTGGTTAAAGTGGTCAGTAGGCGGCGCCGGGGATCATCGACATCTCCTGAAGTTTATTTAGTTTATCGTGATGTTTGCGGTTCATCTGAAGTCGTAAAGAAATTATTGTGAATTGTGATTTTTCTGATAAAAACTCATCTTAGTAAAACAGTGAATATATGTTTGGTGTATGTTGGGATTGCAGTACCTTTTAACAATATGTGATTTGATTGGCCGATATCTATAGTTGATACTGTTATTGTTGGGGTTGAACAACAATAATAAGTTATGTTTTAATTTATAAACATACGTTAACTGCTTAACGCTAACAGACGATCGCTTATTGCTCTCGTTGACATGGATATTTAATTCAATTATTTTTTATTACACTGTTGGTAGGTATTAGTTTTATTTTTATACCAGATACATTTCAATCTCAGATTTCAGAATAACTGTGTGGTATCGCGTCCTTCTCAAAGTAGTTGGTTGCGTTGTACCAGGACGCTTATTCTGTAGGAAAGAGTGAAAGTGAGAGTGAGAATTTTGACAACCTTGATTGGTCAAAAAATTCTGTTGACGAATTCCATTGGCCAGCAATTCTCACTTTCACTCTTTGTGTGTCTTTCACTGGTGTAGGACAAAAATAAAAAATTTCTACGTTTCTGCAGAAATTATGCCTACGTTACGACGTTTATTTGACGTCTTTCTCAAGGCGATTCTACATAAAGTGCAGAAATGCGTCATTAGAGATGTAGGTACTAATCCATCGATCACAACACCGAGGGAGAACAAACCAAAAACAATCATCTCGGTCCCAACAAGCACCACAATCAATAAAACAGGCGTTCACTCAAACATTAACCTTTCAATCCGAGAGACTCCAAGATTGACCGATTCAATATCGGTCAACCAGTTCAAACATTAACCGGCCAATCCAAGATTGACCGATTAATGTTTGAGAAAACGCCTGTTTTATTGATTGTAGTGCTTGTTGGGACCTAGATGATTTGGTTTGTTCTCCCTCGGTGTTGAGATCGATGGATTAGTACCTACACGTCTAATGACGATAAAAACTTCTGCGCCTTATGCAGAATAGCCTTGAGAAATAGGTCAAATAAACGTCGAAACGTCGGCATAATTTCTGCAAAAAAGTTTTTTATTTTTGTCCTACACCTTTTACAACGCAACCAAGATTTCAGAATTGTATAAGTAGATATAGAGTAACATTTATTATTTTTTTAATTCTAGACTTTTTTTTAACCTGCTTTAGGACGCTTTTTTTGGAAAAACTGACGTCCATATGATGCCAGAATTAAATCAATAAACGTTTAGATTTTGTCCATGTCAGGTATATATGGGCAAGCGACGTCTTAAATTAGAATTCTTTTAGATGTTTTAGATGATAAATGACGTCTTTTGGACCAAGTGCTGTCGTCTAAAAGACGTCTCCATACCTAGTTAATATTTAAAATCCAAAGTTTTCGTTCAATCTCCTTGTTTGGTTTATGATAATTGCGTGTTCTCGTTCCGATAATGTGGATTATTTACATTCACCATTCTGATCAGAAAATCGATTCGACTCAACACGGAACAGTGATAGTAGGATTTTGTGGAAATAGTGATCTAGGACCAGATTGTTTCTTACAATTGACAAAAGAAAATGACTTACACTAACTTAGGACACTATTTTTACGTGAATAACGCAACGCAACATCTATATGTATACCTACTACTGTTTGTGCAGATATGAGTAAATAAAGCATTGACTCACTATCTTCCGGATGCTTAGAAGTCGAAAAACACCCATCACAAGAAAGATATAGCAATAAAGCTCCGTTGGCAGGCAGTTCTTTGAACCCACTGGCCAAAAACACCAGAATCTGACTTAAAGTCGGCTTGTACAGTAGGTATTTGTGCGGATTCTCCCTTCTCGACGGTCTCTCACCATTTTCCAAGTACCTGAATCAAAAGCAAATTAGTTACTCTTGAAACCATGATTCTAGTGATCTCAAGAATACAGGGTGACGGTTTTTCGAGTTTAACCATGAGCATCTAGCAGGTTGTTTGAAGAGATACGAAAAAGGTAAATTAGGGCAAAGTTGCGCAATTAGAATTTTACAACAATGACGGTATCAAATTTCGAAAATTCCGATTGGTTTAGGAAATATTCACAAAAAAATCGAAATTTTGAAAAAACGTTTTAATTTTTTCTAACGAACCGTCGGATTTAAAATCCGACGTTTTGTTTTCCTGAAACCATCATCAACTTCACTTTTTTAAATACAGTCCTAGATTTTTTTTATCGGAATGATCTGAATCTGTATCTACTTGCCATTCTGCATCCGGTGATTTAGGTTAGGTTTTGCTGATTTTTGTGATGTGATTGTTAAAATTGGTTGATAAAGTCGGATCGCGACCTTTTTGGCACCCGCAGACCACCGACATTTTTATCGGCCGATAGTTTAGTCGATTGGACTGAATTTAGTCAGTACCTAATTCATGCACAAGTTAGCCAGGAAAGGTGACAAAGGGTTTCCCATAGCACTGCCAAAAACTTGCGAATAAAAATCATTCTCGTACGCAAAATAGCTACAGTCAAATACGAACGATATTATTCCCCAAAACTGTTGTTTGTTGATATTGGTGTGTACAGAGATATCGTCCCAGTGCTTTGCCAAAGTACCTAATACGAGTTCCTTAGGAATGTTGGTAAAAAGAGATTTAATTAAGAAAAGCAAATGAATTTTTTACCGAGAAAGTACATTTAGTGCTACGAGTGTTTGGCGTCCCAATAAGCTAAGTAGTAGGTAAATTAGCGGGATGGGGACAAATTATTTATCCCCATCCCGCTAATTCACCTACTACTTAGTAAATTTAGTATTCAGGTTAGAAAGTATTTTGTAAAGAAATCTTGTAAAGTGGCGACTGGATACGACAAGTCTAAGAGGAGTCCCTTCTTTGTGTGTCTTGGGTAGTCCCTAGATCTTAGCAGACGAGGAGTTTTTAATTACTAAATATTTATTTGACTGAATCTTCACACACTACAAAAATTAAACTGTTTGATTGGTGGTGGGTACGCATTCTGTCCAATGAAACCACCAATGAAACAGCTTAATCTTTGCAGTATGCAAAGATTCAACCCAATCCGCCTAAATTATCGGCTGATGAAAAAGTCTATAGTTTGTGGTGGCCACAAAATCAAACCTAAGAGTTAATAGAAATATTAATTATCGTATATCGCCGAATGCAGAATTGCAAGTTGATTCAGATTCCCATGCAAAAAGCCCAGGACCGTATTTAAAAAAATGTTTTATCATCAACTTTTTTTTAAAAAAAAGTTGATATTTTCATTAAAGCGAAACGTCGGATATTAAATTTGAAAATACCACGTTAAAAAGAGCAAAAAGAGGCTATGAAGAAGTGTCAATTATTTTTTAATATCTCTTCAAAATAAGAGTAGAAAAAATAAAAACCTTTTTTTCGAAATTTCGATTTTTTGCGAATATTTCCGAAACCAGACGGAATTTTCGATATTTGAAAACTTCGCTCTTATAGACTTATAATTGCGCAAATTTCTCCTTATTTAACCTTCTTCGTATATCTTTAAATAACCAAAATCCTCATAGTTAGTCGACTCGAAAAACGGTCACTCGTAATTCTTGAAAAACTACACGATGTAGAAACGCTCTAGAATGTTGACGTAAAAAATTAATGTTGGTCGAGTGTGACGCGCGGAAAGTGGCATGTGTTGTTATGTCCTGAAGATGACACTAATCTAGTGCAGAAACGTCGGGCATTATACTGCGTTTCTACACCCCTAGTTTCAATGATCCCCGCCAAGCTATAACGAGTCACAGAAATTAGTTAAATTTACGAACAGACCCTTTTTGTCCTGGTACCCCGTAAGGCACCCGTCCAGGAGCTGGCGAAGCATCATAGATATGATTGAAATCCTCCTGCGGCTCTCGCTCTAATGTCTGAATCATCCTAAACATGTCCATTGTAAGTTCTGAGAACTTCACTTGTTCAGAGGCACTACCCACAATTAGGATTTCTTGTAGCGTTAAATTCATATATTGATTCTTTTCTACAGGTGGTGTTGTTAGTGGACTTAGCCTTAAACATTTCCATTACATAGTTCTTTTTGGCGAGCTAAGATTATATTGTATGTAACTAACCTGTGGGATAAAACAATAGGGTTTGTATCCGCGTGCAGGACTGTAACTAGGGAATCGGCAGTAATAAATGCCTTGATTTCGTCCAGGACCAGGCTCCATTCGATCTGGTCGTCCGGCTCGTAGGTACTAGTGTAGTCGGCGATATGTCTGTCTAATTCTACTATCAATTCTCTAACTAATTTCATTCGTCTAAGCAACAGGCACACCACTATGAAACGAGCATAGTATCGCAATTTTTTCACCATCAATTCGGACCTAAAAGCATTTCTAATGAATAGTATAACACATAGAGCTTATAGGCAGGTGCCGAACCTATCTTCTTTCGCAGCCCTAGAATAGTATGCTCTACCACGGATGGCTGAATAGAATGAGTATGCTTCATTGAGATAATTTGTTTCACTAGTTCTCAAACTGAAATTTTTACGCCATTAATATTTAAGTATTTTTTTAATGTTAAATACTTACTAATAATGATAGTAAAGCTGTCCAATTTTTGAGGCAATTTCTCCTATTTGCCATCGTTTCAAACCGTACTTCGTGTCCAATATTTGGCGGTGCTGTTGTTGAAACTTCCACAATTTCGTGTAAATGTCGAATGTCCTTCCGAAATACGCTTGCCATTGTTTGTGGCCGTATTGAGGCAGGTCCCTATATCATGATAAATTACTTTTAGTACCTAAACTCTCTATTTACAAATCGTATAAGAAAAACATCAACTTTGGCAACAATGCTTAACTTATTTCAAAAACATATTAGTTTGAGAAAATCAAACATTCGCCCTTCATGCATGTGACATAGTTTCGTCATTACACAACGCAACAAAAGAAACATTCCAGGCTTAAATGAAACTAGGCCAGTCCATTGAAAACCATCCCCGCTGGCAATACACACACACTCATATACCCTTCCCCCCCCTGTGCTTACCTTAACCCATTGAATAGCTGCTTGGACTTTTCCAACAGATGCACGAACTCGACAACGATTTTCCTCTCGTGTTCCTCCATGCCGGCCATCCTGACCATTTTCCCGTGTTTCACCACGATTCCGTCGGCGTCATCGCGTGAATAATCGAAAAAATGGCCCGGCGTCGCGACGGCGAACCGATGCGTCCGAAAATCGAACGGCGGACATGGCGACGAAGAGGGTGACGGTGGCGGCGGCATCGGCAACCCCGCGAACTTCGTGGGGTGCAGATGACGTAGCGACGCGCGCCTATTCTAGGAGAGTGCGCGAACATGGGGTTGCATCTGTTGCGGACAAATAATGCAAATGCGCCTTTAAAGTTTGCTAATTTATCGGTTACACTAATAACGAATCGTTTTTATAAGTGAATTTTTTATGTCTCTTCTTTTGGTGATTTGAACAGTTTTTCTGATGGTCTGGTCTTGTATAGAACGAAATGATATTTTATTTTTAAAGCTCGTTCACACGGTGACACTAAATAGAAATTTGTGAAAAGACCCACATGCGCGCATTAAATGTCGCGACACTGATGTTACCGTGTGAACATCTAATGGTACGTCCCCATGCGTGGATATGGTGTATATTGCGGATTTGGCGGTGCGGTGTGATTGGTTAAAATTGAAGTTTCTTGCTAAGTGTTGCCAAATTTCTGCATTCTCATTGAAGTTATCTTTGACATTTGCCATAACTTTAGAGGTCCGCGTAGAACGATGCGTTTATCAAAAGATAGAATGCCGGGTGCACTGCGGCAACACTGTGGATCCGCAATATACGCCATATCCGCATATGGGGACGTACCATAAGAGTGAAACGAAAACGACTTATGGTAGGTCCCCATATGCGGATATGGCGTATATTACGAATCCACAGTGTTGCCGCAGTGCACACTGCATTCCATCTTTTTTAATATAGTCGTTTTCAGGAAGATATTCATCTAGCCAACCATGACATTGTAAACGCACCTTTTAAAAACAATTGAAAAGTTACCAGAAAAGTTACTAGATCGGAGAGTGGTGCGAATCGAGCTTAACGAAGGAATTTATCGGGTTTTAACCTCAAATTTTGTAATTTTCAAACATAACTACTTTATTTCTCAAATTTTGCTCAAATTCAATTGTTATGCTGCGTTTGTAATGTAGAAAAAGTAAACTGGCTTAATAAGCAACTAACTACCACACAGAACTATTAACACAATTCATCGCATGATCCAGAAAACTCATCTGCAACCTGCAACCTCCAACTTCTGCAAAATAAGATGCCAGAGTAGAGTTAAAATTTACAAAAATTGAGACAGGAAGACCACATTCAAGCATTTATTGATGAGAGAAGGACTGAACTGGACCATCAACCATGAACAAGATTTCCAAAAGTACCAAATATACTCACCCAGAAATTACCTTAGTGACCAAATGCCCTGGGAATAGACCATACATTTACAGATTGCAGTCAAGTAAAAATTGTTCCAAACACAGCAACATCACCTGAGAAAAGATTATGTTTCTACCAGACTGAATTTAAGTACTGATACTGCCATATGATTTGGACTGTGTGATTAGGATCCGTGGTGAGAGTCCCAGTGGCCTTTTTATATAGGTTACCTATATGCCATATGCCATCCATAATTCCTATATCCATACACCATCCATAATGTTCCTCGATGATCACTATGGATCGAGTTAATATTAGTCGAGATTATTCCCCATCATAAAGAAAAGAATATTTTCTACCAGATGAATTTACTGTTATATCATTTCAGTTGTCATTTGGGTATAGCTCCATTATTGGAGGTCAACTTATAAAAGTTGACCTTTTCAGTTGTATGTGTCGGTATATAGAGAAGTGTATTTTTGTTTGTTAACTATATATGATTATTGATTTTAAGTTATAAATTACTTACACAAAAAGATGTCTTGCCTAATTGTGCATTTAATTTTTTTAAACTACCTAGATATCAAGAAACTAAAACATTTGTGTAGTGATTTAATATGAGGTTTGTTCCAACATGCTAGGGAACGATTAAATGAACTTGAAAATGAGCAGAAATTCTAGTGCTCAAAACTCAATAAAGACAATGGAAGTCCAAGATGTTTCATTTAATAATACATCATTGTCTATCACCTTCAAACAAATGCTAGAGAACCATTGCAGAACCTTTAAAAAAATCATTTTGGCCAACTCACTAGCAAACATTTCAAATTGAAATGAGGAACCATCTTGACGTTTGCAGAACCACTCTGGACAAGCACATTGTTTATTTCAATATCATATTAGTGAGTTGTCAAGATTGATAGATCATTCTGGAATGGTTTCTTGGTGGAATCGAACAACTTTTCAACTAAGAGAGCTACAGTTCTTTAAAACTAAATGGCATATAAGCTAGTTGTGTGAAGTTAGCGTCCGGGGCGCCAGCGCCTGCTAGCGCTCATCCGATTCTCCTTTCCCCCACTACTATGTTTATTTCATCTATGTTGCCAAGCTTCTTAAATCGTTTTAAAAGTTACTTATTACGTTTTCACACATTTCGTTCCTTGCTTCCCCCAAACTTGCAAGCAAGGTTACATCTAATAGAACTATAGCCAATTTGGCAAAAGTTATGGAGAAAAGTGAAAAACATCCCCCCCCCTTAAGGTTATTTTGCTCGTTTAAAAGGAAACTAGCTCTTGCAACATGTTCAAATTTGCAGAGATGCTACACTACATAATGTGGAATAGAGTTCCTATCTCAGATTTGGTAAAAGTTGTGAATAAAAGTAAAAAACACCCCCCTCCCCTTAAAGTTATTTTACTCCCATAAAATTAAACTAGTTTTTGTGACACGTTCAAATTTGCGGAGATGGTTACGCTACATAATGTGGTATAGACCCCCTATCTCAGATTTGGCCCAAGTTACGAAGAAAAGTGAAAAACATTCCCCTCCCCTTAAAGTTATTTTACTCGATTAAAACAAAACTAGCTCTTGTGACACATTCAAATTTGCAGAGATGGTTACACTACATAATGTGGAAGGGAACCCCTATCGCAGATTTGGAAAAAGTTATGAAGAAAAGTGAAAAACATCCCCCTCCCCTTAAAGTTATTTTACTCGTTTAAAACGAAACTAGCTATTGTGACACGTTCATATTTGCAGAGGTCGTTACACTATTTAATGTGGAAGGGAACCCCTATCTCAGATTTGGCAAAAGTTATGAAGAAAAGTGAAAAACATCCCCCCCTCCCCTTACAGTTATTTTAGTCGTTTAAAACGAAACTAGCTCTTGTGACACGTTCATATTTGCAGAGGTCGTTACACTATTTAATGTGGAAGGGAACCCCTATCTCAGATTTGGCAAAAGTTATGAAGAAGAGTGAAAAACATCCCCCTCCCCTTAAAGTTATTTTACTCGTTTACAACGAAACTAGCTCTTGTGACACGTTCATATTTGCAGAGATGGTTACACTATTTAATGTGGAAGGGAACCCCTATCTCAGATTTGGCAAAAGTTATGAAGAAAAGTGAAAAACATCCCCCCCTCCCCTTACAGTTATTTTAGTCGTTTAAAACGAAACTAGCCCTTGTGACACGTTCATATTTGCAGAGGTCGTTACACTATTTATTGTGGAAGGGAACCCCTATCTCAGATTTGGCAAAAGTTATGAAGAAAAGTGAAAAACATCCCCCCCTCCCCTTACAGTTATTTTAGTCGTTTAAAACGAAACTAGCTCTTGTGACACGTTCATATTTGCAGAGGTCGTTACACTATTTAATGTGGAAGGGAACCCCTATCTCAGATTTGGCAAAAGTTATGAAGAAAAGTGAAAAACATCCCCCTCCCCTTAAAATTATTTTACTCGTTTACAACGAAACCAGCTCTTGTGACACGTTCATATTTGCAGAGGTCGTTACACTATTTAATGTGGAAGGGAACCCCTATCTCAGATTTGGCAAAAGTTATGAAGAAAAGTGAAAAACATCCCCCTCCCCTTAAAGTTATTTTACTCGTTTACAACGAAACTAGCTCTTGTGACACGTTCATATTTGCAGAGGTCGTTACACTATTTAATGTGGAAGGGAACCCCTATCTCAGATTTGGCAAAAGTTATGAAGAAAAGTGAAAAACATCCCCCTACCCTTAAAATTATTTTACTCGTTTACAACGAAATTAGCTCTTGTGACACGTTCATATTTGCAGAGGTCGTTACACTATTTAATGTGGATGGGAACCCCTATCTCAGATTTGGCAAAAGTTATGAAGAAAAGTGAAAAACATCCCCCCCTCCCCTTACAGTTATTTTAGTCGTTTAAAACGAAACTAGCTCTTGTGACACGTTCATATTTGCAGAGGTCGTTACACTATTTAATGTGGAAGGGAACCCCTATCTCATATTTGGCAAAAGTTATGAAGAAAAGTGAAAAACATCCCCCTCCCCTTAAAGTTATTTTACTCGTTTACAACGAAACTAGCTCTTGTGACACGTTCATATTTGCAGAGATGGTTACACTATTTAATGTGGAAGGGAACCCCTATCTCAGATTTGGCAAAAGTTATGAAGAAAAGTGAAAAACATCCCCCTCCCCTTAAAGTTATTTTACTCGTTTACAACGAAACTAGCTCTTGTGACACGTTCATATTTGCAGAGGTCGTTACACTATTTAATGTGGAAGGGAACCCCTATCTCAGATTTGGCAAAAGTTATGAAGAAAAGTGAAAAACATCCCCCTCCCCTTAAAGTTATTTTACTCGTTTACAACGAAACTAGCTCTTGTGACACGTTCATATTTGCAGAGGTCGTTACACTATTTAATGTGGAAGGGAACCCCTATCTCAGATTTGGCAAAAGTTATGAAGAAAAGTGAAAAACATCCCCCTCCCCTTAAAGTTATTTTACTCGTTTACAACGAAACTAGCTCTTGTGACACGTTCATATTTGCAGAGATGGTTACACTATTTAATGTGGAAGGGAACCCCTCTCAGATTTGGCAAAAGTTATGAAGAAAAGTGAAAAACATCCCCCCCTCCCCTTACAGTTATTTTAGTCGTTTAAAACGAAACTAGCTCTTGTGACACGTTCATATTTGCAGAGGTCGTTACACTATTTAATGTGGAAGGGAACCCCTATCTCAGATTTGGCAAAAGTTATGAAGAAAAGTGAAAAACATCCCCCTCCCCTTAAAGTTATTTTACTCGTTTACAACGAAACTAGCTCTTGTGACACGTTCATATTTGCAGAGATGGTTACACTAGTTAATGTGGAAGGGAACCCCTATCTCAGATTTGGCAAAAGTTATGAAGAAAAGTGAAAAACATCCCCCCCTCCCCTTACAGTTATTTTAGTCGTTTAAAACGAAACTAGCTCTTGTGACACGTTCATATTTGCAGAGGTCGTTACACTATTTAATGTGGAAGGGAACCCTTATCTCAGATTTGGCAAAAGTTATGAAGAAAAGTGAAAAACATCCCCCTCCCCTTAAAGTTATTTTACTCGTTTACAACGAAACTAGCTCTTGTGACACGTTCATATTTGCAGAGGTCGTTACACTATATAATATGGAATAGAACCCCTATCTCAGATTTAGATCAAAATTTAGAAATGGAGTTCGAGAGTTTCAGATCAAGATTGCTTTGCATCTCTATACTCAATTATTTCAAAAATGGCTGAAACATACCATATATTTTTGAAATGAGAAAAAATAAGATATTTTATTATAGAGAAGAATACATAGGGTGTTCCATTTAAAACTATTTAACTTACGTATTTGAATTTTTCTTCTGTGACTTATCGGTAAAGCTGTAGAGTGGGATCAAAATAAAATTGAAGAGTTTGTACTTTCGATTTAGGTCACTCGGTTTATTTAATTTTGTACGATTTTTTGCGTTTTTTTTACTTGTCATAAAATTGGTACAATGGACATTTAGCACTGTCTATTCGAAAACAAGTTAATTCTAAATATCTCTTGCACTTAATGCATCGATATGCCTGGTTAACATCTTTTGCTTTTCGCCCGCATTTCAAGCACTTTTCTTTCATATCGTCTGAAGCATTAATTAGTAAGGTCTTCAGTTGATTCCTTTGTTCATCTGGAGAAAAAGTTTGTGATATGTCTTTGTTTGTGAGAATACATTTAATTAATTGCAAAATGTAAACTCCACAATTATACGAATCAGTTTGAAGCTGATGTTTTACGAGCTTTGTTTTCAGTTGGGATATAATATCAAAGGCAACGTTAACTTTGCAAGTAAACTGTTCCAATAATTTTAGCATTTCTTTGACTTTTGAGGCAGATGTTCCAAATGGGTCTGTGTAAAAGAATTCGTAGTTAACAAAATCGGCAACTGCTAAAGTGAAATGATTTTTATACAAAATGGGTATAATATTTACTTTATTTGCTATATCACTGAAAAACGGGTCCTTATAAAATTGGGGCGTTAATGTTGCTGGTTCAAAGAATATTAAGTTTGTCTGAAATATAGACCATATTTTTACATCAGCACTGCCGAATTGATTTTTCATTATTTCAGCGCATATGGAAAAAACAATATTTGAAAGGTATTCGTTTGGATTTAATGTCGCATAGTCTTCAATAGTCAGTCCGAAAGTAGTGTTGTAACGACCAATAACGTATTGGCCCAAATTGTTATTGTCGACGTCATAATCTGTACTTTTTATTAATCCATTATCCAAAATCTCAAATGCCTCTGGCTTTTCTTTATCGAAATGCAAATTAATGTTAAAATTATACGAACAAAGGACACAAAAATACACAAATTTCGATGATTCGACACCAGATATATTTTGTAAGTTCGGATCGCATTCTATATGAACCCACCTATTACAAACGTCACATTTTTTTATATTTTTATTTTCAAATTGTTTGCACTAAGGACAAAATTCAGCAACCTGCGATGAGAATTTTAACAATAATCCTTGCAGTTCTCGTCCGAAATTTTTAATATTTATATTAGTTATCTCATCAGGCAAGTTAGATCCGTTAGATTTTGTTAATTGATCTAAGAAATGTATATTTAATAGAGATCCTTCATAAGGCAAGGTAACCTTAGTAAAAGATAGTGTTTTTACACTCCAGCCAAATTCTTCGAGTTTCTTGTATCCGGCATACATAGATTTTGACTCGTTATACCTTTTTAGTAATACTAAAAAATCCAGTAGCATGCCGTTGTTCTGTTCATTATTATTTCCGTAAGGATCAAGAACAATAACAATTTTTTCATCCACGTGAATTTTTAGTAGAATCCATTTTTCCTCCAACAGCAAAAGGGGAATAAATGTGAATTTTTTCAATTGTAAAATTTTTCCGAAATATAACTTTTTCTGCAATTCATATAACGAGTATTCTGCGTCCCATATCTCGGCATTGGCCGAATTCACCGTATTTTTCTTTTTTATAATTGTAGAAAAAATATTAAATAATTTTAAAGAAATCACTGCAACCTCGTTCTTTCCGGATAACGGATAACCACATTATGTAGTATAACCATCTCTGCAAATTTGAATGTGTCACAAGAGCTAGTTTCGTTTTAAACGAGTAAAATAACTTTAAGGGGAGGGGGATGTTTTTCACTTTTCTTCATAACTTTTGCCAAATCTGAGATAGGGGTTCTATACAACATTATGTAGTGTAACCATCTCTGCAAATTTGAATGTGTCACAAGAGCTAGTTTCGTTGTAAACGAGTAAAATAACTTTAAGGGGAGGGGGATGTTTTTCACTTTTCTTCATAACTTTTGCCAAATCTGAGATAGGGGTTCTATACCACATTATGTAGTGTAACCATCTCTGCAAATATGAACGTGTCACAAGAGCTAGTTTCGTTTTAAACTAGTAAAATAACTTTAAGGGGTGGGGGATGTTTCTCACTTTTCTTCATAACTTATGCCAAATCTGGGATAGGGGTTCTATTCCATATTATATAGTGTAACCATCTCTGCAAATATGAACGTGTCACAAGAGCTAGTTTCGTTTTAAACGAGTAAAATAACTTTAAGGGGAGGGGGATGTTTTTTACTTTTCTTCATAACTTTTGCTAAATCTGAGATAGGGGTTCTATACAACATTATGTAGTGTAACTATCTCTGCAAATTTCAATGTGTCACAAGCGCTAGTTTCGTTTTAAACGAATAAAATAACTTTAAGGGGAGGGGGATGTTTTTCACTTTTCTTCATAACTTTTGCCAAATCTGAGATAGGGGTTGTATACCACATTATGTAGTATAACCATCGATGCAAATATGAACGTGTCACAAGAATTAGTTTCGTTTTAAACTAGTAAAATAACTTTAAGGGGTGGGGGATGTTTTTCACTTTTCTTCATAACTTTTACCAAATCTGAAATAGGGGTTCTATACCATATTATGTAGTGTATCCATCTCTGCAATTTTGAATGTGTCACAAGAGCTAGTTTCGTTTTAAACTAGTAAAATAACTTTTTTCTACAAACGTCAAATAATGACGCATTTTACGCTTTCATTAGACAAACGTAAACCTAATCTTTTTCGAGGATCAGAATGTGAGTGTACTTTTCCGCGCGTTGCCCAGGACAGCAAGCGATAAAGATTTTTTCGCTTGCTGTCAATAGCAACCACCACCACTCAACCAATTATTAAAAACGTCATTGTCACTTTGATTTAAATTTTCAGATTGTGTCTTCAGTTATGGTCAGTTGTGATTCACATTATTTGAAATTGATCGTTTGCAGAAAAAACGTTGTATGCATTACGAGCAAAAAGTAACTTTTTTGCTCTCGAGTGATTGCCGCTCTCCGCTTCGCGTCGAGCGGCAAACTTCACTCTCCGAGCAAAAAAGTTGTACTTTTAGCTCTTAATACATAAATAACTATAAGGGGAGGGGGATGTTTTTCACTTTTTTTCATAACTTTTGCCAAATCTGAGATAGGGGTTCTATACAACATTATGTTTCTCCATACGAGTAAAGCGATCCAAACGAGTAAAATAACTTTAAGGGGTGGGGGATGCTTTTCACTTTTCTTCATAACTTTTGCCAAATCTGAGATAGGGGTTCTATACAACATAATGTAGCGTAACCATCTCCGCAAATTTGAACGTGTCATAAAAACTAGTTTCATTTTATAGGACTAAAATAACTTTAAGGGGAGGGGGATGTTTTTTACTTTTATTCACAACTTTTGCCAAATCTGAGATAGGAACTCTATTCCACATTATGTAGTGTGGCATCTCTTCAAATTTGAACATGTTGCAAGAGCTAGTTTCCTTTTAAATGAGCAAAATAACCTTAAGGGAGGGGGATGTTTTTCACTTTTCTCCAGAACTTTTGCCAAATTGGCTATAGGAGTTCTATTAGATGTAACCTTGCTTGCAAGTTTGGGGGAAGCAAGGAACGAAATGTGTGAAAACGTAATAAATAACTTTTAAAACGATTTAAGAAACTTGGCAACATAGATGAAATAAACATAGTAGTGGGGGAAAGGGGAATCGGATGAGCGCTGGCAGGCGCTGGCGCCCCGGACGCTAACTTCACGCAACTATATAAGCTGGGGCCATTTCTTATAAACTCAGTTGAAAATTTTTCGACTTATATGCATAGAATTTGAAGTAAATTTTTTGAAACAAGTAAAGGCTATTTATTAGTTTGAAATTAAGAACACCCTTTGCAACTAACTTACTATACCTGGAATAAAAATGCTGTTGAAGTTGCAAGAACTTTTTTATTTTATATACAGCAAAACAAGTATGGTGTGTTTAATGGAAAAACTCATTAAGTTGGCTGTGAATTATCAAGAGACAAGAATGCTGGAGTAATGAAAGTACCAGCTACTTTCATTGTTCTATCCTATTCTATGAAAACTTCACAAACAATCTATACACATTTTGGAAAATATTTAAAAAATTATAACACACATATTGGTAGTTTTTATTGATTACAATATATATAGTATAAATATTTTATATTGGATATTAGGACTTTACTTTCCACTACAGGATGTCTACCTTAACATGATTTCGGAAGTGTATAGAGCAGGTCAAGGTCACCGAGTTGCTTGTAAACATTTTTTTCCCAATGTGGACTCTAGGACATACCTTGGGCTCAAAAGATGCACTTGAGAGTTTGTGATTTGGATACAAACTTTCAAACTCCCTTGTGTATTGTTTTGGAATTTTTAGTGAAATGAGAAAGAACCATGACATGACATAAAATAAAAGGTTTCTGCTTGGTCTCTGTTAAAATCTCAAGTATAATTAAAAATTATATTTGCAGAAGAAAATAACTCCATACACATGCCATTGGCTTTTTTCTAAGAATGGAAGATCCACTTCAAAGGCACATTAAGGGTCTTTGTAGTAATACATTATACAAAACACTTAAAATGTATGGTGATTTAAATATTAGAACCCAGGTTGTAAACTTCAAGAGGCCCCTTTTAAGGTCCAGTCCTTAGCAATCACAATAACAAAAAATTAATCTATCTAATATGATATGCAGGAGTATGATAATATATGAAAACTTAGTGTTATTTTGATAAATGGTGAGATGTTGTACAAAGCATCCATAGATTTTTGGCTTTAAGCCTCAAACACATGGTCTCCAATTTGTCAAGAAGCCAAAGCTGTACTGATGAGGAGTAGACCCTGAAACTAGTATGCAGATGGGTTGATTGACAAATTGGTGACTACCAACTCTTTAAACTGTTTTGACAAATGTTATATGCATCCTTCGGAGAGATTAACACATACATAATTAGCACTCTGTATAACTGAGATCACAATGGTCACCCTCAAATTGGTTCCCACACAATCACTTAACAGAACACTTAATTTATAAACGGAAACACATTTTGTGTTCAGGTTAGTTCATCCTTCCTTTGGTACATTCACAGATAATTGAGATGGTCAAATGATTATTCTTCATTTGGATAATACTAAATCATTCAGTAGCACCTTGAAGATGTCACTTGGATACTGGAAACTGGGCAATTATTTTTTTCTTTCTTTCTCAAGCATCGAGCACTTTGCTTACACTCTTCATACAAAGTCAAAAAGCAGTCGATGCATGCAGCTGCAGCTCTGCTACTGCAGTTAAGGAAATTGTTAAAAAATAGCTTCATTCTGTAAGGGATCAAATCCGTGGTAGGTCGTAGGTTTATTTCACTTTTTGCTTTCACTATATAAGTTGTTGAGTATAAAAGTAGTCATATAAAGGACTATTTGATGATAATATGCAGTGTAGTTATTAGAAAATTACTCACAAAAATTGGAATAAGAAAAAAAGAAATATGAGAAATAAATTCACAATATTTACAAAGATGCATTGCATCCAAGGAATTGACGGACGTAATATTGCGCTCTCTGTCTCAAAATACATGCAGAAGACAAGGATAGAAAGTAAGAGTCCTGCCATTTCTTAAATTTTGACATAACGTATTTGATACCAATAGAAAATAATAATTTCCCCAGATTTCAGTTGAAAAATTTTTGGAAGAAGGGCTGCCACTACAAAACCGATATTTCCATGGCTGGCTAGATGAATATCTTCCTGAAAACGACTATATATGCATCGTTCTACGCGGACCTATAAAATCATATGGCAAATGTCAAAGATTTCGATACAGTAACTGTCGTTTTTTCCACTATCTATCCAACAACAAATACAATTATTAAAAAAATTTGGCAACACTTAGCAAAAAACTTAAATTTCAACCAATCAGACCACAGCGCCAAATCCGCAATATACGCCATGTCCGCACATGGGGACGTACCATAAGAGTGAAACGGAAACGACACTAGTGCCGTGACATCAGATGTCGAACACGAGCACTGTCACGGCACTAGATGTCGCGACACTGATGTCACCGTGTGAACGAGCTTTAAGTTGCACAATGCACATGTTACAAAGAATAAGTTTTGTCTTTATTATCGGTATAAAAAATTAAAAAATAAAGCAATATATACATACATTCTAAGTTGTATTATTTTAGAATGTATGCAATTTTAATTATACAGGGTGTGTTTTGTTTGCCATACCTCATACTTGACTATATATGAGAGAAGAGATAGTGCACTTTCGCCATTCTATCCAGAAATTTGTGAAAACACGCACACGCGCGCATTAATTGTCGTGACACTGATGTTACCGTGTGAACACAGTGCCGTGACATCAGATGTCAAGCACTGTCACGGAACTAGTCATGAATCAGAACATGTCTGGACACTGCGTACGTTCCGCCGACGGCAGCAGCTGAGAAGTTTAGTCAAAGAACCCTGAAATTGGCCAATCAGGTGTTGATTTTCAGCACATACAAACTGATGACACCGTGTGAACGAGCTGTAATTCACGTCCACACTGAACTTGTATTGAAAGTTCTCACGTCAAGGTTTAGGTTTATGGCTTTCGGCTTACGTCTTACCTTATGATCACAGACAGGTTATGATATGCTGCCAATATATAACCTAACTAAATTTCAATTAAGGAACTAACTTTGACCCTCTAAATTTATGTATTGGTTTTGTTTTATTTGCAGCAATAGCGTTAATTTGCCTATAACATAACCTCTTTTTACTTTTTTCTGACTCTTTTTGACAATTTTGACGTAAATTAACTTTACGATACGTCCTTGACAATTCGCCCCATAGAAAATAGTCTAATAGAGTCAGCGATGGTGCTAGTAGCGGCCAACGCAGAGGACCATGGGTGCCTATCCAGGAATTCAAAAAACCAGAATCCTGTTTTACAGTTTTGCCCCCCCCCCTTTTAAGGGGTGGGAACCTTTGAACTCATGCCGATCTCATGACGTCTTACGTCAAATTATTGCAAAAAAGTTGTCACTGTCATTATTTTTATTACTTCTAATTTCCAATCCAATAGAATATCGAACTTACATTCAGCTCCTGACTCCTGACTAGAGCGCTAGGGCTCCTAGCCCTTAGCTGACCTAGCGCCAAGGTTTTCTAAAACTTAACTTCTAGCCTAACAAAAACCAAACACAATCGACATCAATATACGGTCCGGCTTTAAGTTGCTATGACGCTTGTATGAATTACGTCAGGAAAAGTTTCCCAGGTAACACGATGACGTGAACATGACGACAGTGTTACGGCAGATGTAACGTCGAGATCACCTAAAACATGACGTCGTAGTGATGTCAAAATGACGGGCCTAAGTCACAGCCCACTGACGTCATCTTACTGACGTGAAACTGTCGTCAGCTTCGTGACGTGATAGTAACCTTTAGTTTACTGACGTGAAACTGACGTCAGCTTGGCTAGACAAAGTCGCGTAACTCTGACGTCAGTGTTACGTCAAAGATTTTTTTCGCTATAAAAAATCATAGTTGCATTCTAGAATTTTAACTTTATTATTTTGATTTATACAGCAAAAATTTATTAACGAGTAAATTGACAAGATGGACGTCTGTCAACACATAACGTCAGAAGCAATCAATGCGACCCCATAGAGGGTGCCACAAAAAGGGGCAAACCGGCAAATCTCCATCACTTTGTCTTCCTCTCTAATATAAAATTATGAGAGAACCCCCTTGCTTTATAAATGTTTTAATTGTTATTAGTAGATCATTAATATTTTATAAATATGAAATAGATCACTTATAATGACGTCTTATTCACGTCAATTCTATGACGTGACATGATGACGTCTTTAGTTCGTCAGCAATGTGACGTCATATTCACGTCATTATGTAGGCTCCAGTCTCAACTTACCAACGCGACCATACACTGACGTCATTTGACGTCAGGCTGCTACTGGGGTTTGCAGCAACGGACTTCCTGCCAAAAAGGGGGTGCCATTTTTAGGAAAATATCAGCATTTATTGGCTTTGTCCATATCTGCTAGGTCATTGGTTCTAATTTCGAGACTGCATAGTGCATTGTAGAGATGGGTTTTCACCCGGTTTTTTGATTTTTGAGGGTTTATTCCCTGCACACATCCGGGAAAATTCCGGGTTTATTCCATTATAACCTCTAAATTTAACTTTTTCAATATGCTTAACCAATGAATGCAATAACCAATTAAGCAATAATTAGTTGGCTTGTGCAGCTTGAAGCTTATAATCAATTGACCAGCGTTTAGTTTATCAAAAAACAAACTAGAATCTGGATTTATTGAATTCTAATCTAAAATCTAACCTTAAATCTTGAAACTGCCGGGTGCTTTCAAGTAAAGATGGGAAAAAACCCGGGTAAAAACCCTAAATTGGGTTTAAAGGTTTTTTGGGAATTTTTCCTTCGCCCATCTATACTGCATTGAGTGCATTTTAGAGAGGAGTTTTCACCCGGTGTTTTCATTTTTGAGGGTTTATTTCCTGGAAAATTCCGGGTTTATTCCATTATAACTTCTAAATTTAACTCTAACCTCTAAGTTTCTATTTTCACTAAGCCTAACGGTAACCGATTATTAAGAAGTAATTTGTTGGTTTGTGCAGTTTGAGTATTTTGATCAATTGACCAGTGTTTAGTTTCTCAAAAAACAAACCAAAATCTGGATTTATTGAATTCTAATCTAAAATTTACCCTAAATCTTGAAACTGCCGGGTGCTTTCAAAAAAAGATGGGAAAAGACCCGGGTAAAAACCCAAAATTGGGATCAAAGATTTTTGGTAATTTTTCCTTCGCCCATCTATAGTGCATTTCACCGTGTCCGTAGAGACTAGTAGACAGTGTTGCCGCAGAGTCAGTGCTAAAGTTGTCAAGAGGTCTAAAGAGGTCAGATCTACTACTTTTACCACCTTTTTAGTACTTCAGTGTTCCTGTTCCTTTTTCTAGTTTAGTACTTTTTAGAATTATAATTGTTAAAGGCGATTTTAAATAATATCCGTTTAAAAATTTAAATGTGACTAAACTATGTCAACACTCAACATAGCCGCAGTGTTAAAAGTAACTTACTTTGAACACTAGTGCCTTAAAGTGCTATTTTTAATTGTTCATTAGCGTGTTAAAAGTTGAATTTTCAATCTCCATCAACTTTAATCATTTTAGTACTTTTAATTGTCCATATTTAGTACATTTATAGTAAACACTGCTATGGTCATGAGGTCATGGTACATTTCAAATAGAAATTCATCTAGCAGGCTGAGGAATTGACAGATTATCGTCCTGTTCCATCCATGTAAATGTGTCATTTATATGTCAATTTCTCAGCTTACTAGATGAATATCTATTTGAAATGGACTCTACTAGAGACCAGCAGGTCGTTAAAGAAACATACCTGACGGTACATTAACCAGTAAAGTGCGCGGGTTGGAATATTCAAAAATATGTAAATAATAATAATAGTATGTGGTTTACATGTAAGTAAAAAGTAGGAATTTCTCTCGCAATATATTGTTTAATAAACGAGGCGAAGCCGAGTTAGGTAACGTTCACGAGCGATAAAAAATGCTTTTTTAACGAATTAAACACTACGTATACCTACTTTTTCTTCGTCCGTGCTAACATTAGATATACCTCATTCCCTTATTTTTGGCATCTCGTTACTTTTGAAATCTTCATTTTTTTTATACCTATCTCTTTTCGGCACATGTTGACAAGGCATGATAAAAATGTCAAAGTCAGATTTCCAACGCCTACCTGATGGCAATAATAAATGAATAGGTTCTCATAAACTTCTCTATAGTGTATTCTTTTCGGAAATTGTCAAGATGCGCCTACTCAATTTTTCAAACATTCAAATTCTCAACATTTTGTTACTAAAGCCGAGTTCGGTAAATTCCATCCGACCGCTCCGGACACAGACCATCTCCCAAAATCTTAACAAGCTAGAGTGAGATAGACTGATATCCCAAGCGCTCGGGATGTAATTATCGAACTCAACTTACTTTGCAATTTGCAAAGTCAAATTAAATAAAATTTGGCATATACCTAAGCACCTTTTGGGAAGGTACATGTGAGCCTAATTCCTAATTTGCTTAAGCCTTACTTGAAGTAATCTGCTTTCTAATAGAGATGGGCGGTCCGGTTCTGTAAGCGGATTCGTTTTTTTCTATCCAGATTCTAACTTAAACCCGTTCCTTTGGAACGACGTTAGTACTTGGCGTTACTTTTTTATTTTCATTTGTTCTACTGCCATTTTTTGCTTACTTTTTGTTACACATAATTTTACAAGTCTTAAGTTTTATACATGTTTTTATATAATACCGGGTGTCCAGCACAACCCTGGACATAGGAGATTAACATGGGAAACCGGTTTTTATTTTTTTGCCCCTGTACGGTTGAATTGATTGAAAAACTTTTACGAGTAAAGTTGTAGGAGCGTATTCAATACCCCAGTTTTGGCCGTTTTTTGGAAAAACGCCTCGAAAACCGCAAAAATTTGAATTTGGCGCATCACCCCCGCCATGCATGTGACATTTTTTCGGTTAATTTTCACTGCATAATCACGTCAATTACTACATGATAGTCTCTCAAAATAAATAAGAAAGGAAAATCGGCTCTGACTCTGACATAAGAAATTATTATGTTGGCGACACTACACGTGCATGGCGGGAGTGACGCGCCAAATTCAATTTCTTGCACTTTTCGAGGCGTTTTTCCAAAAAAACAGCCAAAACTGAGGTATTGAAAAAAATACAGGATGATAGCTGACCATAAGCTCTACAACTTTGCTCTTTGAAGGTTTTTCAATCAAATCAACCGTACAGGCGCAAAAAATTAAAAACCGATTTTCCATGTTAATCTCCTATGTCCAGGGTTCTGCTGGACACCCGGTATAATATTGAATGTACTAAATTAGTAACTTTCCCTGTTTCTAATTAAAGACTGCTTTACACAGCAATTTTAAAAATTGATACATAATAAACTAAGTGTCGATCATTCTTCAAACCAAACCAGAGCAATATACCTAATTCTCCATCTTATTCCGAATTCTTGTTCTTCTTGGTCGTTCTCTGTGCCTCCGCGCCAATTTTTATGACGGACCGAAGGAACAAATAAGGAGAATGAGCAATGAGCATGTGGACCCGTTTATTCGGAACGGATTCCATTGGACCGACCCATCTGTACTTTCTAAAGGTACAGATGAGGAAATAACAATGTTTGAAATTTTAACTGAAAAAAATATTTTTATTATAAAAAAAATACAGTTACAATTATAATAAAAAAACAGTCAGCCTCAACGGAAAAATAAATAATGATCTCTTCTTAGGTACGGTTTAATGTAAACCAACACCAAATCAGCTTTCTGGTTATCCTATGACTCCTTCGATACCATGTGTCTTACCAAATTGTTGATAAATTTGTCTATTTTTCTTAGATCTTGAGCGATTTCTGTCTTAAATTGAAGGCACTGCAAAAAAAGTATTATTTTAGCTAGTTTGCTAAACTTGTTAATTAACAGAAATAGATAACACATTAACATTAACCATACATTGATTCAATCATTTATTTAAATTTAATTAACTCAAAAACAAGACAACAAGTAAATCTTATTAAATATTATAACAAAGTTAATATTGGACAAGCAGAAAGAAAATGTATAGAACATACAGGGTGCCCGACGGACATTGGTATGTTAGATGTTTACAGAAAACAAAACACAGTTTATTTCTGATAGTTTGCATAAATAGGTAATCAATTCTTGGTCTGTCAACCTAAAAAAAATATTTTTAAGATGGTGCCCCTTTCCATTATACCAGAAATAGATTTAACAATATGATTTTGCATATTTTATATAGAACATCCTATATGTACATTTTTGCATTTTTGAATTTGCCTCAAAATTATAAGAATATTTTGTGAAACACAATCTGTTCCGATTTTCAACTGTTTTTGAAATATTGATGTTTGAAATACATCAAAAGTGCCCATGAGAATATTCAATTTATGTTTAAATAAAGGTTCATATAAAATCAAGAAAAAGCAAAATGAGTTACATTAACCTTGTTTTTTACAAATATGTTTGGAAGCAGTCAAAATTTTGGAAGTTTTAAAATGTCATTATGATCTGCGCAACTTTGCCCTAATGTATATGTCTTACGTTTTACGATCCCAATGATGAGCAGCAAATTTAACTAACCATTTATGTATGTACTGATCACCATGATACGTAATGGTTAAAATATTGCATAAAAAAATTATTTTATTAAAGGATAAAAGAAATTCAAGTTTAAAAACTGAAATTTTTAAATTGTTTTTCTTTCTGTAAAAAAACATGTATTTATACTACATCAACAACTACATTTGCAGAGGTTATCAAAGAAACTAAAAAGTAAAAAGAAGACTGGAAAAAGTGGAGGACATTGATGATGAAAAACTTAGGTTTATGCAACACCAGACAAAGATATTCTAGAAAATCATGAAAATGCTTCCGAACTAGCATATGAAGTAGCCAAAGCACTGCACTCCCCCTCTTTGGCGATGCAACCCAGAAAAGATTGCAAAGAAGAAATATTCCAGAAACTGCAATATTATTCCTTCCTCATAAAAAAACTGACTTTAGGAGGTTTTAATAAGAATACTTTTCTATGCTTAATGCTTTTCATACTACAAAAAATAAACTACAAAAACCTTAATAATTGGAAAATTCAAGAAGGAAGAAAGAGCATACTAATTTGGGGTACCAAAACTACCAAATGCTATTTGTAAGCCACATGGAATACAAGCCAGGTTTAACATATTTGGTAGGAGCACTACCATATGTTTCATGAAATTTTTTGAAAACCAGGGGTAAATTTTAGATTGTTTTTACTTAGGGCTCGAAGTATTTCTATGGACAAGTACTTAAGAATACATTACAATGATGTGACGATGACCAAAAACTTATTACATACCACGGAATCATCAGTGATCTTTAGGATGAGTTGGTTCTTGGAATGTACATATTTCATGGTATATCGTACTTTCGAAGGATCTTGAAGGTAAAGTTTCTCCGCAGCTTTTTCAAATTCCTCCCACGATTTTAAGAAAGTCATATTTTATCTATTATCCGCAAAAAAGACTGAAAATATCAATGACTTCCAACATTTGTATAACTATAAAAATTATGTGAATGTGAACAATATTTGAGGTTAGTATTTTATTATTACACGTCAAAAGTTTCTGCCAATGATGTCACTTTCATATTGACAATTCCAGAATTACGTCACTTGACATGTTTGATGTTTGCCCCTAGGGCATTATTCTATAGGAAAGAGTGAAAGTGAAAGTGAGAATTTTGACAACCTTGATTGGTCAAAAAATTCTGTTGGCGAATTCCATTGGCCAGCAATTCTCACTTTCACTTTCACTCTTTCCTATAGAATAAGCATCCTGAAGACAATATGGCGGACCAGCTTTTTTCGAAATTTTATTCTAATTTTATTAACATTATCTTTACCCTTATATAACTTATAATCACACATAAATACATTGAAGTGTAAAAAAAAAGGATGGCAAAACCGCAGCGAGTTTATTAATTATGAAGAGAATATTTGTTTTGATGTTTTAGGTTTTTTTCAGTACTTCAAACCATAAATTCTACCTTGGACTTTTTGCCTACAGTTTAGGAATTTATTATAAATATATCTCAAATCAAACATGAAACATGATCATCAAGATTAAGTTTTAAGTTCCGTCTGATATTTAAATGGGCTAGTCGACCATATTGCCTTCCTCGATGGGCATAGATGTCAAATGACGTAGTTATTGAATGGTCAATTGACAGTTCTGACAGTTGAAAACCAAACGTCAGAATCCTAACCAAGCAATCCAAATATTTGAAAGAAGTGGCCAAATAAAACTTAAAAAATACCAAAAATTAAACAGAGAATGTACAAATTTAGGTTTTAAGCTACCCCCCTCATACTACAAGACCGAAGCACTAATGTCTAAAGCACTACTGCAATACCAACAAGTGTACCGTAGCAATAAGAGTGATATGTTGTCCCTATTGAGCCCCACATAGAATACACCCAGTTTCTAGGAGCAACACCAAAAGTATGTAGTTAAGTAATTAGGTAAAACAGTATGGGTATGTGCTGGTGCAAAAAGAAGAACGAGGAGGGTACCACAGTGGCATTGCACAGTGTTGAATTGCAAGAACCTTACATCCCAGGGCATCTTTCTCATTCTCCTCCATCACCAGCCCCACAATTGCAAAGGACGCCCAGCAAAGTTGAATCCAAATCTTTGTCTGATGTTGCGCTAGTTGACAAGCTTATTTTAGATACTTTAGGTATTATTGAAACTTTAGTTGATAAGTAAGTATAACCCACTCTTACCAGAAATAGGTAATTGATTATTTAATTAATTTACTTACTAAGGTGCAGCAAGCTATTTATAATCCTACTGTGAATGGAACATTGTGATATTTATTCATAATGGAAAACTTCATACTTAATACCTGAATTAATTCTTCTTATCAGTGGTATATCAAGGTTTTGTGGCTTTTTTTTTTTAAAATCTCATTTTGGTTTAATGTTGTATTTATGAGATGGAGATCTGAATGATGATCAAATATGAAGATTATGAGAAATAATGGAACTGGGAATGTACCATGACATGACTGTTCACCAAATTAAAAAATTGATTAAAAATTAAAAAAAGAAATGGGTCAACACTAAAAGTAAATGCAAAATATTAATAGGTACTCCCATAGCTCCACGTATGACTTACATTTTTTTATGCTGCTCAGTGCTCACATACCAAATACTCCTAATTTAAGAGTAGTTTATGTACCTACCAAATGTAAAAAAAAAATATTTGACTGTTTTTGATTTTAAAGATAAAAATTACATGATTAGAGAACTGTATCGCATTAGAAACATATTTTTATTATATTTTTTAATGCTGAATCATACCCTGAAATATTCCATAGAAATTTCCTGACATACTGCATAGAGAAATAACCTGAAACACAACAGAAATATCAGAAATAAGAGGCAATATAGGGAAATATCAGTGGTCTCCCCCTTGGATACTTAGATCTGAAATTGTGTATTGTAACATTCAAGCTTCAACCATTTTAGTGAGCAAGAACCACCAAGTGCTATGCTTCACTTACATAATATTGCTGACAACGAAGAAGGTTGGATTCAAGTGGTCAATTCTATGATCAAAGTTATACCCCTTGCAGATCCATTGGGTCCTTCTGTTATTACATTGCTTTTAGACGACTGCCCTTTACCTTCTAAAGAGTCTATTATAAAGGTACAGTAAGACTTGAAGAAAGAGCTTGTGGTTCTTTTAGAAGATTCTTAAAGATACATTTTAGGTGGTTGACATGTTTAATCTTTCGCATGAGACTGCTTTGAAGGAAAGAGATGATCCTGCTAGGCAGCGAAATATTTGTGTAGCACTTGGTAGTATAGCAGAGAAATTAGCAGGACCTAGAAATATAGAAATTTTAAATGATGGAGTTATTGATTATCTTTTAACAAATTTGGTAAGTTTTTTCTCAGTTATAATCTAGCTTTTCAACTGATTTAGAAGTGCCTTTATTTCACTTATGTCATGTATGAAGTGAGCAAGTTAAGATAAGTAACCAGTTTTATCTCAGAAACTTTAACTAATACCATTTTTTGGTTAATATCTTGTCACATGAGGGTTGCACTAGTCATCTACCAGTTTTACTATCACAGAAAACCTGTGAAGTTCAACAGAACACGATTTAGGTGTCAACAGCCATGCTGCATCACCAAAGTTGGCACTTGTTCTACCAAAAGAACAAACATTTTGCAACAGTGCAACACTAGTGCTGCCTGATTTTGCCAAGTTGGCACTCAGTTCAAAACTGGCCTAATGAGTTATCCAATAGAACACACGACTATGCACGCATTCTACCTAAAGAACAAACAATTTACAACAGTGCAACACTAGTGCTGCACGATTTTATCAAAAGAAAAAGCTATAAATGATAGGTGTCATTGTCATTGTGGTGTCAAATTCTTCGACCGAATTACACACAATGCATTCACACTTTCATCTTATTTTTGATATGGACGATTGCGATATAAACACCTATCAATCGCTTCGAATCCCACCACACAGCGAATGCCAACACCAAATGCTACTATTCGCTTTCCTTTGCATTGAGACTTCGGTCACTGCGCGGTTCAAGGGAGATCTAAATGTTTGGCACTTTCTATTTTAATTTTTGTCTTCTAAAATTTTAATTTGTAAAAAATCTATAATTATTGTCATGTGAAAGTCATTCAAAAACTAAGATAAAAAATTGCAAATCGTTTCGTTCTATGTTAAAGGGTTTTGGACATGAAAAAAAATTTGAAAAATGTCGAGGTTTTAACGCTGTTTCATAGTAAAAGAAATTAAAATGAACAATATACATATTGAGCTTCTAGGTATAAATCTAACACAAAGAAAGATTTAGGTCTTTTACACACTGTTGGGACCCCCTTTACACATATAGAATCTAAAAATTTTTAGTTTTTTTATAGTCATTTTTAGCAAACCTAATTGCTTTTCGAAAAATGGTGATTTTAGAAGGTTTTTGCTACAAACCTTTATTACTAATCTATAGTTTTCAAGATACAACCTGGCATCCTCTTATCTTAATTACCTACACTGTACAAACGAAGATGACTAGTAACTAATCGTCGCGTTTTTATAATCACTGTGTTCCCAGTATCACCTACTTAAAATCTCTGCATAGTTATTCCTATAATTTGCAGTTGTAAGGAGTAAGTTTTGTTTAATTAATAACTCAAATCAAAGTATTAATAAAAGAGGACTAAAGCTTCACACAAACTGGAGCAGTTCACCGTTAGTAGACGGCTCCAGTTACACCACACTTCTCACTTACACCTCAATGAGATTAGCATCAGTTTTTGTATTAAATGATATATGCAGTATACAGGGTGTCCGGAAATAAGGCGCAAACAATTCGGCAGCTAAATGTACAGCAAAAAACTTGATATGTCAACATAGGTCTACAAATGGAATCTAAGGGAGTTTTTTTTTCTTCTTCTTCTTCGTCGGCCCTATCCGTTCCGGACGTTGACTACCATCAAGGCAATGCGCACTTTGTTGGCTGTAACGCGGAACAGTTCAATGGGAGTCACGCCAAACCACTTCCGTAAGTTCGCTAGCCAGGAAATTCTTCTTCTACCTGGTTGACAGGGGTCGAAAGCTTTAGCATAGTCTATAGAGCACATTTGATCGTCGCAATTCATATCCCTACAGAGTTGTATAAGAACTTGTGTGGCAAATAATGCCTCTCGAGTATCGATGCTGTTGCGAAACCCGAACTGCGACTCGCCCATATGTTCTTCGCATTTGTTATACAGGCGGGCATGAATTACGCTGAGAAAGGAGCTAGAGCCGCTTAAAGGATGAACCATGAATATGGTTTTTTTTATCGATAGAACGTTCACTTAGTTTTAAGCCGAATTAAGAAAGTTTAACAAAATTTAAAAAAAAAAGTGGATAGCGGGTGTAGGACGTAAACAGCACTTCACGTTTGTGAAATTGCCAACGTTTCGACCTTTATTCAGGTCTTCCTCAGGACTCTTTCAATGAAGAGATTCAGCTTGGTTGTGGCTAGGCTGTTACTCAGGTGTAGGTCGTCCTGGTCCTAGGTATGAATATCTGTTGGATGTTTTCTTTTTGGATACTGTCGAATGTTATTCCAGACAAACTTCGCATGACCGACTTTGCTTATTGAAAGAGCCCTGAGGAAGACCTCAATAAAGGTCGAAACGTTGGCAATTTCACCAACGTGCAATGTTGCTTATGTCCTACATCTTTTAACCACCTCTTTCAACTAGGTTAAAGCACGCAAAACATATATGAAGTTTAATAATTCAGCTTAAAAGTGTACTAACCAGGACCGTCTTAGACCCTCTTTGGACCTAACATTTTTATTAGCAACTTTTTCTGAAATTCGAACACATTTGCTGAAAATACGTTTTTTTTTTCTACATATATCTATGAAGGTGCTCTTCGTCGACTTCCTAAAATTGCACCGTTTTCGATTAAAATGGGTTTTAAATGCTTTGTTCTACGACTGCTTTGAAAGCGAACAAATGCGCCCTACTAACTACCGTTGAAAATCGCATATTGCAAACAGCGTGCGCAAAGTACACTTGCGCACGCTCCCATACAGAATTCTGATTGTTTTGCACAAGCTTTGCATGTATTTTATGATACGAATGATTATTTATGAACCAAATCGCAGTCGAAGAAAAAGTATAGTGTGCAACACGTATGAAAATCACTCTTTACTCTCTGTGACGTTAGCCGTGACACTCGTGTGAGAAGTGCAATTTCCGACATTATAGGTAGTTGCACAATATACTATAGTGCACTGTCAGTTATTATTGTAAAATAAAAAATAAAAAGAAACTTTATCATGCAGTTTGGTCGAAGGCGATTGATAGTGCAGCAAATAACTAATTTGCATGTGCTAAGTACCCTCTGTTCTTTAGAAAATGTCATCTAGAAGACTACGAATTTTTGAGAAAAAATGATGACATAATCAAAGTAAATGGACTTTTGTTCTTTCATCCTTTTCTTTTCAAATTTCACAGTCAACTAGATGACATTTTCAAATGAACACCCCTAATTTAAAACCGTTTTTACTCAAAAACGGTGTATTTTTAAGAAATCGACCAAGAGCAGCTTTTTAATGTAGAAAACAATGCTTTTGTATTGAAGTTGCAAGAAAACTTATTGGTAAAAGTTAAGGCCAAAAATACCCTAATACCCTCCTTCTAAACTGGGTTTGTAAGTTTAGGTAAATTGGACAAATTCTGGTTATAGAAACTAAGTTTCGATTATATCGATAAGAAACCATCTTCAGGGTCCACCATTTAAGCGAGTCTAGCTCTCTTATAGTCTATTTGCAGACCTATGCTTATATGAAGTTTTCTCACCCGAGAAGTGTTAATCAAAACCAGGAGTGTGACGTGATAATATAGAATAAGTAATCAAAGTTAGTTATTCAAGGAAAAGTATTTTTCATTGCATTTATTTAAAAATTTCGGAACTTATCTCTTGAAAATCTCGTATATTCCGGGTGATGTAAGGGTCAGCCAGAATTAACACCATCGCATCGAAGATTTATACACTCTGTGGTCTTCAGACTCACTAGGGCTGAGCTGATGTCAATACTCAGTATTAAAGATTGGCTGATACTGGTAATTTTCTGATATTTTCTGATAATTTCCATGCGATTAAAAAACCTTACCGTAGTATCTGAAATTTAAAAATTTTTAATTTTCTACTTTATTCCAGTTTCTATGCGTAGTCAACTATAGCCGGAAATTCTCTCTAAAACTTGTTCTGCATTATCAGTTTTTAATAATTAAAATTTGAATTTGCAGGTTGGCTGAAGTTGGTCTGTGTAGGTACCTAAAACCCTTCTTTTATCTACCTTCTCGCTGTGCAAATTTTTACTTGTCATAGCTCTAACTTTAATTATGTTCCAAGTGTTTAGCGTCCCAATAGAAATAGTACGAAGGAGGATTAGCAGGTTGGGGAGGAAATAACAACTTCATGCAATTTTCAAATCGCCGATGTTTCGACCGTATATTACAGTCTTTCTCAAGGCTCCTAATGAAATGACGAAGTTTTGTCGATGTTTATAACGTTAATTCCTCCCTCCGGCTTTGACTACCCACGGCTCTGCGTGTATTTCCTAAGGTACTATCTCGAAAAAAAAAACTTTGGCCCAGTAACGGATAATGGACACAATTAATGTTATAAACATCGACAAAACTGCCTTGATAAAGACCGCAATATACGGTCGTAACGTCGGCGATTTGAAAATTGCATGAAGTTGTTATTCGTCCCAAACCTGCTAATCTACCTTCGTTTAATTATGTTCTTAACTCGTTTGGGTTTGGCTTTAAGACCTTCGTAAAAATTGCAATTTTTCGCAGCACTTGGTCCCCTTAACCCACTCTATTGATATAACTTAATTTTCTTCGTGAGGATGGTACTTAGGGAACGTGTAATAAATCTTCCTACGTCGCTGGTTCACTGGCATTGCTTACCACGCGACAGCTCCTCAGCGGCTAAACTCATACGGTTGCTCTCATAATCATAGAAGCGCTAAATTTAAGAGTCCCTAAATTTGTCTTTGGTCAGTGTTTGGTGTTTACCCTGATATCTCCACCTGCTGGATATGATTGGCTTTGTTGTTCATGACGTCTGCCTTCTTGCTTGCTAATGTGTCTTTTGCGTCCAGAACTATAGCACTTTGTAGCCACTTTTAGAGCTTCAACTTTGTCTCTAGATCCTACTGATTGTCCTATTCTTACATAGTAACCATTAGACTGTCTTTGATTTGTTTTTACTGCAGTCTCCAAACGCGCTGAATGAATGCGTCAATTTTTCCATCGTTGTCACCTTGGTTATCCTGGAATTTATCATCAACGAATTTTACTTAGGTAATCTATTTTGTTCCTATTGTACAAGATATTCCTAGCAGCCTCAAACTCCAAACTGTAGACTAGCGATTCTTGACTCCGTCGAGTTTTTAAATCGGCCTAGGTGCAGGGCTTGTTGAATATTGTTGTAACGGATTACATCTATGAAGTACTCCTAGTTTGAATTAAGAAGTCTTCAGGACCTTCCATTATGCAAGTTTAACTATTCGTTTAATTTCTGCTCCAAACATTTGCGAGGTCTCTTATGTTCCCTCCTTGTTCCCTGCTTTTCAATGTGCTCTGGTCTGGTAGAATTGCTTGGTGTTTGCTTCTATAACTTAGGTCCAGTGTGTTAGTAAGGAAGTAGTCATATCCATGTCTTCCCTCCGGAATATCTGGAGGATCTTCAGAGCTTTACTTTGCAATGTCTTTAAGTAACAACATCTTAATTCTTAATGTCCTAGTCCGAATCCTATTTCTTAATGATGCAAACTGTGAGGCAAAATTTGTCCAAGATTGCAACTTGCATCTCTTCCATGTATACACTTTAACACATACATGTCATATCTAAGTGCATCTACATATAACCGAGATAGAAAAATATTGGACGTTTCTACACTTTTTTTAACACGTTTTAAGGTGTAAACAACCAGCCAATACACTTACAATTGGGTAGTTGCTTTTAGATGGCAAATAGCATTAGAACAATTTTAGGTCTAAGCAGAAAATTTGTAAGTTGCCTCAATATTTTTACATTGTACTTTTTAGGAGCCAGAGACTAACCCCAATGTGATTTTATTTTCGTTAATAGCGTTGGAGAAATTTGCGCAATCTAGTCAAAATAAAATATCAATTTTGAGTAAGATTAAGAAAATGAATCCCTCGCCTATTCATATGTTAGAAAAATGGAAAGATGAGACGCTTTACGTTAAGAGGCAGGCGGGTTTCTGCGCACAGTGGATTTTAGATAATATTTGTAAGTTTATTAAAATATCTTAGTTTCGATCATTAACAAAAGGTGTGCGCTAGTTATAACTGATGATCGAAGTTACTCCTATCTTTCCGTGAACATGGAACACATCAACGCGATGCTCAACACTAGTGATGTCAGTGAATATTTAAAAATTTCTCCCGACGGCCTTGAGGCTAGAAGCGACGCGTACAGCTTTGAAAGTGTGAGGTGTACGTCGCAGGCTGACGCTGGTGTTTGGTATTATGAGGTCCTCATCATTACTCCAGGCGTCATGCAAATAGGATGGGCTACTAAAAACAGCAATTTCTTAAATCACGTATGTCAGCATTTAACATCATAGAAAGGTTGTATGTAATACAAGGTTTTTACTAGGAAGGCTATGGTATAGGTGATGACCGATATTCCCTGTCGTACGATGGATGCCGCCGACTGATATGGTACAACGCAAAGTCCGATCCTCAGAAATTGCCGAGGTGGCAGCCTGGAGACATCCTGGGGTGTCTTCTGGACTTAGATAATCAACAAATTATTTTCTCAGTGAATGGAGTGAGTCTGCCACCAAGTGTTCATGTTTTTAGTATGGCCAAGTGAGTATATCGATGTAACGTTTATCAGTTGTCGTGAAGAAGATGTTTTTAGGTCAGGTTTTTTTGCCGCGGCTTCGTTCATGTCATTTCAGCAATGTAGGTTTAATTTCGGGGCGGAGGATTTCAAATACGCCCCCCGAATTGAGTTTAACACTTTTAACGACTGTGGTGTGCTGAGGGCGGAGGAAAAAGTTGTGCTGCCGAGGCATATTTTTCTGAGACATTTAAGGCAACAGAATATTAGAGAAGATAGTTGCACGCTATGTTACGACCAGAAGGCTACCATCCGGCTTTTGCCGTGCAGACATGCGTAAGTTTTTTTTTAATGTTATGTATTCAGAAGCACTGATCATTTCTACCCATGTCAACAACTGCTAGTACCTTTTCAAAGTTTTTTGGTTATATAGAGTGTTCATCAGTGGCGGATCTATCCTTCTGTGAAGAGGGGGCGTGGGGGTATTTAAGGAATCATAAGAGGAGTTTAATTTTCAAAAAAATTCAGCAGAAATTCCACGTTGTGTACTTACTAACCATTTTGACTGAGAAAGTCAGTAACGACTTCATTGACCGCCTGTAACTTGAGAACGCCTTGACCGATCGAAGTGAATTCAACTGTTTTTTCTTCTTGATGACCTCTTTTACCTCCCACCATCGGAAGTTTCGCAGGTGCCATATTTTCGGAGATAGACTCCTCCGAAATCGATTTTTAAGCACCTTTAAAATGGCGTTTTTTTGTTCATTTTTTAAAAAAACCTCCTTACTTGTTAAATTCATTCGAATTGAGTTTGTTAAATGCTTAGGAGATTGAAAGCGCACCATTCCGATCAAAAACAGCAAAAACATGTTTCCGAATTTTTTTCGAAAATGTCCAAAAGAGGGGACTACGACTTTTTTTCTCAATTCTCAACTTTGACCGCCTGTAACTTGAGAACTCCTCGACCGATCGGAGTAAATCAAACTCCTTCGGAGGTGGATGTTTAAGCACTTTTAGAATCGCGTTTTTTGACCATTTTTAAAAAACCTCTTTAGGTGTTAAATTCATTCGAATTGAGTTTATTACGTTCTTAGGGGAATGCAAGCGTACCATTCCAATCAAAAATAGCATCAAAAATGTTTCCGAATTTTTTTCGAAAATGTCCAAGGGGATATGTTCGCAGCTATGTTCGCAGCTAGCACGACCGTGGCAGCAGCAAAGCGCATGTTGATAACGCAAATACCATTTGCGTTAATGCGTTAATACCATGCAAACAGGAGATTCTTGAGGCCGAAATAATACTGATTTGACAAATAAACATAAATCGAGAAATGCCCCCTAACGGAGCTTTGCCTCTCTAAAGAGAGGAGCAGAACTATAGTTTTCTTTAATTTATTCTCTTACTGTTGATATTAGAATTACAGTTGCTTCTCTAATAATGTTTGCATGGTGAATCTAACCCGCGAATCAAAGTTGTGAAAATTTAATCATAGGCATTTGGGTAAGAACTAGTACACAATTTTCCGTAACTTTTTTTGGGTTAGCATTTTACCTTTTTTCTTAATGAATTTTGAAATTATAGACTATTCTTTTAAGAAAAGGTACTTTTTGTTTATGTCGGTCAGACGCACCATTTTTCCACAAAATGTTTTAAAAGTATTACCTACTACATTTTGTACACAGAAAGTACAAAATATTTACCATTGAATAAACAGAAAACACGTTAATTTAGGAACTTTGCTTAATTGATTAAAGTAAATGTTCAAATAAATTTCCATTTTCCTGTATACACGTTCTACACCTTTTTATAATATTTTGAGTAGATCGAAGGATTTCAAAAGGGTTTTCTTTAATATGATTTGCAGCAGTATGCTCGCTGTTTATTTCTGTAGCGTAAATCATGTTGCACATATTACCCCATAGATAATAATCCAAAGGATTTAAGTCAGGTGACCGAGCAGGCCAATTTATCGGACCACTTCGACCTATCCATCGGTTCGGAAACTGCTGATTTAACCAATTTCTTACGGGTCGGCCATAATGAGCAGGTGGCAAAAACTAAATAGCTGTTAGCGTTTAACCTATTTGGCAGAACAATAGGCCCAATTAATTTATTGCCTATCATACTTGCCCATACGTTTGTTGGAAGCAATCCAACAGAAGGCAACACTGTTGTGTTAAAAGTTAAAAGTGAATGTGGCAACTGTGTTTTGTAAATAGACAAGAGTGACATGTTAGTGATAAGGTAGTCGTCGTTATGCTGTAAAGTAAGACGGTCGATTCAGCTGATGATTTGTAATCTATTTTCTGTAAACCTAGTTACGTTATAAACGTTTTTCTCTCACAGTTAGACAATAAAGAAGATCAGGCTGTTGAGAATTAAATTAAACAGGTTTTATTTCAAGAATTCATACAGTCCACAAGTGATGCAATCTATAAATAATTGCATCAAACAACGTTAAAGGAAAACCTTTGTTGAAAGATTGTTCTTCGAACGAAGTTCGGATTCTCAAGTCCCCAAACATGAGTATTATGCATGTTGAATGCCTTGTTTCTTGAAAAAGTTGTCTCGTCAGACCATAAAATGATTCCAGAAACATTTTGGTTACTGAGAATCCAATTTGAAAACTCTACACATGATGGAAAATCTGCATCTCTTAAAGCATGTACCCTCTGATAATGGAAAGGATGCAATGCAAGCCTTGCATTTGAGTCATTCTTACGTACGTAGCAAAAAAAAACTTACTTACAATTGATTTGGGAATATGAGTAATATTGACTAAAGGCCTTAATCCCAATTTAGAGTTTTCTTCAATTCTGTTTAGAGCTCCTTCCAAATCACTATACTCTCCTAAAGGTCTTTCTTGCCCCTGTCCACGTCTAAATGCTCCACATTCGCGTAAATTTCTATGTAAGGTTATAAACATTTTGCGATGGGGTTGTCTTCTTGTAGGAAACCGTATTTGATACTCTCGAGCCGCGGCACGAGCATTCCCAGAGCAGAAACCGTCAATACCATTGTAACAAAGTTACTATTTTTTTTAAATTGTACGCAAAAGCTTCTGCATAGTTGAGAAAAACGTTAAACTTAACATGTCAAATAAATGTTAACACTTGGTTGCTAAAGCACGCATTTAGCCCATTAACGGCAGTCAGTCACCAGCCATCCAGCCAGCAACACCTCTGAGCCAGAAAGCCCATACCAGCATCTGAAGATCTGAAACCCGATACTGAGAGTAAGTTAGAGGTTAAAGGGGTAAATCCGCTTACTTTACAGTGAGAAGATAACTAAATCGGGTGGAATATTTCGCCTGGTCAACATAACTCGGTCGTCTCTTTCTTTCTCATTTAAATAGTTGTTCCTTTTCTAACTCACTGGAGCATTTTGGTGGGACTATTGGAACTTATTATAATTTCAATCACGTAAGCGAAAGAGACAGCTGGGAACAACATCCGTAACCCTTTATGATTTCCGCCTCCTAACTGATCCGACTATCCTTATCCGCCGTAAAAGGATATTTAGCAGTTCATTGGGTATAGGGTTTTGATTGTAATTATCTTTAAGGCCAGATTGTACAAGTCACCGTCAAAGTCGGGTTCAGCTAAACTCGACTGGTACTTGAACCCACCCGTAAGAATCGCATTGCTGTCAAATTAATTCCATTTGTGACACTCACTGACAGCAATGATTTTCTTATGGGTGAGTTCAAGTACCAGTCAAGTTTAGCTGAACCTGACTTTGAGGGTGACTTGTACAATTGCACCTAATAGTATTTGTAAATATAAACACCGGTTCACAACTTGTTGTTTTTGTGGTTTCTGGGTGAAAGATTGAATGTCAACTGTCTAAACTGTCAAAAGCCTAATAGGCATTTTCCAACGAAACGCTCCGTTTACACCACCAGTAGAACTAGAACTCTGTCTCCGTCTGTTTAAAAGCTACACTGGAGCAAGTGGACCCTTCACCACACTAATCCGAAGGGTGGCGCCCAAGTTAGTCGAAGAAGATCACCGACGCAGCACGTGAGCAGACGATCTCATCGACACCAGCTTAATAACATCAAATTGTTGAACCAACGAAACGGCGCTACACCATCAATGTCATCGTGACATAAAACAAGACATTTTTGTTTTGTTTTATGCCACCATAGCCTACTATGGAACATTTTCTGCGTATGTAAACCATTAATACTTTTAAAAATATTTTGCGCAAAATGGTCCATATTTTCGAAATTTATTAAGAAAAAAGGTAAAATACTAACCCAAAACAAGTTACGGCAAATTGTGTACTAGTTCTTACCCAAATGTTACGCCTATGATTAAATTTTCTACAACTTTGATTCTCGGGTTAGGTTCATGATGCAAACATTATTGCATTAGAGAAACAACTGTAATTATAATATCAACAGTATGAAATCAAAGAAAACTAAAGTTCTGCTCCACTCTTCATGGAGGCAAAGCTCCGTTAGGGGGCATTTCTCGATATATGTTTATTTGAAAAATCAGTATTATTTTGGCCTCAAGAATCTCCTGTTTAAGTTTGGCCACTTAATTTCGGGACACACTGGGTACGTATGTGGATGGTACGGAGGAATACCTTGAGGACATGGGACATCTATCATGGCTAATGATGTAGTAGTTATCGCACTGGGAAGCATTCGGTTTTTTGGGTATGGTGATGAACGTCGATTTTAGCCAGTCCACTGGTATTCCTCCAGTCTGATGTATGGAGTTAAAAAGAGAGGTGAGGAGGGCTAGCCCACCTGCTGCATCCGCAAAGAGTTTCCGCGTGCACCTGGTCAGGTCCACAGCCTTGTCGCTTTTTTGAAGCCTAATAGCGCGTATTACTTCCACTTTCGTGATTCCAGGGCTAGACACATTAACAGCGTCACCTTTAGGAGGTTTTTTGGGTCGAACATCGTTAAAGAGGGTCTTGACATATTCCTCGCATCGTTTTCTCTTTTTTTCAGCGCCCACCAAATTTCTGTTATTGGTATCTCTCAAAACACCCCGCTGCTGTTTACGTTGCGTGTTGGTAAACCCCTTGATTTTTTTATGGAGATTGAACACGTCGTGCTTATTTTGTAGTGCCTCGATTTCAATGCACTTTTCTGTTAACTCGCTCCTTTGCCTTTCGGCACTCTGTTCTCATCCTTCGATTCAGTTCTTCGTAACGACCCCCGCCTCTCGGCCTTTTTTCTTCTTCTGTCGTCCATAAGTCGTAGGATCTCATCCGTCATCCACCGCTGCATGGCAGAGCTCTTCGTATAGCCTATGTCTAGCTCCTGGGCCTTCTCCAGCATTCTCCATCGGGGTCCCACATCACTTCCGTCACGATTATCGGCTGTTTGTAGACGCATCTCCAGGTTCTCGCTAGCTTGGAGCCACACCTCAGGGTCTCCAAGCTTTTTAATATTTATTATTCGCTTCGGTCTGATGTTTCACTTAACCTTTTTGAAGTAGCGAAGCTTAAAATCTATCACAACGGGGTTGTGGTCGCTGTTGACGTCGCGTCGGCACCCGGGTACGTTCTCGCTGTGGTTACGAATTTAATGAGGTAGTTTACAAGGATGAAATCTATTTGGTTGGGTGCTGTTTGTAGAAAGTGTTGGTAATTGATAGATGGTGGTCTATGCAGAATTATGCCAAACGATTTTCTCTAGCGTTTCGTGTTCGCCGTCCATATTTTCCTGTTATCTCGTCTGTAGTACCACTCCCGATATTAGTATTAAAGTCGCCCAAAACCATTGTTATTTCTCCCTTTTTCGTTAGATTTAAAGCGCATTTTTTTAGTCAGTCATTTATGAGTCTTCAAACAAAAATCCTAAAAAAATCTAAAAAGAGCCGAAGAATGGGAGGGGCCATTGCCCCCTTCCCCCCCCCCCCACTGGTGTTTAAAAAAAAACTTATAACAAGCCATGGAATTAAAACTCTTGTCTGAGATAAGTTCATAAAAAAAATAAAATATGAACATTTTATGACATTTTCGACTTTCAATTGTTTTTATGAAGTCATCTCAGACTTGAGGTTTTGTTTAAATAAACGCATGATAGTTATATATAATTGGTGTAGAGAATTTTTGTATAATCTTTTTGGGGCCTAGGTGTTAACCGAGGTTTTAATTCTCTAGTAGCGCTTTAACCACAAGCGCCTAAAATTCGTAAGAATAAAATTCTCACCATAGTTATGTGAACCTTCTCACATTAAATTTATGTATTAAAATGATTTAAAAAGGCACAAAACCATAAACCGTAAGGGTAAAGAATTACTTGGAGATTAAAGTTAACTAGCTGGATTAACTTCTGTTTAAACTTCTTCTTTTTCTAAGTCTGGGGCCGAGCGATACCTCATTTGATAAGTCTTGGAAGCCTCTTTACAAAGGTGGATGAGAAAAGTAGTTTTGACAAATCGTTTTCAATCTCTATTACATTTAATATGAAATTAAATTAAAAATTTGTAAATTGTATAATCTACTACGACCTTCTGATTGAACCTATAACATTGTTAAATAGCAAAGATTCTGAAAATGCTTTTTTTCCAAAAATTTTTGAATACTGCAAGTTTTTGCCAAGAGCTATAAAATTACGACAAAACATCAAGGCACCAGATTTTTAAAAATTTTAACCGATGCAGGCGAGTAAGTAAAAAGTTCTGGAAGTTTTTGTAACAAGACACTGAAGAACTTACCTTTTAGTAACATAGGTCTTATTTAGAAGCTGTAATACGCTAAGCTGTAAACCTCAGTAAATTTTATTAAAATATATCGTAACGTTCTCTAAATAATACAAAAAACACATTTTTTCCAAGAACTGTTTTCAGGAGAATGTCACATGTCAATGTCACCTTTGGATCATGTCCTTGGGGGTCACCCTGTAGGTCAATATTTTCAAATTTAGATTTTTTTTAAATTTATTTATTCTTATTTGTTATTTGCATCTTTTTTAGAGGTTTTTGTGCTTCCTGTGCCAATATGCTAGCTGAATGTCCCATGTGCCGAGCCCCATTCAGTCAGATCTCGATCGAAGACTTCCGCAAAAGTGACATCGAACAGTGACATATGGCGAGATGATTTTAATATTTCGTGTACATAGAAACAAATTGTTACTACGCATTGAACGGCAAAATTAACCGAAGAGAAAATTCTTTGCTTAAATTCAGTTTTTTAAGAACTTTTATATATTTTTTTTACCAATTTCGATAATAGATGTAACGGTTTTGGAGGTTAGGACAAATAAAACCCCTAAACCTGCAAAACCATTACATCTGTTAATTGAGGGGACGCAATACATTATCATAATTTCGATATTTTTTTGACAGGTTGAAGGTGCTTTCGTCTTAATCATGCCCTGATATTGCTTTTACGAATAATATAAATTAATATGTTGGCATACGGGGTAGCCTAACAAATTGCATTTTACGCTTAACTTATGAATTTTCTGTGAAGAAAGATGACAGCTGAATGCTGTGAAACACTTACTTTTTATTCATACCGCTATCTGTATTCTTAAAGGAAAAACAGTGGTGATTAGCAACAGAAAACTCAGAAATCAATTTGTAAAGCTGTTGTCTTTGACTCTCTGTTACGATGACACCCGAATTACCAGTTTCCATAGCAACATGGCTTGTCGTAAAGGATTTTATCAACAAATAGTCGACTTATTTTTGGCTGCAGGTCTGCTGGTATAGTTATGTGAACGACACACCACATTTTTGCCTGTGTCTGGTGTAAATAGGCCGATTTTGTCTGTTCGTTAAAATGCCCATAAATCCTATCGTTGAGGCAAGAATTGGGGCGGCTATAGAAGATGGTCACGGACAGCGGAAAACTGCTAGGCACTGTGGAGTAAGTCTATCTAGTGTGCAACGAGTGGTTCAGGGGTATGAAGAGACTAAGCTGCTTACTCGAAGACCCGGATCAGGACGAGGAAGGGCTACAACAGCTAAAGACGACCGCTTTCTCGTTTCTATTGTTTTGAGGAACCGAACGGCTACAGCAGTTTCCTATCGAATTCACCTGCAAGAAGTTAGAGACGCAAACATAAGTGAGTGGACGGTTAGGAGGCGACGTCATGCTGCTGGATTATCCTCTCGAACTAGAGCTGCAGGTCCTCCGCTTTCTCGTGAACACTTGATTGCGAGGTTGAATTTTGCAGGAGAACACTTGGCATGTACAATAGAGGATTCTTCTTCTTTATGTGCCATATCCGGTCTCCTGAACGTTAGCGATTACTATAGAGAGCGCGTCTCTATCTACTGCACCCCTGAACAGGTCAACGGCGCTCCGGATGCCTGTCCGTGATGTTCCTGAGCCAAGAGATTTGCCTCCGTCCGACACCTCGCCTGCCCTTCTATTTTTCCGTTCATGATCAACTGGAGAAGATGATACCTTTCTCCGCGCAAGATGTGGCCAAGGTAAGCAATCTTGCGACATTTCACTGTGACTAATATTTGTCTTCAGACCCTTGCTCGTCTCATTATTTCCTCATTGGTCAGCACATAAGTCCGCGGGACACTCAGCATTCTACGATGGATCCACATTTCAAATGCTTCGAGCCGATTTATTGTCTTCAAGGTCCAGCATTCCTCACCAATAAAACACCTCACCATACGCTGGAGTAACTTAAGGTTCAGGTTATCTCAACCTCGGGGTCTAGGTGTCCGTTAATATACTTCCCAGATATTTAAACTGGCTGACACGTTCTATTACCTTTCCCTCGAGATTTAGTTGTTCGTTCTCGTAGCTATTTTGACTAAAAATCATAAGCTTGGTTTTTTTAATATTTATGTTGAGTCCAGAACTCTTGGCCAGCTACACTGATTCTGTCCAACAGTTGCTGCAAGCCATCCATGGTATCACTCAAGACAACAGTGTCATCCGCATATCTAATGGTATTCAGCAGAACGCTGTTTATTTTGATTCCTCACTCTGCCTCTTTCAAGGTTTTTTAAAAGATTCTATCGGAGTAAAGATTAAACAAGAATGGTGAGAGAGCCCTGGCGCACACTCCTTTGAATCTTCACACCAGGTGTGGTGAGCAGACCGACTCGTGCCTCAGCCGTTTGACCCCAATATAAATTCTCGATTACGCGGATGTGCCTACCATCCAATTGGATGTCCCGCAGCATACTTATCAATTCAGAATGACGCACCCTGTCACAGGCCATTTCATAGTCTATAAAACAAGCAAATACATCCTTGCGCTGGTCTCTCTCAATAGAGGATTGGGGTCGCTTATTGTTTTCCGATGAAACTCGAGTTTGTCTTACGGGCTCTGACAGACGTGTGAAAGTGTGGTGACGACTAGGCGAGAGATTTGCTGAACGGCTTCCATTTGCTGGAGGCTCAGTTATGGGGCAGGAATTTCTTTTCGTACGGACCTAGTCTTCATCCACAATGGGAATACGTAGGTACAGATACCTGACAGAGATTCTACAAGATCATGTTGTGCCATTCATGGTTATACTAGGAGAGAACGCAACGTTTATGCATGATAATGCACGCCCCCACACTGCTCGCATCGTTACCGCCTATCTTGACGAGTTGATAAGCGATTTGCCTCGCCTGCTCGAAGTCCGGATTTGGATCCAATAGAACACCTTTGGCATGAGATGAAGCGACGCTTACGCAGACATGTTCCGGCTCCCAGAACATCCCGAGATCTTTGCAAAATGCTTGTGCAGGAATGGGACAACCTTCCTCAGGAGGTGATCCAAAATCTTATTCGAAGCATGCAGCGTCGTCTGCAAGCTGTTATTGCTGCTACCGGTACAGAAGTTCGCAAAAACTTGTGTTCCGGACAAGTAGAAGTTCTTTAGTTTCATAAATTTTGTAGCAAGATTAAAAATGTCTTTTCTCTAACGATAAAATCACTTCATAAGGTTAGTAAATAATGTGACAGGCGAAACAAATTTGAATAAACTATGAGAATTAAATGCAAATTACGAGGTGACCCTAATTCTATGCTCGCAAGTGTATTTGTAAAAACGATATCAGAATATCATGACGAAAGCATCTTCAACTTGTCAAGAAATTATCAAATTGTTAAAAAAAAAACTTGAAATTAAATTTAACCAAAATTTGGTCTGTCCGGTTAATTTTGCCATCCAGTCTATGTGGCCACGTTTATACCTCAATAAATAAGCAGAGTTTGGTTGTTACAATCAGAATAAAACTAAACGGCAAAAAAAAGCTAAAAGCTTAATATATCCATTCTGCTAGTCTTTTGCATGTAGAGATTAAAAGAAAGGGTTTAAATAATCTGAGTATAAAATAATCATTTCTACCTACTGTTAATGGATACGAAGACGTGGCCTTTAATGTTGTACATATATTCATTGTTATTAAGGACGTGTTTTTAAAGTTGTTATTATTTTGTTTTTAGTTTGACGGTTTTGTGTTTTTGTATCAAAGCTTTATAACATATTAATTATTAGCATTTGTTGCGATAGATGCGTGAAATTGTGTACCTATGAAATGAATGAAAAAAAGAAAAGTTTCAAAATTCTTTATATAAAACCAAGTGTAATATCAAGCGTGATGTTTTTAAGTCTTACCTCTAAATAGAGGTTTAATCAATTTTAGCCAGTTGTGAATGAAACCAGTTCGCCACAACGTTAATTTAATTTTTTTTATACATAGTAGAAATTTCTTAATTGTAAATTTTGCAACATTTTTATAAAAACTGACGTAAAGGTTTAAATCAGGCAGTTAAAACTTTTTTCTCGTAATGAAACACACTGCTTGTAACCGTAAATTTTGCATTTATTTTTACTATACAAGGTTATTCAAAAAAATGACCGTAAACTGTAAGAGATGCTGTTACGATTATATTGGAGCAAAGTTGCGCTTTGAGGTGTAGATCGTAGTGACATTTAAAAGTTTCCAAGGTTTCGCTTCCCAATATATTCGAAAAGAAAAACAAAAACTTCAAAATTGTTATAATTTTTTCTGAGCTTCAGTACATGAAACGTTGGGCGTTGTTAGATTTTTAGTCCAATGTTTCGACTTTTCTGGGTCATCATTATCTCACTTTTTTTAAATATGGGTCTTAATCTGGTATTACACTGACAATTTCTTCGCGTGAATTTTTTAATTTAAATAGTTAATTTATAACCATTTAATTACTTAAGGGGTGGTATACACTTGAGAAAAATCGTTAATAGAGAGTGAACTTTTAAAAACGTCATCTAGTTGGCTGTAAAATATTACAAGAAAAGGATAAAGGAAAGAAAATCCATTTATTTTGGTTATGGCATCCTTTTCTGTGAAAACTTCTAGATGACCACTTTCTAAAGCACAAAGTCTTCCAGATAACGTTTTTCTAATGAACAAGCCGTATTAATTGTTTTGGCAATTTTTGTGTAGGAAACAATAAAGTAGACAAAATTAAAAATTTGAGGTTGTGGTAAAATTTGAAAACACTCATATAGATAGTCCTATTTACATACCCGTAAACCAAGCCATACAAAATGTAAGTTGACTAATGTAATGTAAGGTTATGTTAGAACCAATCTAGCCAAAGGACCCTTCATAGGGAAATGAAGCGGCCCTAAGGAGGATGCAAAGCTACAGGACAAAAGCGGCCCTAACGGGCCGCTTTGTTCATGCCTATCGAGCTGCTTTGTCCTTATTTAACCTATCCAAAGGAAAACTTAACTGAACTAACCAAAGAACAAACAAAATTGAACCAATCTAACCAAGACCCCTTTGTAGTAAAATAAAGTTGCACGGTCTCCTTGGCGGCTCTTAAGAGCCGCCTCCTTTTCATCTTGATGAGCGTTATTAATGTACCTTACATTTGTGTCTTTTGGCTTATAATTATTGTCTATTTAGTCTGTTATATTGATTCCTAAACAAAAATGACTATTGACGATTTTCCTTAAGTGTACCAGAACCTTACTTATTTTTTTTGAGCATTTTTGGTCATTTTATTCATGACAAATAATAATATAAAACCTCAAGTTTTTATGATTGGTTGCTACGATTTAACCGAAAACTTTATGAAAATTGTAGTAGCACAAAGCTCGTACTACACTGACAATGTCTTCTACAACTTCGGGCAAAAATTTCTAAATTATCCCAGGTAGTATAATTACGTGAATTAAACGTCGATTTTTCGCCAGTTTTGGAAATAAAAGCGTTATAAACTCATGTAAAAAAGGCGTAAAAATTACGGTCAAAAACCACAGATCCTTTATATTCTAACGTCTTAAACACAGATTAGACACTTGGTCTTAAAGACCTAACTAATAACGTTAAAAGGACGTTGACTTCTGACTTAAAAATGTCGTAAACTTATGGTGAAATTTGAGAGCCTTCAAAATGCTTCATAAACCCATTTTTTTACGAATCAGAAAAAAGCTCAAATGCGATTAAATGTATTCGAGTTTATCGAAATTTAGGTAACGTGGGCATCTTAAAAATATTCGAAGCCCTAACTTTGTATTATTACTAGACATCTTCTTGTTTTTCTTTTAGCAACAGGGAGATATCAAGGACGGGGTCCAAGGATAATCTTGGACTTAAAAGACAACATCATTACCGAGACGGGAATGATGAACGACATGGAAGAACTTTTCGGAGGCGAAAACTGCGATAATGTGCCCGCAGTGGTCGGCGAGGAAGGGCCTATCATCACACAGGCAGAAGTGGAATCTCCTGGGCCAGACCAGATTCATGAAGAAGTCCTCAAACTACTGGACCCAGAACAGATAAAACTGCTGACCAACCTCTTCAACAAAGTTTACACTGCTGTCGGCATTCTTCCCGCTTCCCAAAAAGGCGAATGCAACTAAATGCTCCGACCCCAGAATAATCAGCTTGATGAGTCACATCCTAAAAGCTTTCCATAATATCATACAGACACGCATATAGGAGACTCGACTAGAGAATAAGTGACACGCTGTTTGGCTTCAGGAAGGGACTCGGCACCCGAGAGGCCTTATTCTCAATACAGGTCCTGATCCAACGAGCACGGGACGTTAACGCTGACGTATTTGCATGCTTTATAGACTTTGAAAAAGCCTTTGATAAAGTCCAACATGATAAACTCATCTCAATCCTACGTGAGTCCGGAATTGATGACAGAGACACAAATATAATATCAAAGCTATACTTACAACAAAAAGCCATTGTTCGAGTCGAAAGCGAAATATCAGAAGAGTTTAGCATAAGGAGAGGAGTACACCAAGGTTGTATACTGTCACCTCTTCTATTTAACGTGTACTCAGAACATCTATTTAAAGATTGAAGACGCATAGAAGATGGAGTTGTAATAAACGGAGAAATAATAAATAACCTAAGATACGCTGATGATACCGTCCTTGTCGCAGTACTGCTGAAGGACTTCAGAGAGTTTAGACCGTATGAAGATAAACTGTAAGAAGACACACCCATTAATTATCAGTAAAAAGAAAATTGGAATACTCCGGACATATCATGCGAAATGAAAAATATCACCTTCTTCAACTCATTCTACAGGGAAAAATAGAAGGCCGAAGGTCAGCAGAACGAAGACGAACATCGTGGCTGCGAGATTTACGAACTCATGGACTGGAATCACATCGACAGGTCTATTCAGAGCGGCAGTGAATAGAGTAATTTGGACTAATGTGATAGCCAACGTCCACAGAGGATAGGCACTTCAAGAAGAAGAAGAAGAATTTTTTACATTCGAGGTTACGTAGTTGACCAAGTGTCAGTCAAAGTTGCCAATTTTCTATCGTTCTGCCAATAACATAGTTTAAAAGTAAAATATTTGATTAACTGAAAATAAAATAGTTTATTGTGCAACTAGTGTCGAAAATTGCACTTTTCACACGAGTGCGACGTTTTGGGCATGAGCCGTAGGCGAGTGATACAACGTTACAAGAGGGTAAAGAGTGATTTTTTTACGTGTTGAACACTATACTTTTTCTACCTGTGCAAAGTGGACTTTGCGCACGCTTCTGTATGGGAACGTGCGCAATGTGCACTTTGCACACTCTGTTTGCAATATGCAATTTTCAACGCTAGTTAGTAGTGCGGATTTTTTCATTTTCGAGCCAGTCGTTGAAAAATGTATTGTGCATTTTGCATTTGTTTACTTTTACAAAGATTGAACCTTGAAGCAACTTCATGGAGAACTCTAATGGTGCCCCGAAACGTTGGACTAAAAATGAAACAACACCCTATGTTGTAGAGCCGTAAATGTGCTCATGAGCATTTTCGGATGTAGTCAAAATTTTGGTAATTCAAAATGTCATTGCAATCTGCACCCAAATGCATAACTTTGCCCCAATTTAATGATGATCGTCGAATTTGAATAAACCTTTATAGCCAAAACTCTCCGCTGTGGATATGAATGAAGTATTTTTTAAGAAAGAAACACGTTGTTTTTGATTGATTCTATCGGAAATATATTTTTTAATGTTAATAGTGCTTCGAAGTTTGATTTTAACGCCCCAAAAATCAATATTTATTGACACGCGCCATTTCAAATCGTCCGCCATTCGTTTGTAGGGAATTTTAGTGCCGCGATGTTGGTGGTGATCACGGACTGTCATTGATTTTAAAATTGAAGCTTTGTTTTAAATCGCAATTCCGTAATTTGATGCTCTACTAATTACTAAATTAGATCCATATTTCGCTCTCCTTGTCATTGTGGAAGCCAAGCGAACACAATCTGCAATTAAATTTGGCAAAATTTCAAAAGATAACTGTGCATGCACCAAATTCTTAGGGAATGTTGGCAACACTGCCCGAAATTGCAAAAGCAAAACAACATTTTTTATTTCATAAACATTCTGTCATTCGGTTAATATTTTTTTAAATTAAGTTTTATTAAAGTACTCGTTAAGAATTCAGTCGAATTCTCAGTGAAAGTGGATATTAGACTCTCGCGCGTGTCCTGGCAAATGCTCCCTTTACCCGAATCAAACTAAAATGGCCGGAGCTGGTAAGTGGAAATGCTGTGTATTTTTGCCCAAAATAAACTCTGTGACGTTGTTCCTGTTTTTTAGATGTTTCACTAACTTGTGATGATTGTCCGGATGACCTGACTGACGAAGGTATGACTCGTTATGTGGATTATTTTTAGGCGCAATTTCCCAGTTAAAAATGCCCCCCTCATGGAATGTCTACTGATGTAACTCTTAACACGTAGTTTGCAAGCTCCAGAGTCTCCATATACACACAGTTCAACTGGTTTAGTTGCAATCTATTCTACAGTGCCCAGACAACTTTTTATTGCTGATAAACAAACTTGTCCTCCATGTATGCCTTGATGTGTGCATGCTATTCCTATGTTGGTTGAGTACTTAGTTTAATTGATCTGCCTGAATCCTCTTTGACTGTATAGCACAGGGTAGCTATTACTAGTTAACAGTTCTCTTATGGGTCAATTTAATAACACACTATTCAATTGTTTAGATCTTCTGAGTTAGGGCATTTTTTTATATTTAATTTTTCGTTTCAACCCAAACCGTAACTTTTGTGCTAATATTATTTACCTATACCTATACCTATAGACCATAAGAAGATCCAATAGGGTATAATGTTGGGCTGGTAGTAATCACTGTGCCAATCTTTGCACATGTATTGTCAAAACAAAGTATATTCCTCCGTAGTACAGGTATTGTGATTGTTTTGGAATGTACTGACTGTGATGGTATTATGATGTGATTGCAAGATAAATGTGCTGGTAGGTTTTGCTGAATATTACATGTACTATTGTGGGTACTATGACTTGTTGCAGGTAATGTGAAGGGTATTTTCGTATTGGCAAATATTGCACTGCTACTATTGTAGAGATCTTTCCAGTTGTTAAAACTCAGCACTTATAATGAAAAATCAGATAAGATTAATAAGCCCTTGCAGTAGACAAAAGCTCTTAAAGGTCGGCCCAAAGATTAATTATAAGATGATCTATAAATCAATGACAACTATATTATGAAACATCAAAATTAGGTTTACTTTCATATACTTTAGTTTTTAAACTACTTCCAAATTGTTTAAAGCAACTATTCTTTTTTAATACCTAATTCAACTAAGACATTTTTCATAAAACCTGGATGAATTTTAACTATTAATAACTTTTCTATTAATGAGCTGAAGGTGTGGCCAATATCAGGGCATCAAATCAACTAGTTTAAAGCAAAAAATGATTGCAGTTGATTCATATTTGAAACCAGGAGCCACATACAGTGGCCCTTCAAACTGCAGATAGAATTGAACTAACATGACTAAAGGAAAAACATAACTGAACTAACTTAAGCAATGGAAAAACCGAACTGGACTAACCTTAAATTAAAGATTTCTTGGAAGTACATGGGATCTTGATGCCATCACAGTTTGGCTTTCAACAGGGCATGAGCACAAATGATGGCATGTTTGCCATGCTGGAGGAATTGTATGTTGGCCTGAATGAGGGTGAGGTGACAATGGTTGTTTTTTGGGACCGGGCCAGGGCCTTTGATTGTGTTTCCCATGATGTCTTACTGGGAAAGCTTGAGGTGAACGGTTTTAGGGGTTCAATGTTGGAGTGGTTCAGGTTAGTTGTACCTGGGGGGTCATTCACAGGTTGTCTGGTTTCAGGCCAGTACGTCTGGTAGGGGGTAGGGGGGTGCTACATGCTGGAGTTCTACAGGGCTCAGCTCTTGGGCCAATGTTTTTGGTGTATATTAACGATCTGCGTAGGGTTATTAAACATAGCAAGTGTGTATCCTATGCCGATGATACGACAATATTTTGGAGACACAGAGCTTGAGACAATGGTGAATGAGGACCTGGGTGCATTAAGATCATGGTGTCTTTGAAATTCCCTCAACTTTAATATCTCTAAAACCAACCTATTACAGTGTAATCTCAGCATTCCCATTGGAGGTAATTTGATCAGGAACTTGAAATCCACCACATAGCTCGGGCTGGGCTTGGACAATTCCCTTAGGTTTGATGCCCACATTTTGGGGTTGAGATCGAGGTTGGCTTCTGCTTGCCATGCAGTTAAGCGCACTAGGGAAAGACTGGGTTTTGGAGTGGCATAAATTGTGTATTTCTCATTTGTGGAATCACACTTGAGGTGTGGCATATGATTCTGGAAAAACTGTTCATCTGCCCTGTTTATAACAATGTTTCGGATACAGAAGCATGCCATTAGATTCCACTCGCCTGGGCTCCAGCGAGTCATGCAGGGAGCATTTTTTAACTGTGCAGTGTGTTGACTGTGCCAGCTCTGCTTATTTTCGAGATGGCCTGCCTTATGCATAAGATGTATTACTCGGTCATTTATAATTCATCAGCTACACTGACTCGCAGCTGTTTTAACAAACCCTTGCTTATTCCAACCTACAGTCTGACCAAAGTCTCCATTATATACAAATCAAAAAAATTTTTTAACAATTTACCTGTAAACCTCAGAGGCATCCGCAACTTTCAACTGTTCAAACACAAACTAAAGCAATTGTTGCTGAGTGGGACCTATTATGAGGTAAATGAATTTTTATGCCAGACATCTCTTTGTTATTATTGACTGAGTGAAGAGCTTATTGTTTGTATGGGAGCTTGATTTTGATTCTTGTATTTTTAAAATTAGTGTAGTGTAATGATTTTTTGTTTTTTTCTATGTACCTGTTTCTGTGTTTTTAATTTTAATCTTTATTTTGCCCTTTCTGAGCTTTGTCTTCAAGGTTTTAAACTTTGACAATAAAGCATATATGATTGACTGAAAAAAACCTGATCTAATCTAACTGAAGAAAAATCAGAACTGGTCCAACCTGACAAATGGGAAAGTAAAACTGAACTAACCTCACCAACAGGGTCCACACTTATGTGCAACAATTAACAGACCCTATAGTGGGCCTCAAAGGTTGCTTTCTATGTCCCAGGGGTGCCCCTCTCGTGGCCTCTAACTAAGAGAAAACAGAACTGGACTAACCTGAACTAACCAAACCAACAAGACCGACATGGTACATATTCACCTGCTGGTTATGATATCTTAATAATATGTGTTAATGTCTTTATAGAGGGTGTTCATTTGAAGACGTCATATGGTTGCCTGTGAAATGTCAAAATAAATGGATGATAGAACAAAACTCCATTTAGTTTGATTATGTCATCCTTTTCTGTCAAAAATTAATTTCCTTCTAGATGACTTTTTCTAATAAACATGAGATATTTTTGGTACAAATATGAATCATTTGCAAACTTTTTTGCTTTAAAGTATTTAAATTGATGCCCTCTTCATTGTGAATTAAAATAACATCCAAATTCTCTGATACTTAATATTGATAAGCACCTGAGGCACACCCTTCTTGGGTTACAGTCCTTCAGAGGTCGTGGTTGTTTTTCTATCTTTCTGTACCCTCTCTAAGACCATAATCCAAAACCCCACTCAACTTCTACTAGTAATTGGATGCAAAATACATTTTTTAGTTTCTAAGCTTATTTTGAACATATTTATATAGAGGGTGTCCCACTCTTTTGTCACAAGTCATTTATGTCCAAGCCATTAAATGGATTTTTTTTTTATGTTTATGTCGTTTCTAGCGGAGCAGAGTTTAAGTTGTTTAGAAAGCTACCAGGTGTCTCAAAAAATAGAAAAATAACAGATGTTTGTGTCACGTTCAACAGTTTAACATCTATTAAGTGGGTTAAATGGGAAAGATTTGCAGTTTGGGGAGATAAATGCAAAACCACTTCCACGTTTTTTCAAAACCTACTTTTGTCGATTTCTTTAAATCAATCTAGTTATCATAATTGATGTAATTATAGAAGTTGTAGATAATTCTACCCTGGACAAAGTGAGCTTGTCAGATTTTCTCTGTCAAGAATAGCTCTCATTTTTGAATGAAGTTATAAACTTACTTTTTTAATAGAAAGACACAAAAAAGTAGATTATTTAAGGAGTTTCTACTAGCTTTAAACAGCTGTCAAAAAGTGGATGGTTGCTTTTCAAAATGGCAGACTTATGGACATTTTTGTCCAAGTTATATTTTATTAAAAAATGACAGCTGTTGGAACAGATTTAATATGCTCATGTAATTCACAATAAAAATCTACTTCTTTTGTATCTACATATGTTTTCAAGAACTTTTAATAACTTGGGTAGATGGATGTAAACAATATAATAATGTGTACTATACATTACAGTACAGCTACAGTACATGCACAGCTCTTTATTGCTGCTAAACCAGCTTGTTCTCCATGTCTGTCCATGTATGCAACGATGTGTGCTTGGTACTCCTCTCTTGGGTGAATACTTACTTTAATTGATCTGCATGAATCTTCCTTGTCCGTATGCAGTACAGTGTCAATATATTTAACTACCTGTTTCTAGTAACGTGAGGTATTCAATTCAATACACGCTTTATTGCCATAAGCATGCAAGACTTGTTGACAAAGCAAATTTATAAAATGCGACTAAAAGTCACAACACAACTTAAGAGACCTAACCATATCATACACAATTAAGTGCTAAAAAACATACAAACGGCTTACTTACTAACTATATACAATAATGTGAAAACAGCCAGAGGGCAAGCTATGTCTCTAATCAAACCTCTGCGACAGGAATTCATCAAGCGAATAAATTTCTCTCTCTAACAAGAGACTTCTTAAATTGCGTTTAAAAGTATTTAAGTTCGTAATACACAGACCCATAGGCAATAAATTAAATATATTTTTTTGAGGTATAGATAATTGAGTTCTTAGTTAAGGCACTCTTTGGTATAGACAAGGGTATGCAGTAGCAAGTACGGGTTGGTGTCGCGGCAACCAATATATTATTTTGCCATATTTATTAGGCATGCTGTTTCCAATATAAACAAGGAAGGTAGAGTTAGAATACTGCATTTTCTAAATAATGTCCTACATGAACTTGTAGGGCTTAATCCATACATGAACCTAATGGCGCGCTTTTGGAGCCTAAATAGGGCCATAATTATCGAGGCAAAACAGCTGCGCTATAGACAGTTTCCAAAATATGACTTGAATAGTGCAAAATACACATTTCGAGCCACAGTAAACCGCAGCCTCTCCCTAGCACATCTAATTGCATAGCAATCTGACCCGAGCGCTGATCTCAAATGAGAGGTGTGTAAGTCAAACCTAAGTCGTTCGTCCACCACCAGCCCAGCCCCAGATACTTAGTCGCCTCCAGGTTGCTAACTGCATCAAAGGCTTTAGTGAGGTCGCAGAAAACAGCAGATGCCACCTCACCCTGATTCATACCAATATATAGCTCCTCCAGGACAGCAAACATGACATCACCAGTTGCAAGGATGAATGCCTTCCTAAAGCCGAATTGAGTAGGAGACAACACCGCATGCTTGCTAAGGAAAGCATTCATTCTTGTCTTGATGAGCCTCTCAATAATCTTGCTCAAAGTTGGCAGAAGAGAAATGGACCTGTAGTTAGATGGGAGCTCCTTATCACCTGTTTTATAAATTGGTAGCACCGCTGCAGACTTCAAAAAGGCAGGATACCGCCCTCCCAGAAAGGAGGCGGTTATTGCCTCAGACATAGAAGATAGAAGACAGTGGGTTCTCAAGCAGTTGCTCAAGCACTCTAATTATTCTTTATTTAATGGAAAACCAATCTCAATTCCCCTGGGTCCACAGGCAGGAAACAGAAGGAATCTTCCACCCTGAGAGCAGACAAGTTCCGCAATGGACTGGAGCACAGTTCGCCCGGTATCCCCCCAGGAAGGAGCCCAGAGACAGAGCAGTAATAGGCATTGCTATCATCAGCCATAAGGTTTACATCTTGATGGTGTCCCCTCCTTCCGCTTCTCCTCAGATCATTGATGAAATAGTCCATATTTCTCTTTGCTTATTAGATGCAGCATAAATCCTATTACTGCAATGAAGCATCTTGGCTGCCTTAAGTACTTTTCTATATGTGCACCTATACCTGTCATAATAAGTTCCAAAAGCTTCGCTTATCCGGCAGTGGTCTCTAACTCTATGCAGAAATCTCATATTATTTTGAGGATACCCTTAATGCCCTAGTAAACCGAGATTTCTTATTCCTAGTCCGCAAAGGTAGCCGTTACTAGTTAACAGTTCTGTTTTGGTAAGGTCCAATTCTAAGAATCTAATTATGAAGATCTTCTAGGTTAGGGCATTTTTTTATAAGTAGGTACTCAACTTATTACTTTTACCTTATTTTATTAGTTATACCTTACTAAGTTTTGACCTAAACTTTAATTTTCATGAGGTATTGTTGTGTACTACCCTGTTAGTGATTAAAGTCGTAACTACAATTTTGGGAAAATACTCTTTTTTCAATTAGAAATTGATTGATTCTCATTTAGAAATGGGGTTGATAATATCTGTGGGATCAATAAAAGCAGAAACTGCAGTGTTATTGCTGATATAGCATAAAGATATTTTGTGGCACATCCCTATGTTGCATTTCTACTTTCTAAAATTACTTTATAAATCAAAACAGTGCATTTATCAGTTATGACTTGTCACTAACAGGGCCTTATAAGACACTGCAAAAAGATCCAAATGGGTATAATGTTGGGCCAGGAATATTCACTTTGCTAACGTTTTCACATGTATTGCCTTAATAGGGCATTTTTCTCAATAGTACAGGCATTGTGATGGCATTGTTAGGTACTGTCTGTGATGTGATTCCAAGGAAATGTGATGGTAGGTTTTGCTGAGTATTGCAAGTATTGTTGTGGGTATTAAGGTATTGTCAAATATTGCACTGTTGCTATTGTACAGATCTTTCCAATTGTTAAAACTCAACATAAAACTTAAAATGGATAATAGTTCAGCTAAGACATTTTCATAAAAAATTGGATGCATTTCAACTGTTAATAATCTTTCTGATAATGAGCAGAGGTTTTCATTTGAAGTGTGATATGAAGAGTGAGTTATGAAGTGAGTTACATTGGAAAGAATTGCAGTTTTACATCAACTAGTGTGATGTTCTCTGTATATTACTTTTTGAATATTCTCAAGTTATAAACTGTTTTTATCTCAACTGTGCAAACGCGACATTACCGATAACGCCTTCAATTCGCTGTGTTGCCACCGTTGCACTTACTTGATTTGAACCTCGCAAGTCAATAGGATAAATCTGGTTAAAATATGTAGTTTTTATCAGAAAATCTAGGTTTTGGTCAGTTTGGAATGTCTTGAGAAATGCCCAAAAATAAGCCATGACCAGGCAGTTTTATTTCATTTTGCAGATACCAACTTGTAGGGTGAAAATAAATTATTGCAAGGTTAGAAAAACTTTATATAAATCAATTATTATTGTTTTATAAATTAATTTGTTGTTTACCAATTTTGCAAAATTGATGTAAGGCCATTATTATTTTTTGTATATTAGGAAAGCATGGACTCTGCTCCTATACATTGACCAAAAATTAAATAATTGCTGATATTAGGGACATATTTTGACATATCTTTACTTTCGTCCGTCTTGCTAAAACCTAAACAATTTTATACTTATCTCCGGTAAACCCCTTCATGATTTCATTCTCTGTATTTTGTTATTAAAATTGACAAATAGTAAAATATTTATTACTATTAATGGGGTTTTAAGAATTTAAGAAAAATTATAAGAATAAATAAATCTCTAGAGTCTATTTGTACTAAATCATGCGTAAAGTCTTTAAAATATTTGCTAGAAGTGTGATAATTCGTTTTTTAACATCAAAACCTAGTCTTGATGGGGATTCAGGTTTAGGGACAGTTATATTTACTTTTCTCCAATAGCTAATTACAATAGTCAGGTAAAAATACATTAAAGCAAATGTAATGTTCCTATAGCTGATTCACAATAAAAGACATTGGGATTCTGATTATTTTTTAACAAAAACTCTGTGATTCTTAATCTCAACAATCTGAAAAATTGTATATTTTGAAAATTATAATTGGAAAATTCAATTTAATTACCTGTCTTCTCCAGCCGAAAGCAATAACGTTTTGAATGAAGATCATGAAAGGAACAGTTCCAATGAAAATATCCTTAAACATTTTAATGAACATCTTATGGTAATAGACATACGACAGTAGAGAATATCATATAGGGGATGTTTATTGAAAACATCATTTAGTTAGCTATGAAATGTCAAAAGAAAAGGATTAAGGAATAAAAGTCCATTAGTCCATGCTTTCCTATCAATAACTAATAGCCTACTATATGATGTATTCTAATGAAGACCCCGTATATTGACCCACTAATAAAGATGATACTACCAAGAAAAAAAGAGAAAAAGGCAAGGGTTTTATTGATTTCGATTTTCAAGTTATGATATATAAACACACTCACAATGCTTCAATTGTTCCCTATATGAACATACAGGAAAAAATGTGGAGCTAAAACAAGATGCAAAATCAGCGGCGGACATGCAAGAGAAGATCATAAAACCCCCTGCAAAAACTAACAATGTTTTCTTAACAAGGATAATAGACGCTCCCCCATAGACAAGGAATGTCCAAAGTACCTAAAGCAAAAGAAGATAAAAATCCATATGGGAATAGATGGAATGACATTTCCTCATGCAGACAAATTGCTTCCTGAATTAAGACACTATAAGACTGAGGAATTTCAACTCTACGTGAGCGAAAACTTCTGTAGAGGGTTTTTTCTCCACGGTCCCATAGTAGACAGCTGTATAATCAAACTAAATGGCAAAATACATTTCAAAAAGGTGACTCTCATAGTGTTTTTAGCTGATTCGATTGATGCATAATTTCATATTGTTACGCCCGACCGTCGGTCTTAGGACGGGCTATCGAATGACGTAAACTTTGCGCCCCCTTGAGCCCCCTAAATTGAAATAAGATTAGATTTTAGAACAATTTAAATTTTCCACAGTCATTTTGTAGCTCTTTAATAGACCTTTCCAGCGTGGTACAGAAGTCCCCACTTTATTTTATCGTAAGGCCCCAGGATGGTTTCGAAGGTATGCTGAACCAAATGTGTGGCCCCCCAATTAACTAGTCAATTTTTACAAGTAGGTCGATAAGCTCTTCTCCTAGTAGGCGATGACGCGCTATTAAATGGCGTAATTTTTGCGCGTCAAAAATACCTGTCCTGTCTCAAGATTCGCAATTCTTGCCAGTACTTTACAATACCTGGCAGTACTTCACCATACCTGAAAATACCTCTTGCAATACTCACAATACCTCTCACAGTCTCGACAGTACCTAAAAATACCACCACAATACAGATAATACTTGACAGTACCACTTTGACAATACACGTACAAAAAATAAGCAAGTGGATACCCCCTCGCTTTGAGAGGAAATGCTGCCTGTTCCAAAAGAAGGTGAAGTACCTCGGACATGTCATCTCATCAAATGGAATACAGACCAGTGAAAATAACGTAGCAGCTGTCAAAGAATGGCCAGAACCCAAGGATAAGCATGAACTTAGAGGGTTTCTGGGACTGTGCACCTATTATCGACGTTTTGTTGAGGGATTTGCCAACATCGCCAAGCCGCTGCATCGGTTAACGAAGAAAAAGATGTGGAACCATGAATTCCAAGACGCTTTTCGAAGACTCAAGGCAGCATTATGTGCCAGCCCTATATTGGACACCAATGCAAGTAAGCATGGAATTGGAGCAGTATTGTCGCAAGTACAAAACGGCCAGGAAAACGTAATTGAGTACTTCAGTAAGGTGTTGAGCAAGCCAGAGAGAAATTATTGCGTTGCCATAAAGGAACTGCTGGCTATCGGGAAGTCCGTGAACCATTTCCATCGGTATCTGTACGGAAAAAAGTTTTTGATTCGCACAGATCACGGACCGCTGAAATGGCTTCTCCAAATGAAGAATTCTGAAGACTAAATTGGAGTCTAAATTGATTAGAACGCCTTCAGCAGTACGATTTTAAAATTGAACATCGTCCAGGCAGATCTCATGGTAACGCAGATGCGAAATGCATTATCGAAATGTATTACAGGCCTTGTAAAGGGGAATTTCGACGCTCCCAACGAGTAGAACAACTAGAAGGACCAAGCATTTTTAGACCACTGAACAAATGATGGTCGAACAAAAAACCGATAATGCTGTGGAGTTAATACCTCAATGGAAGTTGAAAAATCAAAGACCTGATTGGAAGGACATAGCAGATAAGAGCCCGGAAGGAAAAGCTACATGGGCTCAATGGGATTCCTTGTCGATTCAGAATGATTTACTGAAGAGGACTTGGGAAAGCCCCGACGGGAAAAGTGCCACGCTCCAGCTTGTCGTACCAGAAAGTGGACGGAAAGATGTCTTGTGAAAAATGTACAATGGAGTGCCTGGAGGACATTTTGGAGTGAATAAGACCCTGGATAGAATTCGGGAAAGGTACTACTGGGTGAATTGCTGAGATGACGTCGAAGATTGTTGTAGAAATTGTGACCTGCTGCTCCGTAAAGACTAGGGGGGCAAATGAAGCAATACAATGTTGGCGCCCCATTTGAAAGAATTGCGATCAACGTGGCAGACTCTTTTCCAGAAACGGACGATGGCAACAAATACATCTTAGTTGCCATGGATTATTTCAGTAAATGGCTTGAAGCTTATGCACTACTAAATCAGGAAACGAACACCGTGGCAAGGGTCTTGGATGACGAATTCTTCATTAGATTCGGCGTACCATTAGAGCTTCATTCGGACCAGGGACGGAATTTTGAATCGCAACTTTTCAAGAAGATCATAGAACTTCTGGGAATCCGGAAAACAAGGACAACGCCGCTCCATCCACAATCAGATGGCATGGTCGAGCGTTTCAATCGAACCATGGAATGGTAGCACCTCTGCAAAATGGTAGCAGTATACCAGAAAGATTGGGACAAATTTCTGCCTCTTCTAATGATGGCTTACAGAGGTGCAGTGTATAACACGACAGGACATACCCCTGCCAAGGTTATGTTTGGTGAAGAACTTCGTCTTCCGGTAGATACCGTATTACCAGAAGAACCGATGCAAGATGTCCAGAACTATGCTGATAAACTTCGAGAAAGATTAAAGGAAATCCAGCGAAATCTTCTAGTTGTTTTCGTAGAATTAATAAAGAAACTAATTTTTCTCATAAGGAGTAATGAAAGACAGAGCTGATCTTATTTTGTATTATTAGATTTGGAATTTGCTGTCTCTGTCTAACGCGTTATTTCTTATTGAAGGACTAGCCTTTATCGTTGTTTGTTGGTGGCACCGACCATAGCTTGTGCCGACCGATATTGTTTGATGTGTGACCTGTCTGTCACTTTTATTGACGTTAGCCTTTGTTCCCGAATATAGCCCTGAAGAAGACGTAAATTAAACGTCGAAACGTTGGCCTTTATTCAAATGACAAGGGAGTTTTGGTTGTCCTAAATCTGCAAAACTTCACATTTGTACATTGAGAGGACGTAACACATTGTCATCATTATTCCTTATGGGAAAAATTAGTTTTTTATTAATTTTTCGAAAACCGCTTTAGTTAAAGGTATAAAACTTTACATTGTTCGAATCTGCAAAAAAAGAGCAATCAAACGACCTAATTATATATAAGGGGTCCCATTAAAAAAATCCAAACGTCCTATTATTCCATCGAAAGGCGCCACCCTGTACATAGCGACTTTGAAGATATTTTGTAGTAGGTGTAGCATCCAAAGTGTTGCTCCATTTCTCCAGCAAATGTCCCTTGAACTTTTTTTCGTGAGTTGGCCCCCAAGAATCATTTGGTCCCATTTGGCCTCAGTGGCTTTCGCCACCCGGCCACCCTCTCCATTTCGTCCCTGAGTTGGATATTTTGCTTATAATAGAGTTAGAAAAAATAATACTTTATATGAAACTCCAAAGTTTACCTACTTGTATTTTCTAAAAATAGTGGTTTGAATTTGCAAAACATTAAAAATGGATATAAAACACCAAAAGTTTGTCTTTATTTAAGCGACCCTAAGATCTTTTACAGTTAACCGAGATTGAGAATCAATCCCCAACAGCTTTAAGATTAGTTCTTTTCTACTTAAGACTATTCGTATATTAACAGGTTTTGTGTCATATCACATCCATAACTGTAAAAGTCACATTCATAAAAACAATCCCACGCACTCGTTTCTTTCAAACGTTTACATCCCAAGGTCAAGTCCAAGCCCGAAAACCGCCGCCCCCCTTGTTACTTTTCAGCCGCCCCAATCCACCCCCGCCCCGAAGAAACTGCGATCCGTTGCGCAAGTTTTCTATCGATCAGGGTGCGTTCGGAGCGCCCCCGCGTCTTCGGGCGGCCGCGCCCAGAGTTACCCTACAACTCCACCCGGCTGCTTTGGGGTGTATGGCCTCTAGCCACGCGGATCTAGTTTGTTTTGATGGTGACTTAAACCGGTTTCCAATTGTTTATAGTCGCGACGTTTCGACCATCCGACGTTATCAGGCGTTCGGCTTCCGTGATGGTTGTGTTTTTTAATTTTTCGGAATTGGGGATGTGGTTTTTTTGATATTTGCATCTTTTTAGTAACCACATCAAAACTGAAGTTGTAAATAGAATAGGCAAAGGACTATAGTTCTCTCGTTTTAAAACATTAAAATGAAGACGAAACGAACTCGCCCTCGAAAACTCAAACCTATCGACCCAAGATGCCTCTCGAAGGTGAGTCCTTTTCGCATCCTTACGACCTCGGTCCTTCTCTATCGGCCCTATCTGCTTTTCTATTTTCCTTTCGGTTGACAGGACCGTCCTTGCACACCTTGTACCGTTTCTTGTGGGAAGCGCCTTTTAGATGTTTCGCGATTTATAAACGTTTTTAATTTTTACAGGGTTCGATCAGGGTGATTACTCTTCCGCCAGTCCCCCGGGAAGTGACACTTCTCTTACCTCTTTGCTTGGCGTCGAGAAGTACGTGCAGAATGGAGATTCTTTTGAGAGGTAAGTCAAATTGTTTTTCTAACTTATGTGCCTGTGTATCTTTCTACAAATTTTATAAGAGATACTTACTTAAATGTGAATTCAAATTCTGCTGTTTTTTTCGTTTTATGTATTTTTGTTAATATTTTCTTTTTTGGACGGAATTTGACGTGGATTGTTGGTATTGACTGTCTAGTTAATTTACAACTGTTGTAATTCACTTGCGTATGTAATTGCATTTAATACTGAAATATTGACTTAGATTTGTTGATTTAGAGGATTACTTGGTGGTTTAGCTTCGGTTATGGTCGCTTTATGGCTGAGCGTACAGCGTACAACTCACCCATTGATTATAAAATATTGAAATAATGGAAATATCTCGGATATTTTTGCTGATTTGCACCTGCACATTCAAATGTGACCGTTTCTAGAAAGTCTAAGTAAACTTTCTTATATAAAATCGCAGTTTTTTTGTTTGTTTTGTGCTTATTTACAGTATTTTTCATATTGATTTCTATCCACTGGCACATTAATGGCAGAAGTAAAGGAATATTTTACTTAGGAAAATTGGAGTAATACACTTGTTGAAGGAGTCAGCATAGTCCTCTGACTTGTTCCCCTTTAGATTTTTTTTAAGAAACACTTGATTTTTACTAAACCGGAGAAGGTATAATATTGTAGAAAATGCACTACGTGCTGCAACTTTGTTTCTACATAAGACTTCATCAGGTCTCAACAACTGACATCTGTCATGTACCAAAGTGCCTAAATCGAAGATAATTTGTACAGCATATGTTGCGACCAAAAATAAGGCAAAAAAGTTTAAATAAAGGTAAGTCCACAAGCCCTTCGTCTCTGAGATACAGGTGTTTTTTTTTTAATTTTTTTATTTATTTCTTTTTTGACATATTTAAATCACACTTAGAATATGACTAAGTATTTTTGATCTACATCATTTATCATATACCAATTTATCATATACCAAATGATAACGAGAATCTACAGGGCCTTATTTTTTCTGGGGTTGCATCCCCTTTTACTCTCCCAACTTTTTTGAAGCGCGCCACTGATCGTTTCTTCCTAAAAATCTGAAATTTCTATTCAATTAGAAACTTTTTGCCTCCTGCATTTTTTTCTCATATCTCATCGTTTTCGAGAAATTTTCAAAAGTATCTAGAAATACACTTAATTTTTCCATAAGAATTGCCCTTCATGGGTGTCTGCAAATCTAAATGGAGACGGAGGAAGGACAGGTTTCTGATGTGGATATGAAATGAGGCAAATATGAAAAGTTTCTAATTCATGTTCAGTTTTTCAGAAAAAAACGATCAGCGCGCTACAAAAAAAGTTTAGATGGTAAAAGGAAGTCCAACCGCAGGAAAAATTATAATACACTGTCCCACCAGATCGATATCCATATTCTTGGTTTTAAATCATCTGGTTTCGTTCATCTTAAATCAAATGGGTTCAGACTGATAGCCAAACTTTAAAGAAAAAGAGTTGTCAGGTAATATATAAGGGATCTAAGGAATAATCCTCTAAGGAATATGTTTTACTTTTTAAATAGCCCCATAACCAATCCAGCGAACTCAAATCTGCTGGTTGTGGAGGTTATTGAATTGAATTTTCATCCAAATACTTATATTGTCTCACGGCCACTGCCCGATGTCAAATAATGCAATGGATGTTCACCATCTTGTGCACCAAACTATTTTCATTAAATTCCTTTTCGCTATTAAAAACTGCGGTTACATGTCTCCATGTTCAAACTGCCATCTAAACGATCGCCTATACTTTGACTCAGTATATTTTAACTGTTTTGTCCCACTTTAACCTTCACTATATCAATGTGCAAAATGTCATTAAAGAGTCTTCTTTCCTCAACTCAATTTTATCCTCACTTATTGAATATTTTTCTCATTGTATTTTAGCTGTTTTGCCTCACTTTAACCCTCATTATTTCATTTGCAGTGTCATTAAATAGTATTCTTTTCAATCAACTCAATTTTATACGCATTTATTGCATATTTTCCTTAATACACTTTAAATGGCTTACCTCACTTTAACACTCACTATTTCAATTTGCAGAATGTCATTAAAAAGTCTTCTTTCTTCAATTAAATTTTACTCTCACTTATGTGGATTTTTTAATGTTTTGCATCATTTATCCCTCACAATTTCAATTTTTAGAGTGCTTTTAAAGAGTCTTTTTCCTCAACTCAATTTTATCCTCGATTCTTTAATATTGTTATCAATGTAATTTAAATGTTGTATCTCACTTTAACTCTCACTATCTCAATTTGCAAAGCGTCATCTGAACTCAGTTTTATCCTCATTTTTTAAATATATTTTTAATGTAATTTAAATATTTTAACTCAATGTACCCACAGCATATCAATTTGCAAAGTATCATTAAAGTGTCTTCTTTCCTAAATTCAGTTGGAACCTCACAAAATTCGGTTTAACCTCACTTTTTGAATATAATTTCCAGTGTAATTTTACCTCACTCTAACCCTCACTATTTTAGTTTACAAAGCGTCATAAAAAGTCTTTTATTCTCAATTTGATTTAATTTTCTCTTATTGAATATTCTTCTCAGTTTATTTTAAATGTTTTACCTCACTAAACTGTTAACGGGTTAAATCCCTCACCATTTCAATTTGCAAAGTAGCTTTAAAATGTCTCCTTTTCTCATCTCTTTTATCTTCACTTTTTGAATAAGTTTTCCAGTGTAATTTAAATGTTTTACCTCACATTAAACATCACTATTTCAATCTAGAAAGTGTCATAAAGAGTTTTTTTTTCATCTTTATTTAATTCTCTCTTAATGTATATTCTTCTCAGTGTATTTTAAATGTTTTACCTCACAAAAATGTTAACGGGTTAAAAATCTCACCATTTCAATTTCCAAAGTGTTTTCTTTCCTCTATTCAATTTTATCCTCACTTTTTTAATATCTTTTTGCCTCACTTCAACCCTCACTATTTCATCTGCAGTGTCATTAAAGAGTATTCTTTCCTAGACTCAATTTTGTACGCATCTATTGCATATTGTTCTTAATGTATTTTAAACGTTATACCTCACTTTAACACTCACTATTTCAATTTACAAAAGGTGGTAAAGAGCCTTTTTTCTCATCTTGATTTAATTATCTTTTAATAAATATTTTTCTCGTGTATTTTAAATGTTTTAACCTCACTAAAGTGTTAACGGGTTAAAAATCTCTCCATTTCAATTTGCAGTGTCTTCGTTCCTCAATTCAATTTTATCCTCACTTATTGAATATTTTGCTGATTGTATTTTAGCTGTTTTGCCTCACTTTAACCCTCACTATTTCATTTGCAGTGTCATTAAAGAGTATTCTTTCCTCAATTCAATTTTATACCATTTATTGCATATTTTTCTTAATGTATTTTAAATGTCTTACTTCACTTTAACACTCACTATCTCAATTGACAGAATGTCTTCTTTCTGCAATTAAATTTTACTCTTACTTATTGAATAATTTTCTCAGTGTATTTTTAATGTTTTGCTTCATTTATCCCTCACAATTTTAATTTTCAGAGTGTCCTTAAAGATGGTCTGTCCCTGTCTTTTTTCTCAACTCAATTTTATCTTCGATTTTTTAATATTTTTTCCACTGTAATTTAAATGTTTTATCTCACTTCAACCCCTACTATTTCAATTTGCCAAGTGTTATTATGACTCTATATGAATCTTCTTTTCTGAACTCAGTTCTACCCTCATTTTTTAAATATTTTTTTTATTCTAATTTAAATATTTTACCTCACTCGATACCTCACTTTGACCCATACCATTTTAATTTGCAAAGTATCATTAAAGTGTCCTTTCCTCAACTCAGTTTTAACCTCACTTTTTGAATACATTTTCCAGTGTAATTTTACTGTTTTACCTCACTCTAACCTCACTATTTTATTTTACAAAGCGTCATAAAGAGTCTTTTATTCTCAACTTGATTTAATTCTTTGTTATTGACTATTTTTTTTCAGTGTATTTTAAATGTTTTAAATCACTAAAATGTTAACGGGTTAAACATCTCACCATTTCCATTTACAAAGTGTCTTTTTTCCTCAACTCAATTTTTATCCTCACTTTTTGTATATTTTTTCCCGTGTAAGTTAAATGCTTTACCTCACTTTAACCCTCACTATTTCAATTTACAAAATGCCATAAAGATCCTTTTTTCTCATCTTGATTTAATTCTCTCTTAATGAATATTTTTCTCTGTGTATTTTAAATATCACCCCACTAAAGTGCTAACGGGTTAAAAATTGCCCATTTTCAGTTTGTAAAGTGTCTTCTTTTCTCAATTCAATTTTATCCTCGCTTATTTAATATTTTTTTCATTGTATTTAAGCCGTTTTGACTCACTTCAACCCTCACTATTTCATTTGCAGTGTCATTAAAGAGTATTCTTTCCTCAACTCAATTTTGTACGCATTTATTGCATATTTTTTTTAATGTATTTTAAATATCTTACCTCACTTTAACACTCACTAATTGAATTTGCAGAATGTTATTAAAAAGTTTTCTTTCTACAATTAAATTTTACTCTCAATTATTGAATATTTTTTTCAGTGTAATTTTAATGCTTTGCTTCATATATCCCTCAAAATTTTAATTTTCAGAGTGTCCTTAAAGAGTCTTTTTCCTCAACTCAATTTTATCTTCGAATTTTTTATATTTTTTCCACTGTTATTTAAATGATTTATCTCACTTTAGCCCTCACTATTTTAATTTGCCATGTGTTGTTATGACTCTATATGAATCTTCTTTTCTGAACTCAGTTCTACCCTCATTTTTTAAATATTTTTTTTATTCTAATTTAAATATTTTACCTCACTCGATACCTCACTTTGTCCCACACCATTTTAATTTGCAAAGTATCATTAAAGTGTCCTTTCCTCAACTCAGTTTTAACCTCACATTTTGAATACATTTTCCAGTGTAATTTTACTGTTTTACCTCACTCTAACCTCACTATTTTATTTTACAAAGCGTCATAAAGAGTCTTTTATTCTCAACTTGATTTAATTCTTTGTTATTGACTATTTTTTTTTCAGTGTATTTTAAATGTTTTAAATCACTAAAATGTTAACGGGTTAAACATCTCACCATTTCCATTTACAAAGTGTCTTTTTTCCTCAACTCAATTTTTATCCTCACTTTTTGAATATTTTTTCCCGTGTAAGTTAAATGCTTTACCTCACTTTAACCCTCACTATTTCAATTTACAAAATGCCATAAAGATCCTTTTTTCTCATCTTGATTTAATTCTCTCTTAATGAATATTTTTCTCTGTGTATTTTAAATATCACCCCACTAAAGTGCTAACGGGTTAAAAATTTCCCATTTTCAGTTTGTAAAGTGTCTTCTTTTCTCAATTCAATTTTATCCTCGCTTATTTAATATTTTTTTCATTGTATTTAAGCCGTTTTGACTCACTTCAACCCTCACTATTTCATTTGCAGTGTCATTAAAGAGTATTCTTTCCTCAACTCAATTTTGTACGCATTTATTGCATATTTTTTTTTAATGTATTTTAAATATCTTACCTCACTTTAACACTCACTAATTGAATTTGCAGAATGTTATTAAAAAGTTTTCTTTCTACAATTAAATTTTACTCTCAATTATTGAATATTTTTTTCAGTGTAATTTTAATGCTTTGCTTCATATATCCCTCAAAATTTTAATTTTCAGGGTGTCCTTAAAGAGTCTTTTTCCTCAACTCAATTTTATCTTCGAATTTTTTATATTTTTTCCACTGTTATTTAAATGATTTATCTCACTTTAGCCCTCACTATTTTAATTTGCCATGTGTTGTTATGGCTTTATATGATGCTTCTTTTCTGAACTCAGTTTTATCACCATTTTTTTTCATTGTAATTTAAATATTTTACCTCACTCGAGACCTCACTTTAACCCACACCATTTCAATTTGCAAAGTATCATTAAAGTCTCTTCTTCCTGAACTCAGTTTTAACCTCACTTTTTAAATATACGTTCCAATGTGATTTTACTGTTTTACCTCACTCTAAACCTCACCATTTTAGTTTACAAAGCGTCATAAAGACTCTTTTATTCTCAACTTGTTTTAATTCTCTCTTATTGAATATTCTTCTTAGTGTATTTTAAATGTTTTAAATCACAAAAATGTTAACGGGTTAAAAATCTCACCATTTCCATTTACAAAGTGTCTTTTTTCCTCAACTCAATTTTTATCCTCACTTTTTAAATATTTTTTCCAGTGTAATTTAAATGTTTTACCTCACTTTAACCCTCACTATTTCAATTTACAAAGTGTCATAAAGGGCCTTTTTCTCTCATCTTGATTTCATTCTCTTAATGAATATTCTTCTCACTGTATTTTAAATGTTTTAACCTCACTAAAGTGTTAACGGGTTAAAAACCTCACCATTTCAATTTGCAATGTGTCTTCTTTCCTCAACTCAATTTTTATCCTCACTTTCTGAATATTTTTTCCAGTGTAATTTAAATGTTTTACCTCACTTTAATACTCACTATTTCAATTTACAAAGTGTCATAAAGAGCCTTTTTTTCACATCTTGATTTAATTCTATCTTAATGAATATTCTTCTCAGTGTATTTTAAATGATTTAACCTCACTAAATTGTTAACGAATTAAAAATGTCACCATTTCAATTTGCAAAGTGTCAAAAAGTGTTCGTTCCTCAAATTCAATTTTATCTTCACTTATTGAATATTTTTCTCATTGTATTTTAGCCGTTTTGACTCACTTTAACCCTCACTATTTCAGTTTGCAGTGTCATTAAAGAGTATTCTTTAATTACATTATACACTTATTTATTTACAATTATAAGTGTCAAATTATAAGTATTAATGGCTGTTTGATCTGTATCTATGGCACTTTAAACTTCGTCGCCTTCTAACCGACATTTTTCCGTTTTAGAAGAACTAAAAGCTATTTATATGGGGATATATCCAAATTATTTTTATCGGTATAGAATGCCATTCAACATAGAATACTTCGCCCAAAAGGTGCTTAAATTCTTCAAAAAAGTGTGCCAGGGACATGCTTTCTGTGTAATTTCCACCTACATCTTTCTCTTATTCGCACTATTTCTGGAAATCTAGATGTTAGTGATGGATGAATTCGAATGAAATTTATGGGTATTCGATTCTTCTTTGAATTCAAACGCATTCGAGTATGAAATTAGGATATGAATGAAAAAATCGGTTTACCGCAAAATTTAAAATTGCGGAGAAATATACAGGGGGGCGTAAAAAAGCGTGGCCGATTTTTAAAGGAAACTAGATAAATATTTTTACGTATTTCCATTATAGGTGGTTGGTTCTACTGTAGTTCTAACAATTTTTGTAAAGCATTTCCTTTACCGATCTATTACCACCATTACCAACTAAAATCCAGTTGAAATTATTGTGCACAGCTTGTTGGTAGTGCCATTGGCTGCGAAGGTTTGCTTTCATTATTTACTTACAGTATAGTTTACTTACGTTAAATACACCTACTGACGAGTATAATATGTATATTAATATTAATTAAAATACTTCGGGCTCGAGTTGCCAGACAGAATTTCGTCGTTAATCATTGTTAATTTAATTTACCTGATGCGTTTAAACTGTTCTGAGTTTCTGAGCGGCAAACACTTGGATAGGCGATGCAAAAGCTTGATAAATATGATTATATGGTATAATGTAGCCATCATAATTAATCTTCTAACGCGACCCCTGCCGGGCACATATAAGAATTTATTGAATTTGCCAGAAAATCCTGCTAATTAACCATTTTTCATATAAAGGCGATTTTTATAGTTTGATTTTTTTACCTTAAAACAAGATTGTATTTTTTATAGTAATATTTTTTATGTTTTCCTATTAGGGCTTGGTGTTACTTATTTTGAGGGGCGCCAATGCTTATTTTGACAAGTTTGTCCATACAGCGGCGTCTCAGTTAAAAATTTACGACTTTAAACAATTGCAAAATCAACAGTTAACTACTTAAAAAACCGCCGGAAAGACGTCAAAGTCGGCATTTCTCCGCAAAAATGTCTGATAACCGACCGCTGGTCCACGGATCGTGAGAGGAACGCGAATATTTTATATACAAACACACTTTTACGACGCCTCTGATTGGGCGACGGGTTCCGCGGGGTTTTGGAGACTCCCACAGGGGGCCACGTTGCCGAATTGCTGCCAGCCTAGCAGTCCTACGTTGAAACTTCTTGCACTATTCGAGTCTAAGAAATTTTATTTGTGTTTTTAAACAGTTTTTGTGGCTCTTAAAGGTTTTTTTTTTAAATGTATTGTGCACTGTTGTAGTTAAAAATGTAAAATGTACCCTAATGGCAACATTGCTTTCTGATACCTATAGGCTAACGTATTCATACTAACAGGTTGACGCCTATTTTTTCATTGTTCTTACAAATTATATGTATTTTCTATATAGATAATGCCTTTGCTTATTTATGAGGTTAGAAAATGTTTTCTTTTAGTTTTATTAAATCTATTTCGTAGTGTCGTAAATATAAGTGCAAAAAAATTCCAATCCTTTCTAAATAGAAAAAATCTCGGCAAATCTTTCGGAAGTTTAATAACGATTTCTGAAAAATTAAAGTTAATTGAAAAAAAATAATTAAGTACCAAATACTAGAATAACACGAAAGTTTAGATAGAGAAATAAAGAGCTAAAAATTTTTTTTATACGTAAGACTGTTAATATCGTAAAAGGTTTGTATAGATGCTTTTTTAAATTCTGTCGACGCGTTTTAAAAAAGTCCTCTCTAAATTGCACTTTACACTAAACGGAACATTGTGCATTTTTTTATTTTTACAGTTCACTTTCTTTGCTAAACAGAAAAATAGGTTCAAAGGCCTTTTAAACCGAATTCAAGAGGAAAATCTTGAAATTTCTATTGGGTTTCAAAAAATTTGTTTCCTTACGATGTGTAATAAAAGGTCCTGCGTATTTTAAACCAACAAAAACAAAACTTTAACCAAGGTCATCTACACAATCGAAATTAAAGTTTTGATAAATGTAAAAAAAAGATTATTATATTGAATATAACAAAATTAATTTCTGCGGTTTTTGATAACGGCGTCCCCCTTCCATATGCCTATAGGGTTAATTATCATTTTTTGACCCTTTTTAACAAATGTGCTAAAGACATGTTTAATTTTCGATATTTTAATAGTGTCATGATAAATTCTTACTTATGCCTTTGGATTTTATATTATAAACTAAAGCAATGTAAAATAGAAAACTAATCCTAAAATAGACCAAAAACTTAACAGTTTTAGTTTTAGAGATAAAGAAGTGACTGTTACATTTGACGGGATACTGATCCTTTTTTAATAATTTTCTGGAACTTCTAGCATGTTTGCTGGTAAAATAGACCTCTCCACTTATGTATTTTAACCATAAGTGTTATACAAACGTGAAAATGTGCGAAAACTTTTAGAGTGGTTCTATTAAAGTTATTTTTTTAAATTTGTCTTATAAAAACTTAAGATCATTTGTGATTGACACTCAAGAGAGTTTACCTTAAGATGGTTTTCAAAACTGACGGAATTCCCAGTTGTTCCGAAGTTCTAAAAAGCGAAACTTTTAACTTTTAAGGTGTAATTTTATGTTTTCAGCTAAAACCAGTAGAAATTCACCTAAAACGTGATAAAATGCCTATTTGAGTATAATTAGTGATTAGTGGTTTTTTGATGTAATTTTATGTTTTCAGCTAAAACCAGTATAGAAATTGACGTAAAACGACTGAAAACGTACTAAAATGCCTATTTGAGTATAATTAGTGGTTTTTTGGTGTAATTTTTACTAATTCATTTTTGACAAATTGTCACTACTTTATGCTTGATGATAATTGATAATTGAAAGTATCTTCTACACTTGTTCATTGTCTTTAACGTGGTATGCAGTGGAATGTGTGGAAGTGGAATTCGAAGTTTCGTATTTGAGTGGCCATCATCTACTTGGTTTTTTAAATATGGTACTAATTTGTTCAATAAAATATTTAAAGAGTTTTAAAACAGTAAAAAGAGTAAAAAAAGTTTTAAAGAGTATTAAAACCGTAACTTTTTTTTCTGGTGGAGTAACGACCTTGTAGATTACAATTACAATTTTACAAAATATGCTGCCCTAGACATCCTAAAAGTGCTTAAAATCTCATCTTTTTCAATATTTCCATGCTGTTTATTCTGTGCTTGATACCTTTGTATAATCGTCTATAAGAAAACATATGCATTTGTAACAACTTCGGTAATAGCTCGTTTTCGTAACACCTTTTTTGATAAAATAATTAAACTATAAATGTGCAGATCATTTTGTTTCACCCCGTGTAGTATATTAGGATAAGTTTCAACTTTAAAACTTATTTCTGTTCGGGATTATAAATATTATTAAACACAAATTACCTGCAAAGACTTTATAAAACATTTTTTCTACAAACGTGTTAAAAATGGCATTTGTGATACCCTAAACCAGCCTTAAAAATTATGTTTTTAAAGCACTAGCGCTTTAAAATAAAATATCAAAAATTTAAAGAATTGTCAAAACTTTTACTTGACTTATTAATATTAACATTGTTATTACATTTTGAACAATTTATCAAATTAAGTTCTTTTCTCTCTTTTCTCTCTCGAGTCGTTTCATCCATCCGTGGGCAATTTGTATATATCGCCCTGATTAGAAAAAATACACATTATTGGTATGCTTTTGGTACAATAGACCTTCAAAACTTCATTGTCAATCTGAAAAAAGACGAGTCCTTATAGGCAAACTTGTATCTTTGAACAACTTAAATTAGACATTATATGAGAAAATCAGTTTAAACAACTCTCCGTGATGCCTTTGGAACTGTTTGATATTAATGAGTCGAGGAAACTTTCCATTCATTTCCGTTTCAATTGTAAAACTTTCTGGCAACGGTTCTCAAATGCCTTGTACTTCCAGAAACAAAGTTGAATAGTAAGTACTAAAATATTTAAGAGCGACGGGGTTGAGCAGCGTATACTCCACAAAAAGCGAGTCAGATATTTAGTCAATTGAGAACGAAAAGTTACCCTTTTACCTCACTAAATAATAATTGCTCATAAATAAAAAAAGCGGGCTGTACAAAATATGGGATGACTATTTTACACAATGAACACATTTATGCAGAAGAGAAACGTCGAGAAATCAAGATTTTCCATCATCAACAAGTTTAAAGTTAATGTATGAGCGGGAATTATTGGTCGTTACCTTACATTTAATGTCAATTTAAATTTGTCCAAGCCCTTCAAATTTGCATTTTTACACGCTTTGGGTAACCTTTCATGTATTTCGGCCTTAATCATATCCTGACTTTTTCAACAAAAAAAACATCAAAATTGTCATTTTTAGATAAAATGAAGAAAAAATCTACTTTTAATTCTAGTCTGAATTTCTTCGAAGACTCAAAATTTGCATTTGCAGTCGCTCTGTGTAATTTCTTAACCACATTTGACCCTAACCCTGACCCGAATTTGCGTAGAAACTTTTATTCTACATTTTTTTGATGGTTTAAGTAATTTTTAATTGATTTTGGCCATAATTTTGATTTGAATGTATCCAGATATTCTAAATTTGCTTATTTAGACGATTTGTGTTGTGTTTTAACCCTGAGGCTAACCTGAATTTGTCTAGAAACACTTGAATGCATTTTTTAGAAAAGTACTTTGAGTAATTTTGAACCAATTTTAGTCCTGCTGTTAATATGAATGTTTTCAAACCCTTCAATTTGTATTTTTACACACTTTCAGTCATTTTTCACCGGCTGTAAGCTTAGTTTTAGCCTGACGTTATCAAAGATAATCAAAATTGTATTTATTTAAAAAAAAAATTGAAAAAATATCAAAATTGTCTTTTGATATTATATATCTTAATTCTAATCTGAATATCTGCGAAGACTCCACATTTGCATTTGTTGTCGCTCTGTGTAATTTCTTAACCACATTTGTCCCTAATCCGAATTTTCGCAGAAACTTTTATTCTACATTTCTTTAACCTTTTGAGTAATTTTTAACTGATTTTGGCCATAATCTTGATTTGAATTTCTCCAAATATTCAAAACTTGCATATTTAGACGATTTGTGTCATGTTTTAAGCCTGAGGCTAACCTGAATTTGTCTAGAAACACTTGAAATGCATTTTTTGATAAGTACTTTGATGATTGAGTAATTTTGAACCAATTTTAGTCCTACTGATAATATGAATTTTTTCAATCCCTTCAATTTGTATTTTTACACACTTCAGTCATTTTTCACCGACTTTAGCCTTAAAGGTAGCCTGACTTATTCAAAGATTATCAAAATTGTATTTTTATTTTTCAAAAAAAAAATAAAAAAATAACAAAATTGTCTTTTGATATTATATATTTTAATTCTAATCTGAATTTTTTCGAAGACTCAACATTTTCTTTTGTATGAAAGTTGAAAGAAATTTATTTTCTGCGAAGTATGTTAGTGATCGAAATTTTTTGCTTTTTCGCAGAAAACTATTATAAAATAATATAAAATAATAAATCTAATACAATTTTCTTTTGTTGTCGCTCTGTGCAATTTCTTAAGCCGCATTTGCCCTAACTCCGACCCGAATTTGCGCAGAAACTTTTATTCTACATTTTTTTGATGGTTTAAGTAATTTTTAACTGATTTTGGCCATAATTTTGATTTGAATGTATCCAGATATTCTAAATTTGCTTATTTAGACGATTTGTGTTGTGTTTTAACCCTGAGGCTAACCTGAATTTGTCTAGGAACACTTGAATGCATTTTTTAGAAAAGTACTTTGATTAATTTTGAACCAATTTTAGTCCTGCTGTTAATATGAATGTTTTCAAACCCTTCCATTTGTATTTTTGTAAATTGTATTTATTTAAAAAAAAAGTAGAAAAAATATCAAAATTATCTTTTGATATTATATATCTTAATTCTAATCTGAATTTCTGCGAAGACTCCACATTTGCATTTGTTGTCGCTCTGTGTAATTTCTTAACCACATTTGTCCCTAATCCTGATCCGAATTTTCGCAGAAACTTTTATTCTACATTTCTTTAACCTTTTGAGTAATTTTTAACTGATTTTGACCATAATCTTGATTTGAATTTCTCTTCAAATATTCTAAATTTGCATATTTAGACGATTTGTGTCATGTTTTAATCCTGAGGCTAACCTGAATTTGTCTAGAAACACTTGAAATGCATTTTTAAATAGGTACTTTGAGTAATTTTGAGCCAATTTTAGTCCTACTGCTAATATGAATGTTTTCAAACCCTTCAATTTGTATTTTTTCACACTTTCAGTCATTTTTCACCGACTGTAACCTTAATTTTAGCCTGCTTATTCAAAGATTATCAAAATTGTAATTTAAAAAAAAAATACTCCGTATACAGTTTCCGAGAGGGTCTTAGCCACTACATAAAGATTTCTAAAAGAGGCATTTCCCTTAAGCTCTTGAAGTACATTAGGGTGGTAAATACCACATTCAATGAGACCAGCTTCAAGACCTGGCTTAGTCTGAACTGGACCACCAAAATTTAATGTACAGGGTATCAGATTTTGGGCGTTTGTGGGGTATTCCCACTTTTGTGGGGTATTTTCCCTTATTTCAAAGATATAGAGGATTGTGGTTGTCGTGACAGTGTGCTACTTTTTTGTGAAATTAAAGACGGGGCCAACATAATTTTTATTACCCTTTTGCTTCTTGTGATACAGGGTGATTTTGGAAATTTACCATTTTAGAAATTCCTTTATCTTTTAAGTTTTAAGAAAAGTAAAAATGCTCTCCAGTGTAGGTCACGTCGAACATAGTGACGCGCCTAATTTTCATCATCAGTTCAGTAAAAAAAAATAACTGCGGATTTTAATTTTTTTTTTATTAAAAAACTAGGTACGACACTGGATTCTACTAGAAAAAAATCCTACAAGCAAACGTTTGAACTTCTTCGATAAATTTAAAGATAACTGAGTTACGGAGGGTGCCTCAAAAGTGATAAATTTCAATTTCATCTTGTATTTCAACAACCAAAAGTGCTGTGAAAGATCTGTTGGCGGCACCAAAATAAAAAAATATCAAAATTATCTTTTGATATTATATATCTTAATTCTAATCTGAATTTTTCCGAAGACTCAACATTTTCATTTGTACTCACTCTGCGTAATTTCTTAACTACATTGGACCCTAATCCTGACCCGAATTTGGGCAGAAACTTTTTTTCTACATTTGTTTGACAGTTTGAGTAATTTTTTCATAATGTTGATTTGAATTTCTCCAAAATATTCTAAAGTTGCATATTTAGTTAAAACATGACCCAGTTTTAACCCTGAGGCTAACCTGGATTTGTCTAGAAACACTTGAAATGCATTTTTTGATAAGTACTTTGAGAAATTTTGAATCAATTTTAGTCATATTGCTAATATTAAGGTTTTGAAACCCTTGAATTTGAATTTTTACACACTTTCAGTCATTTTTCACCGACTTTAACCTTAATTTTAGCCTGGCGTATTCAAAGATTATCAAAATTGTATTTTTTCTTTCAAAAAAAAATTTTGAATTGATTTTGGCCATAATCTTGATTTGAATTTCGCCAAATATTCTAAATTTGCATATTTAGACGATTTGTGTCATGTTTTAACCCTGAGGCTAACCTGAATTTGTCTACAAACACTTGAAATGCATTTTTAGATAAGTACTTTGAGTAATTTCGAACAAATTTTAGTCCTACTGATAATATGAATGTTTTCAAACCCTTCAATTTGTATTTTTACATATTTTCAGTAATTTTTCACCGATTTTAACCTTAATTTTTAGCCTGACTAGAGAGATTATCAAAATTGTATTTAAAAAAATAATAATAATGAAAAAATATCAAAATTGTCTTTTCATATTATACAGGGTGTCCAGATTAAAATTATGTACATTGGGATAGTGGAAACCATTGGAGATACAAGGTCGCCTAAATGGAAGAAAGGATGCGTATTGGTCTGCTTAAAAATAATCCGAGTCAATGATATTTTAAATCGATATCGTTCCGATGATACAGGGTGAAAACCAAAAAAGTGCATTTTCGAAAAATCCTAATAGTTTACTTATTACAAGAGCTACGGTCATGAAAATTTCAGATTAGGGGTAGGAGAATATGGTGATTCCGAAAATTCGATCAAAAGTCGTCTAGGCCTACTATGTTGTGCGCCGTCGTTGAAACTTTCGTTTTTCTTTTGGACGCCATATTGAATTTTTGCATTTTTAAAATCCCCGTAAAAAATGCTCTTCAGCCATGTATAACCTTTTTATGTTCGGCTAAGAAAAAATACTTAAAAATAACAAAATTAATATTTCATCGTAGGTGGCTTGGATATTCTTATTTCGTTTTTCTAATACATAAACTATTGGGGTTTTTTGAAAATGCTCTTTTTTGGTTTTCACTCTGTATCATCGGAATTATATCGATTTAAAATATCGTTGAATCGGTTTATTTTTAAGCAGACCAATACGCAACTTTTCTTCCATTTAAGCGACCTTGTATCTGCAACGGTTTCCAATATCCCCATGTATATCATTTTAAACTGGACACCCTGTATTGACACCCAATTCTAATCTGAATTTCTCCGAAGACTCAACCTTTGCATTTGTTGTCGCTCTGTGTAATTTCTTAACCACATTTGTCCCTAATCCTGATCCGAATTTTCGCAGAAACTTTTATTCTACATTTCTTTAACCTTTTGAGTAATTTTTAACTGATTTTGACCATAATCTTGATTTGAATTTCTCCAAATATTCTAAATTTGCATATTTAGACGATTTGTGTCATGTTTTAACCCTGAGGCTAACCTGAATTTGTCTAGAAACACTTGAAATGCATTTTTAAATAGGTACTTTGAGTAATTTTGAGCCAATTTTAGTCCTACTGTTAATATGAATGTTTTCAAACCCTTGAATTTGAATTTTTACACACTTTCAGTCATTTTTCACCGACTTTAACCTTAATTTTAGCCTGCTTATTCGAAGATTATCAAAATTGTAATTTAAAAAAAAATACCCCGTATTAAGTTTCCGAGAGGGTCTTAGCCACTACATAAAGATTTCTAAAAGAGGCATTTCCTCTAAGCTCTTGAAGTACATTTGGGTGGTAAATACCACATTCAATGAGACCAGCTTCAAAACCTGGCTTAGTCTGAACTGGACCACCAAAATTTAATGTACAGGGTATCAGATTTTGGGCTTTTGTGGGGTATTCCCACTTTTGTGGGGTATTTTCCCTTATTTCAAAGATATTGAGGTTATAAGATTGTGGTTGTCGTGACAGTGTGCTACTTTTTTGTGAAATTAAAGACGGGGCCAACATAATTTTTATTACCCTTTTGGTTCTTGTGATACAGGGTGATTTTGGAAATTTACCATTTTAGAAATTCGTTTATCTTTTAAGTTTTAAGAAAAGTAAAAATGCTCTCCTGTGTAGTTTTTGTCATGTAGAACCTAGTGGCGCACCTAATTTTCATCATCAGTTCAGTAAAAAAAAAAAATAAATCCGGATTTTTATTTTTTTTTATTAAAAAACTAGGTACGACACTGGATTCTACTAGAAAAAAAAACATACAAGCAAACGTTTGAACTTCTTCGATAAATTTAAAGATAACTGAGTTACGGAGGGTGCATCAAAAGTGATAAATGTCAATTTCACCTTGTATTTCAAAAACCAAAAGTGCTGTGAAAGTTCTGTTGGCGCCACCAAAATAAAAAAATATCAAAATTGTCTTTTGATAGGTATTAATTATATCTTAATTATAATCTGAATTTCTCCGAAGACTCCACGTTTTCATTTGTATCGCTCTACGTAATTTCTTAATTACATTTGACCGTAATTCTGACCAGAATTTGGGCAGAAACTTTTTTTCTACATTCGTTTGACGGTTTGAGTAATTTTTAACTGATTTTGGCCATAATCTTGATTTGAATTTCTCCAAATATTCTAATTTTGCATATTTAGAAGATTTGTGTCATGTTTTAACCCTGAGGCTAACCTGAATTTGTCTAGAAACACTTGAAATGCATTTTTTGTTAAGTACTTTGAGAAATTTTGAATAAATTTTAGTCATACTGCTAATATTAAAGTTTTTAAACCCTTGACTTTGAATTTTTACACACTTTCAGTGATTTTTCACCGACTTTAACCTTAATTTTAGCCTGACGTATTCAAAAATTATCAAAATTGTATTTTTTCTATCAAAAAAAAATTTTGAATTGATTTTGGCCATAATCTTGATTTGAATTTCGCCAAATATTCTAAATTTGCATATTTAGACGATTTGTGTCATGTTTTAACCCTTATTGAATTTGTCTAACCTGAATTTGTCTACAAACACTTGAAATGCATTTTTAGATAAGTACTTTAGTAATTTTGAACCAATTTTAGTCCTCCTGCTAATATGAACGTTTGAAGGGTTTGAAACCCTTCAAGTTGTATTTTTACACACTTTCAGTAATTTTTCACCGACTTTAACCTTAATTTTAGCCTGACTTATTCAAAGATTATCAAAATTGTAATTTAAAAAAAATATCAAAATTGTGTTTTGATATTATAAATCTTAATTGTTATCTGTAAGAAACCTTTATTCTACATTTTTTTTTTGACGGTTTGAGTAATTTTTAACTGATTTTGGCGATAATCTTGATTTGAATTTCTCCAAATATTCTAAATTTGCATATTTAGACGATTTGTGTCAGGTTTTAACCCTGAGGCTAAACTAATTTGTCTAAAAGCACTTGAAATGTATTTCTAGATTAGCACTTTGAGTAATTTTGAACCAATTTTAGTTCTACTGCTTATATGAATGTTTTCAAATCCTTCAATTTGCATTTTTACACACTTTCAGTCATTTTTCACTGACTTTATCCTTAATTTTATCCTAACTTATTCAAATTTTGTATTTTTTCTATCAAATTGTATTTCTTTTTCAAAAAAAAAAAAAAATAAAAAATACCAAATTTGACTTTTTGTCAATTCTAACCTGAATTTCTCCAAAGCCTAAAGTTTTGCAGTTTTAGTCGCTTTATGTAAATTTCTAACCACTTTTGGACCTAATCCTAACTTGCATTTCCCAGAAACTTCAAATTGCATAATCCCGAATTTGAATTTCTCTAAATTCTCCAAATTTCTATTTTTACATGCTTTGTTATCCTGTCTTTCTCAAAAAAACATAAAACATTACGTTTTTAGATAAACTGGGTCGTTTTTAATTGATTTTGCTTCCTAATATTAACCTGAATTTTTCCAGATATTTTAAATTTATTTTTTGAGACGCTTTGGGTAATTTTTAACCGATTTTGGATATAATAGTTGTGTGATGCAGCGTCCTTCATAAAGTGCAGAAATATTGCCGACGTTTCGACTTTTATTTGACGACTTTATCAGAATAGCCTTGATAAAGTTAAGACAAGACAAGAATGTCTTGTTTTGGCTTGATTTCAGAGACAAGAGGGTTCCATATGGCATTGCTTTGTCTTGCGGAAACACTCACTAAAAATATCTAAAAAATTAAAACAAGTAACAAATTTTTTAATTGACGAACGAATACTATTATTCATTACGATTACAACGAATAATATCATTTATTTATCATCTGTGCTTAGCGTCCTTTATTTACTAATTTGTTTATTTACTAATTTTTATTATTTATTTACTAATTTTTATTATCTAATGTGAACCTTTGGATAGCAAGTGTAGGACAACAAAAGAAAGCTACTTCATTTTTTGAAATCGCCAACGTTTCGACCTTTAATTGAGGTCTTCCTCAGGGTTTTCTCTTAGTTAGGGAAGCCAGGAAGACTTCAATTAAAAGTCGAAACGTTGGCGGTTTCCAGACAGTGAAGTAGCTTTCTTTTCTTGTCCTACACCTGCTATCCAAACGTTCACATTAGTAAATAAAGAACGCCAAGCACAGATAATGTCATTCAATGGGGGATTCTTTGAAAACATCCGCCGTACATATGGCGAGCTAACACTGAGGACGTTGAAGGACTGGGCCAACGCTGAGACGAGACTGGCTCCCCTAACTAATCGAAAGTCCTGAGGAAGACCTCAATTAAAGGTCGAAACGTTGGCAATTTCCGAAAAGTGAAGTAGCTTTCTCTTCTTGTCCTACACCTGCTATCCAAACGTTCACATCATTTATTTATTGATTAATTATGACTGATTTTTTAAATCACTTTTAATAGAATCGAATGATTGTATGGAGTATTTTGAATTTTGATTCATCTGATTAAGAAAATCGACTATGTCCATAACTAGAAATAATTGATTTGGAATTTAGAGATGGGTTTTCACCCGGTTTTTTCATTTTTGAGGGTTTATTCCCTGCACACATCCGGGAAAATTCCGGGTTTATTCCATTATAACCTCTAAATTTAACTTTTTCATGACGCCTAACTCTTACCAATTAAGCAATAATTTGTTGGTTTGTGCAGCTTGAAGCTTTTGATCAATTCACCAGTGTTTAGTTTATCAAAAAACAAACTAGAATCTGGATTTATTGAATTCTAATCTAAAATCTAACCTTAAAATCTTGAAACTGCCGGGTGCTTTCAAGAAAAAATGGGAAAAAACCCGGGTAAAAACCCTAAATTGGGTTTAAAGGTTTTTTGGGAATTTTCCCTTCGCCCATCTATAATTTGGATAATCGAATGATCATTCGATTCCCGGGCTTTACCACTGTAAAGTGCCGTTTTATTACCTTAGATAACCTTCTAAAATCAGGAATATTCGTTGACGCGTTCTCGAGAATTACAAATTAGTGTATTATACAACAAGCATTTAATGAGAGTCGTTATTCTCGAGAGTAATGTCTGAGTCCACGAGCGAAGCGAGTGGCACGAGATGCCCGAGAGAATAACGCTCATTAAATGTTAGTTGAATACTATATTTTATCGAAGACCATACTATATTAATCACATTATTCTTGTACATTCTCAAGATTAATGCTATTCTTTATTCACTTGTGAATAATGAACATGAGTTGTCATGGAAACGAAACATGTCGTAGGCAACAGGCAACTCAAAAAGTTAAGTGTCCTAAACATGAAATCGGTAGTTACCACTAGTTCATTCAAATAATTATCATTCTATTAGGATGTATTGAGACAAATGTAGGTTACAGTGTCTCTTTGTCGTTTCAAAAATAAAGTGAAGTAATTTACCGTCCACCCTCGTAGCATTGAAATGAACATGCACGGGCGACTAGACCGTCATCTATCTGACGCATCAAACGTCGCGTCGTCGATTAGCGAAACCAATTTTAAAACCACGACTGGTTTCGCTAATCGATGGCGCGACGTTTGATGCGTCAGATAGATGACGGTCCAGTCGCCCGTGCATGTTCATTTCAATGCTACGAGGGTGGACGGTAAATTACTTCATTTTATGGCCTATTTTAAGTATTTTTCAGTGAAAAGTACATATTTTAGTGAAAAAGAGACACTGTAACCTACATTTGTCTCAACACATCCTAACAGAAGGATAATGATTTTAATGAACCAGTGGTAACTACCGATTTCATGTTTAGGACAGTTTATTTTTTGAGTTGCTAGTTGCCTACATGTTTCGTTAACATGACAACTCATTATTCACTTGTGAATAATGTTCATTATTCACAAGTGAATAAAGATTAGCATTATTCTTGGGTATGTACAAGAATAATGTGATTATTATACCGGGTGTCCAGCAGAACCCTGGACATAGGAGATTAACATGGGAAATCGGTTTTTATGTTTTTGCGCCTGTACGGTTGATTTGATTGAAAAACTTTTAAGAGTAAAGTTGTAGAGCTTATGGTCAGCTATCATCCTGTAATTTTTTCAATACCTCAGTTTTGGCCGTTTTTTGGAACTTTACAACTTTACTCTTGAAAGTTTTTCAATCAATTCAACCGTACAGGCGCAAAAAAATAAAAACCGATTTCCCATGTTAATCTCCTATATCCAGGGTTGTGCTGGACACCCGGTAGTATGGTCGTGGATAAAAAGAATTAATTTCACATGAAGAGCCTCTGGCGGTCAAAGGAAGCATCTCTTCATAAGTTCGTTAAAATCGATCTATTTTGGCTTCAAGAACATGTGGTTAAGGGCAGTACACGATGTAAACCGGACACTGTGTATAAGAAATGGTACAATCAAAGAAATTTTGAGTCTTTAGGTTTTTAAAAATGCCCCAAAAAAGTATGTTGGCTGATCTAATTGCGTAATGTTGTCTTTGGGAGTTCAATTGGCGAGAAGAAGGGAAAAAACCATGAAAATGTTTGATCTGTGATTACTCTTCTATCTTACTCTTAAGTAGTAAACTTGCCTTAAAGGCACAACACAAACACTACTATGCCTTAAAGGCACCTATATAAGAAACTTTGATTTTTTGCTTCAGGCAGTTACCTGACTGAAGGGCAATAAACTGGATGTGTAATGGAGCTGTATGCAATGTGACCAATCAGGATGAATGACGTAACTTTGTCCCAAAATGGATTATGCCCAAACTCAATCTGCTTTACTTTTGCGATGAAATCTTTGCTGGCCCAAGAAATGCCCCACTGTATAATCTTCGCAGAATAGCTGATCTGTGTATGGGTTATGGCGAATGCGCCGGGCTTGGTAAATTCGCCCTTTTAGCTGCCATAATATTTGCTTGTGCTTCTTCCCTTGTGGATATTTAAAAACTAGTTTAGAGTTGTCAATGTCACAATGATGGTCACTTACAACAAGAAACCTTTGAGTACATACATCAGGATTTACGAACCCATAATATCAAATATATTATGCATTTTATAAGTTTCGCTATTTTAAATCTTCTTTTTATAAGCAACAAATTTCAATACACATATTCTGTGTAAAAAATCAGTCTGCTATCGAAAATAGATTTATAATTTGGAAAATGGCCCATCCCTAGTTGCGTCGCGGCGCTATTCTACGGTCATCGGCCTACGCCGTGACTCACCGAACGAACGGGGTTCTCCGACGAGGGGTGCTCCGAGAATTGGGCGGAGGAGGGGGGGGACGATTGGTGGTGGGGGCGCCGGGTCAGGGGGTAAAGGTCGAACACCGCGTGCGTCATAGAATTGGATTACCACCTGATTCTGTACACTTTGATTACAAAGCTGGAAGGGAAAGGACAAATCAACCGAAAATTTGTCAACACTGTCGTGATCGTTGGAATTTCCTTTAGTTTTTTTTGTAGTTTTAGTTCTGTTCCGACTGGAGGCGTCTTTGAAAAATAACTCGATGGAGGTCTTCAAACAAGGAGTCCTTCCAGGAATCAGCGGTCCGTTTACCGATGAGGCCCATGGCGCCGTCACCCGAGGCTGTCTAGGGTCGGAAAGTGGTCTGCGGGTCCCCGGAGGTGCGGCATGTTTTTCACTCTCTTCGGGGCTCTCATCAGCGATATCACAGGGGCGTACGTGGTTTTGTTAAAAACTGTCACACAACCACTCCCGGATATAGCTTGAAAGAGTGGTTTTCACAACTTCCGTAATAAAACTTTCTTCGAGGACCACCAAAGTTCGGGCTTAATTTTATTGTAGTCAAAGCACATATTTAACACCTTTATTAGCAGCGAGAAAGCAACGACTTCCTTAGGGAGTAGGGAGCTCCTTTTCTCTTTTTAGACGCATCTGGAAATAGATCCAGACTGGAATGACAAATGTGTTCGCGGGGGATCTGTCGCTTGCGTGTATATGTACCTACGTCCGGAATGCGGGTGGAGCCGTTCGTGTGTCTTCTTGTTAAATGGCTATTTTTGTTCACCAAAAAGATGCTCAACGAACCGAGCGAGTGAAGTACTCACCAATTACACTGACCTCTAAGATGAAAGAAACCCGAACCCATTTGCTTATTGCGCAGTTAGTACCGGCTTCATGGCATTGGCACGTCGTATCTTACTATACGTTCTTAAGGTCTTGGTGCTGTTCTTTTTTTCCTTTTCGTCAAGATGCATTGCCGCGTATTTCATTGCAAAGAGCCTGCACGCAAACAACCAGGAGAACCCAATATAGGTACCAGTAGGCCGGAGTCTGTTGTCGATGTTATTGCATACGTTAAGAGGGCACGTTAAGTATAACATCAACGGAACGAAGGGAGCTTTCAGTAGGGGCGAGGGCCGAAGGGGGCACACCTAGAGCAGCGCGGCATCGGCAGCCATTGACCGAGACCGGATGCGACAGAGGCAGCGTGACGGGAAACCGGAGAGCGCCAAGAAGGGGGCTCGAAGACAGAGGCGCACCCGTTTTTAACAACAAAACGTAAACAAACCGAGATTAATTTCTATATTTACGTCGAGTATTGTTTTCAGGGAATTATCGATCCGATTTTTGGAGTGTCATCGTTGAAAATATTTTGTTGCTGTGTTTATCGAGGCTGTCACTATTAAAAGGAAATTTTCTGATTTGTTTTCGAGCGAACTTATCGTCTTCTGCGTGCTTTATATTCGAGAATATAGAAAATATGGGTTTTTGTATTTGGGGGAATACTTGACTGAAAAATGAGTGAAGATAAGAACAAATATAGTTCACAAAAACGGTGCGAAATATTAGGTTTGATCTGTTGATGAAGTCTCTAAGCAGGGTGTTCAAGTGACGCAAATTATCAAAGTTTATGTTTCGCAATCAGCACTAACAAAATGTAAAAAAAGAACGTAAGACTTCATTTTTATTTAATTCCGCTTCCTTTGTAACAGCTGGTTCTACCATCAAAAGACAAAATTCTTGGTTGAATTTCTTCTATGATCGTAATAATAACAAAACTTTTTTTTCTCGTAACTATCATTTCCTATTTCTACCTATAGATAGGTAACGTAGGTGGAATTAGGAAAGTAGGAACATAATGGAAAAAACTACCTCTTCAGAGAAATATTGTTTAATACAAAATAAATTTTTTATCAAAAAAACGCTGTTTTCGTCCTTTTAAACGACTGTTGAACGATCATTTCGCAAGCTCTAATTTGGGATGGGCACAATTAGAGCTTGCGAAATGATGGTTCATCAGCCGTTTAAAAGGTCGAAAACAGCATTTTTATAGTACCGACGCATACTGGCGCATTTTCGCCATTTCTTCGTCATAGTAGAAAAAATAAAATTCATTAATTTTGCAAGTAATGCTTTAATTTCGTTTGATTAATTAACCCTCTTCAACAAGCGATCTATTTCGCTAAAGATAAATACGGTAAATAGCAAATATGTTAATTCAAAGTTGGCCCCTTGGATATCTTTTCAACTTAGGGTATATGATAATTTTAAAGGCGCATATTTTAGAAATTCGTTTTATCAAAAGTTTACTCCAACGACACAATATTTACTACAGATCATATTTCTGGATGTATTTACTTTATCCTAGCTTTGTTAAATACCTAAAATATATTAACAGATTTTGATAAGAGAGGTAATTGTTTCCTCTTGTCGAAGTATAAAAAGAAATTATGTCTGCTACTATCTCTAAGAAATATATTTTTTGTTTAAAAGAGTTTACCGGTAATAAAGTAAAAACTTATAGATTAGGATGTCTTGTAAGATTTTCTATTAAAATTTTGTGCGACCACTTGCGACTTTTCCCACAATAGTATGTTAAATTCTGACGGTTGTCCAGTCCAAAATGATGTAAATGGGGATAACAGAAACCTCTAATAGCTATTTATGTAACTAGTTACGAAAAGTCCGATTTTGTGTAACGAATGAATGTTTGCGGGACGAGCGCAGCGAGTTCCCGCAATTTAAATGAGATACACAAAAAAGGCTTTTCGTCACGTGTTTCATACAAGATTTTTTTCTAATTTTGACTACAAATCCTACTTAGAGAGAGTTATTATTATTAAACTTTAATATTTACTTTTAAACCACTTTGTATCTACGGGGTGTTCATGATAAAACTTCATCTAGCAGGCTATGAAATTTTGACAGAAAATGATGACATAATCTAAATAAATTCGACTTTTGTTTCTCCATCCTTTTCTTTTGACATTTCACAGCCAACTAGATGAAGTTTTATAATGAACACCCCGTACTTAATATCGTAAAACTGTAGCAACGGTGTGCCACAACCGAAACCTGCAACTGGTGGTGAAACGAACTTTGCATCACCAGTTACGAAAGATTTTACGTTACGTCACTGTCATCAGTATTGAAAAGTGCCACTTTATATGTCAAAAATAGAAAAACTTATTTTAATGTCAGTAAGTGCAAATGAAGTTTGATATTATTATACTTGTTAAATTGTATTTTGGTTTTTTGCTTTCATTATATACGAGGTTAAATCCACATCCAGTATTTACAGGGTGTTTATTTAATACTCTCTCGAACTCACATATTATGACATTTTCTCCTTTCTTTTGTAATTGCATGTAAATAAAAAAATACACATTTTACACATTAATAAGACTCATTTGGACTTATAACATAGTAGTAGTTTCTGAGGTAAGTTCCCTGATTAATAGGATATTTAAATAGGCTTGATAGGCGTGTTCTTCTATAGGTGTTATAAATTTATATAGTCACCACTTTTGAAAATGCTCTAAACCGAGAAAGAAACCCCACGCGATCAATTAAACTTTATGGAACACTTACACAAGGCTCCATAATATTGATTTAATAATACCCAATAATCCACCCAATTACATTTTGGAAAATTAAAGAAAAAACAAACGATGGATATGCATAATGCATCTCCACAATGAAACAGATTCGCTTCAGAAATGTTTTCACAAATTTCGATTATCTTTTAAAAAAAAAGGACTTATAACAGTTTTTTAAAAATGCACCAATTTGGTTTTCGCAAAATTTCCCAAAACCCCTATTGTTTACAGCTCCCCCGTTTTTGTCATTACATTACTGACATAATTGTCTAGAACTTTCCCCATTTAACCGACTTCGTAGCTCCTATAGTTTGCGATATCCCAGTACATGGAAGACCAATTTGGGACACACTGTATATTAGCTTTCTGCATCATTTTTTGAGCCACCCTATACTATCTAAAACAGAAATCAACGTCCTATTCATTATAAAACGACTCGAAGTAACAAATAAAATCGATTACTATAGATTTATATGACACATATCGAAAATTTCATGTTAAACATATGGGGCTCTCAGACCGGCCCAAAAACCTAAATTTTGAGAGCAAAATCGTGCCTTGTGGCCTTTAACAGCTGATATCTCGTTTCGATGAAGATTTATCAGAAAATCTATAAGAAGAGCTAAGAAAGAAAAAGAATAGAGCTACACGCAGAGCCCATCTTCAAAGCTCTGCGTAGAACAGTAACCGAGCACGGGTGGCCCAAAAATAAGGTACAAATTTTGCACTTTTTTAAAATTTTCTAGAAAACCGTGAAAGCTAGCTTCTTTCTGATACATGCATGTGATAGCCCTTAATGACCTCTTCTCTTCATACATCATATTAACCGGAATATCAAAAAACCGTACGGTTTCCAAGATAAACAGAAAAATGTAAAAATTTCAAAATTTTCAAAAGGATTTCAATCGTAAAAATTTTCAGCCAAAATCGATTGTCGTAGATTTTATCAAAAATAGTCTCATATGAAAGAGAGGAAAAAATATGTAAAAAATTTGCAATTTTGGAATTTTCAGTAATTTCCTTCCCGTTCAAAATGGCGCCAAAAACGTAATTTTTCCACTTTTTATCGACATTTTATTACTTATATCTATATAATTCAAAAACTAAACATGGTATAACGATGCTATTGACACCAGTGAATAGAGCATTCTCGACCACAAAATACCTGCTTAATTTGTCGTTCAAGGTTTTTAATTTAATTGACGTAATGTTCGATCAAATAAAAACATTAGGTAATTTTTACAAAATTTTAACAGCAAAATGATAATTAACGTTTTGAGCGGTATTTGAGCCGACTCACACTTAATTGAGACACTGTTGTTCTATTGTCATAAATGGCTTTGCTATAAAATGGCAAATGTCACTCTTAAAAACTTATTTTTTTGGCATGTATGTCTTCTTTTCGTACGTTTTCGAAATGTTTACTCAGTTTAACAGCAAAACATAACTAATGTTATACTTGGTTCAAATTTTTAACCAAAAAGCCCACTTAAATTTATTAACAGTTCATAGAAAAATATATTCAAAATAATTAACCAATTGTTAGGTAGGCGGTGTTAGTAAAGTATTGAATATTTTTGAAGTTTTCAAAAAATTCTAATAAAAACCATGTAATATACAGAGTGTCACAAACTACAAAAAATCTGTGTATCAACAAAATATTTTATTTTTGACTATCGCACTGAAATACTCAGAAAAATTAAAAAAAACTATTCCATTTACACTTTTCCTCTATCTTTTATAAAACCAGATATAATTGATGGAACATTAAAGTGGGACACCCGGTACATATTAAAAGCGCATATTATTATCCTTATTTCTTTTTGACATATTGAATCCAAACATAATTTGATAATAATTAAAATAATATTAGGTTTTGTACATTCATTTCGATTTTTATTTCACTTAAGTATTAGTTCTATCTATCATAACACCCTGTAAAAATTGTTCTATCACTTTTATACTTACAGTAAAGCTACACTTGGTATTATTAAACATTAATATGTTTTTTACCCTATTTCATTATCAAAAATAACTTTATCACTAATTAAGTAATATTGGCCACGAAATCTTGAAAATGCGCCAGTGTGCGACGGCAAAAAATTGATCTCTGTTATTTTACAGTAATCTGCAGAATTTTTATATTTTTTTAGTCTACCGTCTTCATTTTCTGACTAATAGAACAGAAACGTTACGTTCAGCAATTCATGTTGAACGCCCTCTTTTATTTCTTGTCCCGGGTGGCAAGTTTAGATTCTTAAACACTCGGATCTCAAAACATCTCAATAAATATTTTTCCTTTGGGCACTATCTCAGAAAGCCTTATCACAGCTTTGTATGGTTGAAAAGCCATAATCGTGGATTTTAGCAGGGTTAGTCTGACCACTTTTTTGGAGAGCTCCCAATCTGCCCTGTTGGGTCGTTTAAATCGTCCCAAGGGGCTTGTGTTAGTCTCCAAATGTGCCGACTAGCCGGAAAGTGACAGCAGAGAGGAGGAAAAAATTTGTCAAGGGCAGAGAAAGATACAAAAAAGGAAAAAATAATTAACGAAACAGTATAGAATTTTGAAACACAAACTAAAATATAAATAAGAAAAATTATATTTTAAACGAAAAAGTGAAACATAAATTAAAAGAATAAACAAGGAAAATTAAACTTTAAACAAAAAGTTATTTGAGCAAAAAATACTTTAATGATAGAAAATAGAACAAAAATAAAGCTTAAGTAGCCTAAAAAAATATTCCTGAATAGAAGAGTTAAGTGATAATTACACTGCAAACAAGTGAATTGTGTGATGGAAAGTTTAACGAAAAAGGGAAAGTTTAACGAAAAAGGGAAAATTTGACAAAATCAAAAAAAAAATACAAATTTTTACAAGGACCAAAAATACAAAGAATGAATGAAAATAAAATAAAAAACAGATTACGTGATGAAGAATGCAAACAACTTTGAGCGCCCTTTCATAGGTAGCCGAAGCTGCAAGAAGCTTATTTTGCTTCCCTCTGTAAAAATGTAGTATAGCATATAGGTAGAATAAACCGTGTAAAGAAAATAATTGAAAAAAGAAAACAATAGAATATTGAAAAAACTAATAAAACTTTGAAACACGAGTTAAAAAATAAAACAAGAAAGAATTAATTTTAAACGAATACGTTAAGTGATCAAAAAATAAAAGAAAATAAAGCTTGAGAAGGAGTCTAAAAAGTAGAGAGTTAAGTGACAATTACACTGCAAATAAATGATTTGTGCTGCTAAGACGAAAGAAAACGAAACTCCATAAAGCCCAGTGCAGACGATGCAATTTATCGCGGGGATTTCATCCCTGCGACAAAAGTTGCAGGGATTTTTTCGTTCAGACGGTGCATTTTAGTTGCAGCAATTAATTGCATAGCAATAGAAATTGATCTATTTTCCATGCGATATGTCGCGGGGATTTGGTTACGTTTCTAGTGCCTTTCCAGCAAAAACTTAAAATTTTAGGTTGAACAAAAAAGTGCGGTTAGGTGAACACTCTGAATCATCAGCTTTTTCACTCCTCATTAATTAATCGAAAGGCCCCCCCAAAATCTCTTTTTAACACCCAGGGCCTCACCCATCAACTTTTAGGCATAGAGATAGTTTACAAAAATAATAAGACAGAATGGATTTTTTTTTGATAAGTTGGTAGCAGTCTAGTTAAGTTCCTAAAAAGTTGTAAAAAAAAAGTTGCACTGTCTGAACGCAAATGCAAGAAAACGCGGGGATTAAAATTGCTGTAACTTTGCCCCCGCGATAAGTTGCATCGTCTGCACTGGGCTTATGAATGGGTGAAATTTAAACTTATAACGTTTGTGGTAAGGTGTAGGTTTAATCGGACTGTTTTACCGATCCAAGCTCCTGACACGGCTCCCTGGAGAGATTCCTAGGGATTCAGTTTCCAGGTCTTCAATCCCGCCACAGAACCTTCTCCAAGACTCTCTTTTAGCAGCCCTGATCTGCTTGTTGTAGTTAGTTAGGGCTTGTCTGTAAGTGTCCCAGTAGCACGAAGTGTACAGTTTTCTTTCTTTCTGCTTCATCATGCTGCATTCATGCTGCTATCGCCATCCATATTCCACTCATATTTCTATAAATATTAAAAAATCTGAACTGAATACACAACAATGAAATCAAAGCCGTGTGGTACTTGATTCAATTCCTTGAGAAGTTTCAACAAAATTGCATAAACTAAATTGTTTTTGTTAAAATTTTAATAGTTCAAATGGGAAAATTATAACTTTTTTGAGAATATCTCCTTTAAAAGATACCTATCAAGTATCGTAATTGCTTTTAATTGGCGCTGCTCATCACAAGGTCACCAGTAACAGAAATCTTTTACTCATGTGTAAAACTGATTCAGAAGAGCTTGATGAAGATGGACGTGTATCTTTTATTATTGTATTTTAAACGAGCTTTCGTGCAGTGCTATGTCTGCTCATGATGTGAGGATATTTACTTACTTATTATATTTAGTAGTTTCTCACCCTTTCCCCTTGCCACTACTTAGCTCTAGGTGACCTGTGCCCAATTGATCGTTTTACTGAAGACTACCGGATTGCTTCGAATGAAGACCGCAAGCTGTTCCCTGCGGACTCTGTAATTCCCAATTTCGAAAATTTCTTCTTTAATCATATGAGTTTAATGTTCTCGAACTGGTGTCTTAAATGTGACAATTTTTGGGCTCTTATGATGGCCTGAAAACCAAAACCTGCTCTGCAAAAGGATAAGAAGTACTTCTGCATTATCTTCTAATCTGCAGAAATTATTCGTTTATTAGCTGGAACAGTTTTGATGCAGGTCGTTCTGCTGCTTTCTAAGAATTGCTTGACAATTTTCGGTGTTAACAATGTGGATATTTCTTGTCTAACAGGGTCCTAACTTTCCATACGCATTCCTGTTATATCTGGTTTTAAAAAGTGTCCTTGGTTTCTGAACATTTATTATTCTAAAGACTTTTTCAGTTAATTTTTACCAATTTTTGAAAAGTTTATTATTATTGTTATTTTCAAAACTGAAGTTGACTTTGAAGCAACTGCAATATTCAGGCCTTTCTTCAGCAACTTTAATCGGCAGGACGTAGTTTTGGTGCATGAAATAGCTACTTGTCTTCGGCCCTGCTGTTCTTGTTCGGTGTCTTTTTTTCTTCAATTTTAAAAAAATTATTTAACCAAGTTCTCCTATCTAATAATTCACGATTACAAAAAGTAATATTAGGATGGGTCAGAATTGGACATAGAGCCATAGTTCGATACTGATGGTTGTTGCGAGTTTATACCTTGATTTTTTTTGTTTCTACGTCAATGGCTTTCAATCAGGATTTATTTAATAATATTACACCAATAGCTTCATTTTCTGCTTCTTAAAAAATGTTGATCAAGTTTTTCATTTTGGAGACTTGAAATTAATGATCGGCTGCTTGTGAAAGTACTCGAAAGAAGTTTGATTTCATATTTAAAAACGAAACTGCAAAAATGAAAGTTAAATATACAACATATGCGTGTAAAACATGACTAGTGAGTGACGAATAATTGAATTCGCGGTTATTGTTCGGGTAATTCTTTCAGTTCAAGTTCACTGCTTCTTTCAACAAAATATTTGTTAGATGTCTTCATTGTGAGCAAGCCGGTCCATCTTTCAGCGTCAAAGCTTCTTGGCCATTTGTAAAGCCGATTGCTAATTTTATCAAAGTGGCAATTAGTTGGAGAAATAATTGAGCAACATTTCACTGACTTTGTAGAGAGTTTCGAAGATCCTAATGGTAACCCTTAAATTTGGGCAACTCTATAAAATTGTTTCAAGGCATCATTTTAGTTTATTCACTGTATGTATCTTCAACAACCTTGTGTAAATTGGTATATTCTCAATAAGCGTTGTCAGCCCGAATGCAATTTGTCTAATTTTTTGAAAATGTGGTATCTTTAACTTCCACCGTTAGGAAGAGCGCCATTTGGAAAAGGAATTTTTCTAAAATCATTTTTTGCATTCACCTAAACGCCCATTAGCTAATAAATGATTCATTTTAACAAAAATTTAAAGGTAATCCTAAATCGGCCCAAAAGAAATTAAATAAAGAGCAAGTCGAGTCGACTTCTAGAGCGCTTCTTGTTGAGAAAACAAAGGAATACTCTCAGAGAGTTCTAGAGCCGCCATCCGAAAACGCGATTAGAGTTCTTCACTTGCTCATGGCCTCACTCACAACACAAGAGTAATTTCTTCATAACTTGATTGGAAGTCTGAACCGTTTGATTCAGTTGTTTTCCAAGTCAATATTATGCATTCCATATCCACTTGCTGTACTTTGACTTTGCATTCCAGGTCCACTTGTACCTTCTTCATCTTCAAATAATAACTCAGTTCACTTGGAAGATCCTTAGTGTCAGAAGAATTAGTTTCATCAACGTTTATGATAAATGGAGACACAGAATCAATGTCATCTACACCCATACATTTTTGCCCCTCTATTTTGATTTCATTCTCTCTGTGTTTGATGAAATGTTGCCACTTTTCCTTTAGGTTAATTAACTCTTTGAATGACACTTGCCTTGTTAAATAAAAACGTTTTAAAAGTTTTCAAAAAAACTCCAAAATGTAAAAAGAAAATCTGTAGTTAATAGATTGTTTTTTTGTGTGTAATTTCCTATATAGATATTAACCAAGAGAGAGTGGAAATAATAGCTATTTATGTAACCAATTACGAAAAGTCCGATTTTGTGTAACGAATGAATGTTTCATATTCAATCTTTTATAGTCAATATTTACTTTTAAAGCACTTTGTATCTACTTAATACCATAAAACACTAGCAACGATGTGCTACAACCGAAACCTGCAACTGGTGGTGAAAGGAACTTTTCATCACACTTTTTTTGTCTTTTTTACCACCACTGTCATAATTATCTTTTCGTTTGTTTTACCGGGTGTTCAGCACAACCCTGGACATAGGAGATTAACATGGGAAATCGGTTTTTATTTTTTTTGCGCCTGTACGGTTGAATTGATTGAAAAACTTTTAAGAGTAAAGTTGTAGAGCGTATGGTCAGCTAACATCCTGTAATTTTTTCAATACCCCAATTTTGGCCGTTTTTTGGAAAAACGCCTCGAAAAATGCAAAAATTTGAATTTGAGGCGTCACCCCCGCCATGCATGTGCAGTGTCGCCAACATATTTTCACTGCATAATCACGTTAATTACTACATGATAGTCCCTCAAAATAAATAAGAAAGGAAAAACGGCTTTGACTCTGACCTAAGAAATTATCACGTTGGCGACACTGCAAATTCAAATTCTTGCACTTTTCGAGGCGTTTTTCCAAAAAACAGCCAAAACTGAGGAATTGAAAAAATTATAGGATGATAGCTGACCATAAGCTCTTACAACATTACTTTTAAAAGTTTTTCAATCAAATCAACCGTACAGGCGTAAAAAAATAAAAACCGATTGCTCATGTTAATCTCCTATGTCCAGGGTTCTTCTGGACATCCGGTATCACGTTTTGCATTAAAGTTCTTTTTTTTTCTACATGTTTTCTAACCTAAAAATTTTGAACTATTCTCTTCTTTCTTTACATCGCAGTCTATCGAAAAGGCGCCACCCTGTACTTCTGTGCGCCAATCCCCAAATTTCCCCAAACTCTGCCAAACAACAAAAATTTGCATTATTTGTCACACGCGTTCCTATTCTTTTATTTTCAAGAGAATTGAAACGTAGGATATCCAATGGAGAATTCCATAGAACTCACACACTTTTAGAGGTATAAATGCAGCTAGCGAAGTAGAATTTGATGAAGATATTTCACCGTTAATTGACTCATCAAGCTCCGGTTTATCTATCAACTTTTTCTGCGTTTTTTGTTCATTTTACTGCATTAAATTGGCTTGGTTTGGAAACTACAGAGCAAAGGTTAAAATGCATTGTTGCACATTCTTCCATTTTTTCACAAAACCATAAATGGCAAACAAATATTGTTTAACCGTATATGTTATTCTCATAAAATTTTCCAAAAGTTAACCGGATCCTGGGTCTTTAATAATAACTGACATCCCCATACATTAGAACAACTTCAAGACTCACAGTATCATGAATTTAGGTGGTCTTCATAATTTTTTATCCAGATTAATTTTTTTTTTTATTTAATTTTTGAAGACTTTTTGTGTTGAGCAGCTCTATCAATTACAAACGTACAAGACCACAAACACACATCAATCAAAAGAAGAAACAAATGGAAATTTGTAAAGTGCATTGATGGTAACAACAGCGAAGAGGGCGTATAGTGCCGCGTCAGGTAAAAAGGACAGCTGCGGCCCGTGCTTCCATCGGCAGCTGCCGTTGAAGATAGCCGCCATCTGGCGCCCCAACACACCTTCCACCCGTCATCGGTCCCGAGATTAGGATACGATTTTCAACTTCAATTTTCGGGGTCCAACAAGGTGCGAAACGACGATGGTATACCCTTTTTCGGAGGCACGTTCCCGTTCCCCTCCATATGTGTCTTCTTGGCTTGATGTCGAAGAAAAAAATCACATCCGCCGGGCAGAGAATTTTTTCCTTCCAAGGTGTTTGGCCCCGAGAAAGGGCAGATGTGTCTCTGTCTCTCTACCTTGGAAACCGTATTAAGCACGTGCTAACGGTGGTGCAAGCTGCAACTGCAACAACGGCGTACACGCGGCCCCATATTTCTTCTTTGCCCCCTTAAAAGGTGAACGATTTAATTGACGAAGTACCGAAATAGAATTTGGGGTGCAAGGAACTCGAAAGATGCGTTCCTTGATCGTCGCTAACGGCTTTTGTCATCTTTTTGGATCTACTCGGGATTGAAGTTGATTGATGCCCGTTTTTTTTCCATTTGCCGAATACCTTAGGGGAAGAAACGGTGGGTCTATGACCTAAAGTTCGTTTTGAGCTGTTTTCGTGCGACTCTTCTTCTTGAGTTAATTGTAGTAGTGCAGCGATAGAGGTCGCTATTCATCGTCTGTATAGAATTTAATTATCTAAATCTGCTCATATATACCTTCTTGTATTGTTTCTGTACGTATCAACAATTCTGTTGATATTGTCGACCTGTTGCCGGAAAACAGTTCTATCCTTGAGCTTAAATCAGTAAACTTGGTAAAACGCACGCGGAAGTACTGTGTACAGTGCGCAGTACTATAACATTTTATACTTAAAAGATACTAAATTGGAATTCGCAACGCAGTTAATTTTGTTTTCCAAAACCTAAAAAGCGCTTTCTACTGCTTGATGGGACATCTACCCGAAAACTAAAATAATGTTAGTGACCCACTTAGTAAAAGTTGGTAAACAGCCAGCCAGCGGCCACGACCAATTATTATTTTATTATCATCGTTTTTCTCCGTCGTCTCGAGACACTGTTTCTTTACCAACTAGTAACATCATGGCTTCCCATTTAAATCTTCCCATCATCCTGTTTCCGCGACCCCCAATAACCATCGTCATCGGGAGCGACAGATTAATGGGGCGTCGGTACGCGTAGGTGTGAAGGGGCCTTCTATTTATAAAGCGCCATGTTTTGACTGCGGACCCCCTGCGAACGTGGTTATATTTAAACGTCCCAAGGAACTAAGTCTGGAGGGCGGGCAGGCAGCGAGGAGGATGCGTCCCGTTTTTGTGTTAATGCAGTGTCCGATGTGGCTCAGGGTGTTTAGAAATAAGCATGGTTATTGAGTTTTCAAACAATTTATCCTGTTAGAACGGTTTCGCTTGAAAACAAATCAGTACCGACTTACATGCTTATGGAGTAGTTAGTGGCTTGCGGACAGAGGAATACTATTCAATATTTCTCTGTTAAAGAGTTTACCACCTTTTGACTTTTTGAAATGTTGGATGATATTCTAACATTCTTAAGACCTAAATGAAACATCTCTTTCCTTAAGCGGAAACGAAGTTTCTATTAGTATTTAGTCCCTATAGGAGCTATCTTTAAGCCTGGAAGGGTTAGACGAATAACTAGTAATGTTTAAAAATGTTACACAATCATAGTTGCTTTCACACTTTATTATACTCAGCACTCAGCACACAGAGACACACCTGGGGATCTACTTCATAACTTACCACTCCCACTTTTTGCTTATTGTAAAACATTTTAGAAAAATCATATATGTTTATAAAGAAATATATATGTTATATACAGGGTGTCCCAGATAAAATAATTTATATGGGAATTTCGTAAACGGTAAGAGATACAGTTTCAGTTAAATGGGGAAAAAGTTGCGCTGTTCCAAGCCCAATCAGATGCGATATTAACATCCACGATATCTACACGGGTTTTCAAAATATCGGGCAAAATCTAAAAATTGGGTTTTTAGAAAACCTGCAATAATCTCGCCATCTTGAAACCGATTTTAATAAAATTTGATAGTTTACTATGACCAATCGATTGACGTTGACGATATTTTTCTAGACATTTTAGATTTTTTTGCAACCATAGTCAACTTTGTTATTTCTTATTGACGCCATATTGGATTTATACGTCATTAAATAGCACGTAAAAAGACCTTTTCAACCATGTATAACAACCCTAGCTTGATACGGAGGATAATTAAATTTATTAAAAAAAAAAAACATTTTTTCACTTAGTTGGCTATGAAAAATAAATGTCGGGATTGTTGTCATCGGGATGTCATCGCTCTGTCAATACTTTTAAAATAATTGTGATATTTTTAAAGTTATTGATCATTGTAATAGGTTTAACTTTTTGAATAATTATTTTTTGGTTTATTTTATTAAGATTTTTTTTAATCAAGTGTTTTAAAATAAACAATTTCGTTTTTGTGATAAACTCTCTTTACTCAACAATAAGTTTAAGATGGACAGATTTACAAATAGAGAAAAAGTTCACCATCAAACAAGATGGGGATTTAATGTTTGGATAGGTATTTTCAATGGACATGTTTTATTTAACATTTTTAATGAAAACCCAACAGGACCAAGATATTTAGCAATTCTTGAAAATTACGTAGAACCCAGTTTAGAAGAGTTCCTCTTCATGACATAGTCAACATGCGATTCCAACAAGATGGCGCCCCTGCACACAATTCTGCAATTATTTCTAATTACCTAAATGAAGAATATGGAGATAATTGGATAGGAAATCAAGGTCCTGTTGCGTGGCCTGCCCGCTCACCTGATTTGACGCCCCTTGATTTCTGTGTATGGGGATACCTAAAAGATAAAGTGTATTACACTAATCATAATACAGTGGAAGAACTTGAAGCAGCCGTTCGACAAGCAATTCAAAAAATGCCACGACAAATTGTCGAAAATGCTCGTGTGGCTATGATTGAGAGGTGTACATTGTGTATTAACAAAAATTGAGGTCTTTTTGAACACTTTATTAACTAATTTTATTTCGGTTATTTGTTGATTGTTATTTGTTTAATTTCATTTATCGTTGTAAGTTAGAAATAATTGTTGTTCCTATTTTTTTCAATTTAATTTTATACATATGGTACCTAATTAATTTTTAACTTTGTTTTAATAAATAACTTTCTTGTTTAACAAAAAAAAAAAATTGATTAGCAGCCTTTGTTTTCACAGCCAACTAAGTGAAAAAATGTTTTCTTTTAATAAATTTAATTTTCCGCCATATCAAGATAGGGTTGTTATACATGGTTGAAAACGTGCTATTTAATGACGTATAAATCCAATATGGCGTCCATAAGAAATAACAAAGTTGACTATGGTTGCAAAAAATCTAAAATGTCTAGAAAAATATCGTCAACGTCAATCGATTGGTCATAGTAGATAACCCAAAACTACCAAATTTTATTAAAATCGGTTTAAGATGGCGAGATTATTGCAGGTTTTCTAAAAACCCAATTTTTAGATTTAGCCCGATATTTTGAAAACCCCTGTAGACATCGTGGATGTTAATATCGCATCTGATTGGGCTTGGAACAGCACAACTTTTTCCCCATTTGACTGAAATTGTATCTCTTACCGTTTACGAAATCCCCATGTATATCATTTTATCTGGGACACCCTGTATATATGTTTATAAATAAAAGAAACACTTCACGTTTTTAAAATCGCCCACGTTTCGACCTATATTGACGTTTTCCTCAGGACTTTTTCAATAAACGAATACTGTCATGGCCATAAAAATATTCTTCTGCATTAAAACACCCACAGATATACGAAAAGAGCAAACAAAAGACCATACTCATATGTGCGTGTCCGATATACAGGGTGGCCCATAAGTATATAATCAAAAGAGTACACATACAATTTTGTCAATTTGTTATTAAGAAAAAGTTTCTGGTTCCCTTGTTATTGATGATCAAAATCTGTGCATTCCTGAAATAAAATTACTGGATAGATAACGGCTTTGATAACTCATTTAATAAGTATTATATGAAGTTAATCGATATATATCAAATTAAAGAGTTTAAAGTGTAATAAAACTTTTTGGAATATTGTTTTTTTGTAATTAGGTATCACAAATATTTTCCTAAAGAGAAAAGATTCAAGTTTTTACATTTTTCTAAATATTTTGGAACTCACTTAAAATTTGGCAACACTGCGTAGGTTTTTTTTTGCTAATTTAACCGAACTCGTAATGGAGATAAAAATACTGCACACATTTAAAAAGTACACCCTGTATTAATTATCAGAATCAAAGTAAGTGAGAAGACTTTTCACTTAATAATTCACGTTTTACACTTTGTATTAATAATATAAGAGCCCATTTTACATCTCATTGAGTTGTAAAAGTAGGCCTAAAATTAAAAAAATACGAAACATTGCTTGAAGAGGGAAACTTGCATAAAAAAGAGAAGAAAAACAGCCACCTAGACGGATATGCTGGGGGGTAAAGAATATATTGTTCCGGGATACGGGTTCCAATAATTAATCGTTAATTATACTGCACTGCACTATCCATTCCATTCCCTCTCCCGCGGCTCGCTTGTTTATATACCCGGCCTGAACACACTCTCGTACTTTCGAGAACGGAGGCGACCGTTCCCGGTTCTCGTTTAGTCTAGATGGGGTCGCGGTCGGCGCTCGGCGTTGCCGCTTCGGCCCGAATCTCTGAGGACCGACGGTCGGGCGTAACATTGCCCCCCTCTTAGCTCTGATCGCCCGATCAGAGAAATCTCCACGACTGTAAGTCTTTAACCGTTCAAGATGTTCCATTTTCATCTTTGCTCTAGGGGTACGTTTGGATCCTGTATACCACGTCGTTGATCCGTTTGATGACTGTTTATGGACCCTCCCAACTTGGAGACAACTTGGGAGACTTTCCTTTCTTCGTCTGGATTATACAGCCACACCAAGTCACCTGCCTTAAATCCTGCAGAATTCGCTCTTAGGTCATATCTGGCTTTCGTCCAATCGCTGGCAATCTTTGTCTTTGCCCTCACGTTTCGACGGATTTCCCTTAATCTTTCTAGAAGCTCATCAGCATAGTTCGGGACATCTTGCACCAGTTCTTCTGGTGATCCGTAAACGAAATCTACGGAACAGCGTTGGGCTTTTCATTGAGGCATTTTGTACTAAAATTGATATATGATTGTACTAGATCATAAGAAAATGTACTAGATTTTTTGCCTGCACTAAAATTGATGACGTAGGACGGCTGCCGGGAAACACATGTTAACACTGTTACACGTTTGCAGTTCCAGTTGGTGATGTTTCTAAATCCCAATTTATCAAAGTGCTGGTAAAATTATTGAGTACTTTATTCACTTGTGTGGTTTCTAGTTTCTATTCTTCTAGATTCGGTGGACCCCATTACCAATAATTGACGAATATTTGCTATAAATATTGAAAGATCAAAAATGTACTAGGTTTTTTAAATTCCCGTAATAGCGTACTAACTGACAACCAATTGTAGTAGATTTACAGAGTACAATCGTACTAGCAAACCCAATGCTGCTGAACGTGTTGATCAGACCAGGGCTTTTGGTTGAGTCATTTTGTACTAAAATTGGTATATGATTGTACTAGATCATTAAAAAATTTACTAGATTTTTTGCCTGCACTAAAATTGATGACGTAGGACAACGGCCGGGAACCACACGGAAAGACGAAGTTCTTTACTAAATCTAACCTTGGCAGGGGTATGTCCTGACGTGTTATGCACTACATCTCTGTAAGCCATCATTAGAAGAGGCAGAAATTTGTTCGATTAAAACGCTCGACCATGCTATCTGGCTGTGGATGGAGCGGAGTTGTCCTTGTTTTGAATTTCCCAGAAGTTTCATGTTCTTCTTGAAAAGTTGCGATTCAAAATTCCGTCCCTGGTCCGAATGAAGCTCTAATAGTACGCCGAATCTACTGAAGATCTCGTCAACTAAGATCCTTGCCACTGTATTAGTTTTCTGATTTGGTAGTGCATAAGCTTCAGGCCATTTACTGAAATAATTCATGGCAACTAAGATGTATTTGTTGCCATTGTCCGTTTCTGGAAAAGGATCTGCCACGTCGATCGCAATTTTTTCAAATGTGGCGCCAACATTGCATTGCTTCATTTGCCCTCTCATTCTTTCTTTGGGGTCTTTTCACGGAGCAACACATATCACAATTTCTGCACCACTCTTCGACGTCATCTCGGCAATTCACCCAGTAGTACTTTTCCCGAATTCTATCCAGGGTCTTATTCACTCCTCCAAAATGCCCTCCAAACACGCCATTATACATTTCTCGCAAGACGCCTTCCGTCTACTTTCTGGTACGACAAGCTGGAGCGTGGCACTTTTCCCGTCAGGGCTTTCCCAAGTCCTTTTCAGTAAACCATTTTGAATCGCCAAGGAATCCCATTGAGCCCACATAGCTTTTACTTCCGGGCTCTTATCTGCTATGTCCTTCCAATCCCACAGATTTATCGGTTGTTTGTTCGACCTTCAATTGTTCAGTGGTCCAATGTTCGTCGACGTCAATCCTGGTTCTCCTAAGAATGCTTGGTCCTTCTCGTTGTTCTACTCGTTGCATCTCAGGCCTGCGTTACCATGAGATCTGCCTGGACGATGTTCAATTTTGCCAGGGATGGTAAGGCTTCTTCCAAGCTGTCCAATCCTAATGATCCTGGGGGCTTCCGTGGGGCCAGTCAGCGTTCGCCCCTTCTCACTGACTGGTCTTAGTTTTTCGGCTGATGTGTCAGTACGCCAGATTATCGCCGTGGCGGAGTCTGACTCCTTTCCCGTCGAACGCCACAGTCCCTTTTAAAATGGCCCATTCTGCCGCAGTTGAAACAAGATCCGGGTTTCTGTAGGTCCGCATTTCGGTCCATATTTCTTCTGTAACTAATGTCTTGTGCCCTGCTCCTTGATTGGTCGAAATATGAAGTCATTTGCTTCCTGAAGTCACGCTGCTCGTCCAACAATTGCTTTAAGGTTGAGTTTGGCTGCGGCTCTTCCTGTACGTCAACTATTCTAACTCTGTGGCCCGTGTTTATTCTCGATGCATCATACTCCAATGCTCGAATTAATGCCTCATTTGCACTGGAACGACGCTCAGCGGTTGAATTTGGCCCACTGCGACGCGTTTCTCAGATTTTTCCGTAATTTTCATCTCTACTTCATGTTTGACGTGATCCACGTCTTGTTTGGCTTGATCTAGGTCTTGTTTTATCCGTTAATGCTTGAAACAGAGCAGCTTGATTTTTTTCTTTGGTCCTTTATCTCAAGTTGCCTCTGTTTTTCTAGTTCTTCCAGAAAATTTCTTTGTTCCTCTTTGTCGAGTTGCCTTTGTTTTTCTTGTTCCTTTTTCTCAAGTTGCCTTTGTTTTTCTTGTTCCTTATTCTCAAGTTGCCTTTCTTTTTCCTGTTCTTCCAGAAAATGTCTTTGTTCCTCTTTGTCCTTCAGCATTTCCATAAGTGCTGACAGTTCATCCATGATTTGAATCGTAGATCGAGTATATGGCATGTAGAAAACACCACCGTTCTTCCACTGTCCTTACCTCGCAAAATTTCAAGCGTGCGACGACTCCCACTTCTGACACCAGTTGTTACTGAATACGGGTTCCAGTAATTTATCGTCAATTAACTACACACTTTTATTTATTTTTAACTATTGCAACACGATTAAAACACAATTACTCTTTACTAACAGTTCGCACTGTTCGCTTATTTACTACACTGCACTATCTATTCGATCCCATCTCGCGCGGCTCGCTGGTTTACATACCCGGCCTGACCACACTCTCGTACTTTCGAGAACGGAGGCGACTGTTCCCGGTTCTCGTTTATTCTAGATGGGATTGCGGTCAGCGCTCGGCGTTGCCGTTTCGGCCCGAATTTCTGTGGACCGACGGTCGAGCGTGACAATACTTTAACAATCCTTTTAGTTCAAAGTACAGCCCGGGGTGTTCATCATCGAATCTGTGACTTCAAATGTTTAGTGAAATGCTATTTAATGACTCGAAATTTGAATATTTTTTTAATAATAATAAGATTACAGTAAACAAATAAGTTATGGCTATTATAGTTCAGGTTGGTTAGGAGCCAGTGCTGCCCAAAATGAGCAGCATGCTAACAATTAAAATTCAAAAACTAATAATTGTACATTTGCTGAAAAACCATAATTTTTTCAAAATTTCAAATTCTTTAGATATTTTTGGGAATATCTTTAAATAAGACACAAAGAATATAAACGCCACCCCTGACCTACTACCATCTGCCGGGGGCAGGTGCCAGCCTCCGTCAAATTGCCCCAGCCAAACTTCTACGGGTCAAAGTCCATCCCTTTAATAGCCCCAATATATTAGAGACTTCCGGCCCCCCGAGACACACACACACTCAGGCAGTGGGTTTGAGTTGATAATAGTCCTGCGCCACTGCTTGAAGAAGAAAAAAATCGAGACTCTTGTCTGCTGCGGAATTCCCATAATCTGATGCGTAGTCGGTTAAGACAGGGGCTTCTTTTCTTCTATACCTTGGGTGTTGTACAGAGGGTCCGGAGACCTTGTCTCGGGGTGAAGGGAGCCGAAAAAACTGGGGTGATTGCACTTACACTGGCACGAGGGTAAAATTAGCGATTTGTAAAGGTGGTGTGGTGGAGCAGACGGTGAGAAAAAAAGGCCGGAATGTCGGTTTATGCTTAGGGTCGTCCCTTAAGAAACTTATCACTGTTATTATAGGAATTAGGAATTTTTTTATAGTTGAATTACCTAATATTTCTTTTTTTTTTATTTCAGGTAAGCATATGCGTTAATTGTAACCATGGAACTCGGCCTTTAAGTAGTTCATTTGGTAAGTCTAAACCCCTCGCTTATGCTCATTAATAGGCATAAGCAGATGACCTGCTACTCGGACAGATCACAATAACCCTTTTTGCGCAACTATAACCTGTAGCGCCCCTCTTTCTCGTCCATCATCACAATAACAGGAAGTCGTTGTTGACGTTTGATATCCAACTACAAGGCGCCTTAATCGCGTACCGTCTGTCATCTTGCGCCTTAATATCTGGCGCGGTTATTGACAATAATAATTTGTTGATGTGTATAGTATTTGTAAACGATCCTGTTTTCGTTCAATATTTTTACGATAAATATTTGTCAATAGTCACAGCGAAGCGCGTCAGGGCGGGACTTGATTATGAGTCGTTTGTTCGGCTCATGCATGTGAGATAGTCTGAGCTAACGGTGATCTAGATTTCTGGTATGCGATTGCTCAATGATGTGAGGAATGTGCGTTTTAGTGTGTACAAACATTGGACAGAGACGTATTTGCGACGTTTAGGCGTTATTTCAATAGCCATTGAAAATTTCATTGTAATATGATTATTGTTATGGCGTAACGGAAACAAAATTAAGGAAAATCAAAGTTGCAATTATTGTAATATCAATAATCAAGTTACGATTAACAAAATTTAAACTTCAATTATAATCTGAAAATTAGCACCCAAATTAGTCAACTTAGTTATACTTCTCACGTAAACCCGGAAATTATGAAGTTGTAAATTTTGATCATTCACTAGTCCTAATTTCACATCTAAGTTTATTCGCATCCACCTCGGGAAAAGTTACCAAAGTCGATAATGTTCTTGTCCCCCTGTTATTTCCTTTTCTTATTGATGGTTCGAACCTAACACGACCTCAAAGCTTCTTTTATTCTTTTATGTTTTTATTGGAAATATTTTAAGCTCAATGATTTACGGGGTGTTTATTATAAAATTTTATCTAGTAGGCTGTGAAATGGAGAAACAAAAGTCCATTTATTTTGATTATGTCATTCTTTTCTGCCAAAATTGAAGCTAGATGAAGTTTTATAATGAACACCCCTTAGTTAAATGTCCAAATAAGTTTCTTCACTGGCGGACATTTTAAATTCTCTACATTATGTGAAATTTCACGTACCACAGTTTTAACAGTCAGTATTTAAAGGAACTAAACCGTTCTACCAAAGTATTATGAGTTTTAATTTTGATTTCTGAGTCATATCGATGAGATTCTGAAGCGCATGCGCATCTTTTATAATATCTTGAATTAGTACGTAAATTAACGCAAAATCTTGGATCTTGCACGCGTCTACGTTAAGTACTAATTCCAGTGTACGTTTAAGTTCTTTGGAGCTTGTTAATAACCCATAGTGCAAATCTCTCGCAGTCAACTTGTATTACTAATTTTACGGCTAATTATGAGGTGGTGAACGAACGTTTACAATTAAAAAAAATCCGTTTTTGAGTTACGTACACTTGTGGGTTCAAGTGACAATTGTAGCACAGTGTAGGTCCAAATTAAATTGAAGTTACCATTGTAGGTTTTTTTGTAATTAAAGCGTTCACCTCGCGAATATAGTTAGAGCTAGAATTACAAAATTTGATTTGTGAGTTCTCTTTTGTGACTGTGACTGCACTTTTTTGTTTTTCAATTCGAAAACTATTAGAAGTAAGAATGTGAAACAAAACTCGACATTCCTTCTTTCATACGAGTTATCATCGGGTTATTTTCCTCATTTGAAGTGGCGAAAAACCGCTAACTTTTGGTTCGCGATACGAAGCAGTAAATAGAACAATAAGGGTGGATATGATGGCCATATCGCACGCGGATGGAGCTTTGAACACGACGCCGAAAACGGAGCACCCAACCGAGAGATATAGACAATCCACCCTGGTTTTACAGTATTTTTCTATACGACTAATATTGCAATTATACGAAAGTTTATTAGTACATACCTTTAATACACATAGTACAGATAGTATTGCTCATCATACGATTAGCTGTGATTGGCCGATTTCATATCGCACAGAGAAAACTGCCCCTATGATTGGTCTTGTAAACTGTTTAAAAAAAAAGAAAATGTCCTTCAAGAGTAAAAAAAATGTTTCGACCAGTATGGTTCGGTTTCCGTGAGCAGTCATCTGTCATTCCTTTTGCTTTTCGAGATGTTTGTTTGAATTTTTTTAAATTACCATTTTATGCCAAAAAAAAACACCACCTTACATATTTTAACTATCATTTAACGATTTTTTATTGCACTCTATGGTGTAACCAGCCTGTAATTGTTTTCACATCTCTGGTTGTTTTTGTGTATAGCGAAATTTCAGCAAAATGACGTGTTTAAACCAGTGGCGGATCTAGCCTTCTGTGAAAAGGGGGGTGCGAGAAAAAAATAGCGCAAAAGTTTTTTTGAGGTGCCACGCCCACTTTTTGTTAAATTTTGACGAATATTTCCCTCATGCTTACCATTTTGACTGAGAAAGTCAGTAACAACTTCATTGACCGCCTGTAACTTGAGAACGCCTCGACCGATTGAAGTGAATCCAACTGTTTTTTCCTCTTCTTGATGTGTTTCACGTCCCACCATCGGAAGTTCTGTAGATGCAATATCTTCGAAGATAGGCCCCTTCGGAGGTCGATTTTTAAGCACTTTTAGAATCGCGTTTTTTTACCATTTATAAAAAAAAGCCTCTTTAGAGGTTAAATTAATTCGAATTGGGTTTTGTGTGAGTTCTTAGAAAATAAAATATTACCGCCACGTAATTAAAAACGGGGGAAACCTACCCTGTTACCGTAGAAGAAATAGGCAATTTGCGTTTGAATTGCGTTATATTAGAGCAACAGAAATTAGTTATTATTTACAAAAAAACTAACTTTATCTGCAGCTATCTTGTGTAAATACCTTTGGAACCAGATATAAAAAGCAATTAAATAAGCAAGAAGCAACCTTCACTGTTACCGTAGAAGAAACAAAGGGCACGTTTTCATACGACTATCGGAGTTACTCTCTTTGATCTACAGTATTTTTACATAGTTACACTCACAAAAATATGTTACCTACAACTGAATAAACACGAAAGAACCTGCCCTGTTACTGTAGCAGAAATATACTAAAGAACGATATACTTTCAAAGGACATTTGCTGTTATTGGTTCTTAAGTGTAGATGAGGGAGTTAAGTCAGGAAAGTCAAACCTAATATATAGAGAAACATGAATATAAATTATTCTTTCTTTTACAGATATTAGAAACCATTAAAACAAGGAGAAACCTGCAATGTTACTGTAGAAGAAACAAAGTTTACATTTTTGTACGAACATTTAACTCTGATCTACAGTTCTTTTACGTAGGTACTCTCACAATAATATATTACCAATGACTAAATAAGCCCGAAGGAATCTGCCCTGATACTGTAGAAGACTTAAACTGTCTTCTAATGTCTTCTAAATTGTGAATAACTTACTATTAATAGGCTTCTCTTGACTTCACCAATAAAGTCTACTACACCAGGAAAGTGACTGCAGAAAATGAGATAAAAAAACTGACGCTGTGACAACGTAAGTTTTATTAAGGATTGTAGATAAAGAAATAATGATCAGTGTAATAGCGTCCTTATATAAATTAACTGGATGGTATTGCAGGTAGAGGACTTGTCCTCTACCTGCAACACCATCCAATCTTAATTTATTATTCCTAGGCTTCTCTAATCTACACCAAGAAAGTCTACTGTACCAGGAAAGAGACTGTAAAAATTAATTAATAAACTGTCTGATGCTGCGGCAGCATAAGTTTATATTAAGGATTGTAGCCAAAGAAATAGGTCGTCTACAGTAACAGTGGCTGCTTCGTCTTGTAACATGATTATCAAAAATTATTTCTAATATTTGTTGATATTAAGATTACAATCTGGCTGACACACTGAAGGAGCCTTACTTTATATTGAATGTAGACAAGAAAGGAGATAAATCATCTACAGTCTTGTCTTATTAATTGATTAGATCAATTATTCTTGGACTTCTCTAGTCTACACCAAGAAGGTGTAAGAGACTGTAGAAACTGAAATAAAAAACTGAGACTGTAGAAGCGTGAGTTTAAATTAAGGATTGTAGACGGAGAAATAGATCAGTTACAGTTACTGAAGCTGATGCGTCTTGTCAATTAAATTGTTCCTTGACATTACTAGCCTACACCAAGAAAGTGTGGTACCCCAGGAAAGAGACTGTAGAAATTGATACAAAAACTCTCTGACACTGTCGCAACGTAAGTTTATATTAAGGATTGTAGTCGAAGAAATAAGACATCTACAGTAACCGAAGCTACTGCGTCTTGTGAATTAATTATTCTTTGACATCTCTGGTCAAAAAACAGTTTTACACACTGAAGAGGCCTAACTTTATACTAGACTGTAGGCGAGGAGATAGTTCATCTACAGTAACCGTAGATATTTTGTCTTGTTATTTCATTAAATTAATTATTCTTGGACTTCTCTACTCTACACCAAGAAGGTGTACCACACCAGGAAAGAGAGTGTAGACAGTGAGAAATTGTCACGCACTGTGGAAACGTAAGTTTATAATATATGATTGTAGATGAAGAAACAAATCACCTACAGCAACCGAAGCTGCTGCGTATTTTTAACTAACAACACTCTTCACCTTGAGAACGCCTCGACCGATCGGAGTGAATCCAATTGTTTTGTCCTCTTCTTGATGTCCTCTTTCACCTCCCAACATCGGAAGTTCCGTAGATGCAGTATCTTCGGAGGTCGATTTTTAAGCACTTTTAGAATTGCGTTATTTGACGATTTTTTAAATCTCTTTAGAGGTTAAATTAATTCGAATTGAGTTTGTTACGTTCTTAGGGGATTGCAAACGTGCCATTCCGATCAAAAACAGCAAACAAAATTTTCCGATTTTGTGTTGAAAATGTCAAGGGGGGATATTACGACGACGTTTTTTTCTCAATTCTCAACTTTGATCGCTTTGACCGCCTGTAACTTGAGAACTCGTCGACCGATCGGAATGAATTCATTATTTTCTTCCTCTTCTTGATGTCCTCTTTCACCTCCCACAATCGAAAGTTCCGTAGATGCAGTATCTTCGGAGATAGACCCTTCGGAGGTCGATTTTTAAGCACTTTTAGAATCGCGTTTTTGACCATTTTTAAAAAAACCTCTTTAGAGATTAAGTTAATTCGAATTGAGTTTTTTAGGTTCTTAGGGGATTGCAAACGTGGCATTCCGATCAAAAACAGCAAAAAAATGTTTTTGAAATTTTTTTGAAAATGTCCAGGGGGGGGGGTATTACGATGTTTTTCTCAATTCTCAACTTTGACCGTCTGTAACTTGAGAACTCCTCGACCGATCGGAGTGAGTCTAACTGCTTTTTCCTCTTCTTGATGTCCTCTTTCACCTCCCACCATCGGAAGTTCCGTAGATGCAATATCTTCGGAGATAGATTCCTTCGGAGTTCGATTTTTAAGCACTTTTAGAACTGCGTTCTATGGCATTTTTTAAAACTTTATAGGTTAAATTAATTCGAATTGAGTTTGTTAGGTTCTTAGGGGATTGCAAACGTGCCACTCCGATCAAAAACAACAAAAAAAAAATCGGATTTTTTTTTTAAATGTCCAAAGTCAATTCTCAACTTTGACCCCCTGTAACTTGAGAACACCTCGACCGATCGGAGTGAATCCAACTGTTTTTTCCTCTTCTTGGTGTCCTCTTTCACCTTCCACCATTGGAAATTCCGTAGGTGCAATATTTTCGGAGATAGACCCCTTCGGAGGTCGATTTCAAAAGTCGTCAAAATGAATCTTTTCAGTTGTGTGTTTCCCTTCTTCCTTCTTCCTTTCATACAACCCAAAAGTTTGTATGATTACCTTTGATCGATGACGAATAGTACTGTCAGCAGCTGTTTCGCGCTTGTTGTGTAATTCGCAAATTTGTAAACAGTTAATAAATATGGAAAAGAGGTCATACATATACAGAGTCTTGCTCAATATATACTCAATCTCAAATTTTCTTGACCAGCCATTATTTATAAGATATTTCCGTTTTGTGGTTGGTTATAAACAAATTTGTTAGCATTTCCACAAAGCATTTCCTTTACTTACCTTTTTATTTGTTTTCCATTTGTTTTCCTATTTAACAGCGTCAAAACTTCAACTCTTCCAAATTTGAAGGGTTATATTATGTATTAAAACGGTTTTTTAAAGATTTTTTAAAAATACAATTTTTTTTTACAAAATTAGGAATTTTTGAATATTTTAAAATTATTGCCATTTGATAGAACTTCAAACCTAAGATACGAATGTGTAAACCGTTCTATCTTAATCGATTTTGGACATAGGGGGTGTTCATTTGAAAACGTTATCTATACTTGACTGTGAAATGTGAAAAGAAAACAATGAAACAACAAAAGTCCATTTACTTTCATTATGTTTTTTTTTAACCACAGAAATATTTAAGTATTTTTGTGGTGTTCTTCAAAAATTTGTATAATATATCTACCACACTTGGTGAAAAATATACACCGTCCTGTATATTTGTCTGCAATTTTAACATGTGCCATTACCCGTATCCTGAAATTTTCTTTAGCTTATTGCTCTCAATCCAACTTTTCTTACGCATAATGACTAATCAAGATATATTTCGAATAACTTTTATATTCATACCATCAATATACAGGGTGCCCAGAAATAACGTTCATATATTTTAGGAAGACACTCCAAAAACCAATTTTAAGGCAGCGTACATATTGTCAAGAACTTTTACTAAAAATGTGAACGTATTTTATTCTTTTTAACAATTTTAACGTGTGTTTTGGTTGCGGCCTGATGATGCCTTTTTCGGCGAAACATGTAGCCAAAAAACTTTAATAAATTTGAGACTGTTAACTTGGAGTTCGCTATTTTCAAACTTGAATTTTTACCAGTCTCTTAGAGAAGAATGGGCGTTTTCCACTATAATGTACCATGGAGCATTCACCGCCATACAGAGGTAAATGTTTTCAACAGGTTCTACCCTTGAGGATGATCCATATGTTAGGATTGGCCTCAAGGGGGCCGATAGACTTTTTTTATAATATACATTTTATTCCATTTGAACATAATTTGATTTATTGGTTTGGTTGTACGGAGTGTTCATTATAAAACTTCATCTAGTTGGCTGTGAAATGTCAAAAGAAAAGGATGGAGAAACAAAAGTCCATTTACTTTGATTATGTCATCCTATTCTGTCAAAATTTCATAGCCTGCTAGATGACGTTTTATAATGAACACCCCGTATTTGAATGCAAGGATTCGAATGCACAACTTGTTACTAATCTAACTTGTACCTACATTTGTAACTATAAGTTACAATTGTATTTTTAGCTGGCTTGTAACTTTGAAGTACAATAATTGTAATTTTAACCTATTATACAATTGTAACTTGAAACTAAAAGTTTTACATAAATCCACAATTTTAACTTGACTTACAATAATTTTAATTTAAACTTGCAGTTGTATTTTCATTCTTAAACCTATAAGTGTTACTTCAACGTGCAGTTGTAACTTATATCTGCAATTATTGTAATTTTGACTTACAATTGAGTAGGGAAGTTTACAAAAATAAAAAATAACGTTTTGTTCGAATCTGAAATTTGTTGTTGTCCTTCTGGGTCATAGTAGAATTCAGTCTCAAACGCGTAGAAAGTGTTACAGTTTTCGTGTAGAAATGAAATCTATCATCTGTGCTTAGCGTCCTTTATTTACTATTGTGAACGTTTGGATAGCAGGTGTAGGACAAGAAGCTACTTCACTTTTTTGAAATTGCCAACGTTTCGACCTTTAATTGAGGTCTTCCTCAGGGCTAAAATACAATAATTGTATGTAGTACATTGGCAGTAAAAAACACTAATTGCAAAGAAGAAAAGTGACTAACAAAAGTATACAAATTATTTGTATACGACTAACAAAAGTATCAAAAATTGTATACTTTTGTGAGTCGTTTTTCTCCTTTGCAACTAGTGCTTTTTACTGCCAATGTACATACAATTTATTGTATTTTAGCCCTGAGGAAGACCTCAATTAAAGGTCGAAACGTTGGCAATTTCAAAAAAGTGAAATAGCCTCTTGTCCTACACTTGCTATCCAAACGTTCACAAATGAAATCTATATTACATCACAAGTTGTTTTATCGTAGTAAATTGGGTATTCATAAAATGAAATATGAAATATGATAAAAATATTTAATTACACGAGGTAACAAGAATGGAGAGATTGGTGACAAGAATTCGTCGTCAGATGTCAGTATTTGCTCCACCGCCACACCTTTTGCTCTGAGCTGTGATTTATCTCCTCAACAGTTGTAGTTAACAAACATATTGCGAAGCTTTCCATAGTTAGTAAGAGCTAAAATACGGATTTCCGTGAGTTCGTTTAGGACTTAGTGGTGATCTTACCACTCGAAAGAGTCCACTCGAACTTTAGGTGTCCACTCTCGAACTTTAGGTGTCCATCTTACCACTCGAACTTTAGGTGATCTTTACCACTCGATAGAGTATTCCCAATTTTCAGCCAGTCGCTCTAATCTCAGTTTCTATATATATTATCAAATAAGTGAAACAACAGACTTGATGGTTTCTAGTTAGCCAGGTACCCATATTATACCTGGATTACCACGAATTCCCGTAAACTTCCGAGGGGGCCCAGGTAGAAATTTGAGATTTATTGACCTCCGAGTTGAGCGGACGGAATAAAAGACAGTTAGTTAATTCAAGCGGAGGACTGATCTCGATTCTCGGAAACGAGGGCTCACGACGACTTTCCCATGTGCATCAGGTATGTAAAGGTTGACCCGGCGCGGCAACATTCAAGACCTCAAACACAATGTCAAATAGATATACGTATCGCCCAATAGAAGGTTTCATTGGTGAATAACCCAAGCCGGAGAGTGTGCGGTCCGTGATGGTGTTACTATCGTTTGACCTTGATAAACTTTTAGATAGTAATTCCCATTCATAGAACGACGAGGAGCATTGTAAATTTCATAAGTCGAAGGAAGTGTACAGTGCGGGGCTTGACAAGGCATTATTTCATTCAAGGCCCCCACATCCCGTCGACAGTAGACTGAAACGCGTCTAGTATCTATGGACCAGCATTGGTTTTTGTTGACAATTGATTCGGGGTTTTAGATTTTTTTTCTGATAATATTCAATACAAGCCATTTCCTCTTTGGGACATTAACTCCAATTACCGGCGGCACTATTACAATCTCTAAACTGTCTTATCCAATAACTCGAACCCGGCCGCATATATTATCAATCTCATCATTTCCTTTCGCGTTGAAGATCTTTTTGGTTTTATTCGCGAGCCAGAAATCTGCCATCGGCCCATCATTGGTGGCGTCAAACCAGCATGCATCCTCTCGCCCAAAGTACACAAACGATGATAATTTCGGGTCAATTATCGAGGCCCCCAAAAAAATTCCCGTCCGTCGCACTCAGATGCGAACCAGAGAGGCTCTCGCCGCTCTATTATTATTGGGCGACGGACGGTGTTTTCTTTTTCTGCATCGGCGTAGATTACCGTTTATCAAGTTCTGGAGCTGAATTGAGTCCCTATATAACGAGAAGCCAAAAAGTCCGTGTCGTCCGATCCCATTGGCGGCTCGTCAGTGCAGCTACGGTCGCATTCCTCAGGCTTGGAATGCGGCCGGTGCCGTCCGCGCTTCCGAGAACTGACCAGTACCACCGACCTGCCTCTGATGCTTGGCCGTTCGATGCCCGCCGCGGTCTGAAGGAGCTTTGGCCCTGCATGGTGTGTTTTGACGGGACAACAAACACGCGATTCGAAATATGCCTATATAATTCAGTAACATTTTGTGCATATGGATCCGTCCTGGATGGTGTCTTGCTATTTGCCAGTTAGCACCATAAACATTAATGAGAAATTCCGGTAAAAATCGAACCGGAAATCTTACACAATGATATAAATTTCTTAAATTCGTATTGGTGATCTGATTAAAACTGTTCACTTTACCACCGTTCACTAATATAACAAGTTTGATCACTCTATGGGTGGCGCTGAACCTTTCTGCCTCCATCTTCTCTAGCGTCTCGCCTGCCAAATTCCTACCCAGGATAGCAGTATAGTGTGCAGTGTCGGCGCGATAAGTAGGATATTGGTCTGTCCCTTGTATGCATAAAACCCACATCATTCGTTAACTTGCAATTCAGGCGATATCCCCCCTCGTATTCCGTCTGAAGAGCCACCACAAGAAAACAGAAATGTAAGGACTGCTTGAACTGTGTTACAGTTTTGACCCCTTCTTTTTAGCAGTGGGTTCCTTGGACCTTATGACGACTTCCGCTGGAAGTGACGTCTCGATGACGTCATGACGTTAAATTAATGCAAAACAGTTGGCACTGTTATTATTTTTATTATTTCTTATTTTCAATCCAATGGAATATCGAACTTATATCCATCTCCTAGCTAAAGCTTTATAATATAATATCCGGTCCGGCTTTAAGTTGTTATGACGCTTGTATGTCATGTGCTGACGACAAAATTACGTCAAGGAAACCTTTGAAGCGACGGATTTCCGGCCAAAAAGGGGGGCCATTTTTAGGGAAATATTCCAGCATTTGTTGGCTCTGTCCCTATCTGCTAGGTCATTGGTTTAAGCAAACGATGTATTACTTGAAATGTCAGGATTAAGACTTCTGACATTGAGAATGCCTCTTCTTAGGAATTGAAAAAAGATGAATATAATTTAGAGATAGACGAGGGGGTAGACAAAGTTCAGCAATGCTGCCACTTTTTACCTATAATAACCAATAAAAAAACAATCGTGTTGAGCGATGGCTTAACAGGGATTGTTAGGTAAACGAAGTACAATAAAATATTTTAGTAATAAAATTTATTGTTGTCTAATTCTATACAGGATATCCCAGCCGAGAGTGACTCATTTTAAATGCTTATAACTTTTCAACCATATGTGACAGCTATACCTGTGGTTTGCGCCATTCCTTTTCCCTAGGTCTAAACTTTTCTTTTAGTTGGCATCACATTTTGTAGGCACTATACAGGAGGATCAAAAAAATTTTGAACTTTTTCAAAATAAAAATTCTCAACGATTTTTAATGGAACACCCTGTATATTGTGACGCCACAATTAAGAGTCATGATCAAGATATCCAAATACCAATAAACATCGGACTTGAAACTTCGTGAAATGTGAAAAGTTTCGGCTGAAAAATATTAAAATGGATATCGGCGTATTTTTAATTATGCAAATTTTATTAGCATATTTACAAAACGAATGGGCAGATATTGATAAATTAATAGAGAAAGAATAAAGACTAAAAAAAGCTGCTGTATGTGTTGGCCGTTCTGATCCACGCATTTATGAACTCTGACCAGTAAATGGTTAAAAGAATTTTGTAACATATCCCGCGGAATCGCTTCAATTACGTTACGAATATTCCTCTCAAGATCATCCAAACTAGTGGTGAGGGGGCTATAGCACCTCTCCTTCACATAACCCCAGAGGAAAAAGTCTGGAAACGTCAAGTCAGGAGAGTAAGGTGCCCACTCTATAGGACCTGTTCTTCCTATCCATTTTGGCCCAAATGTCATATCTAGTGATGTTCTTGCTATTAGAGAATAATGCGGCTGAGCACCATCTTGCTGAAAGTAGACCTCATCCAAGATACCATCCTGCCTTAACTGTGGATAAAAGAAATTTTCCAACATATCAGTATATACTGTTCCTGTTATTGTAGGTTCATTAAAAAAAATGGTCCGTATATTTTTTCGGGTGAGATTGCACACCATACGGTTACTTTTGGAGTATCTCGCTGAAACTCGTTGAAAGCTCTTGGATTCTCCGAGGCCCAAATCCTACAGTTATGCTTGTTACATCTACTATCTATGTGAAAATTAGCCTCATCAAACATAATTAATTAGGGTTATGTCTAAACAAATCCAAAAGAGTTTCACAAGTAAATAATCTCTTTTGGTAGTCCTCTTGACGAAGCTTTCGAAATGTTTGAAGCTTATAAGGAAATAACTTTAAACATTTAACACATCTCTCGCAATCACTTTTAGATAAATTTAACGCAGCCGCCATTTTTCTGAGTGATATTTTTCGATTATTAATCGTGATAATCTCTTGAACCGCTAAAAGTCTGTCTAAATATTCAGGATCAAACATATTCCTTTTTGGCCTCTTGACCTCCAAGGATTCATTTCTATGGAATCTAGCACGAAATCTTCTTTGTGTCGTTATTATTGATCTGGTTTCATTATAAAGGAGTATTTTTTTTGCTTTTTCTACTAACGAATAAATCATTTTCTTTAAAATTAAAGTTAATTTGCAATTAAACTTTGACAGTTTGCAATTTAACTCTGACAATTGTAGTGGCAATTGTTTACTATAGTATTTAACTAGTACAACATGTAGATAGGTACCTATAGGTAGGGGTGTTAGTTTGAAAAAATTCTTTACTATTAAACAATCATATTTTCAAAAATGCCACCCTGTATACAACATTCTTTTTAGTTTTATATTCCTTTTGTCAATTTTAATTATTAATTTTACAAAGAAAATCAAGCTCTAATTTCTTAGGTATTAAAATTAAACCGATTTCTATTTTAATTTTTTACAGCTAAAACTTCAAGTATCAAGTCCGAAGTTTATTGGTACTTGAATACCTTGATCATGACTTAATTGTGGCTCACAATATACAGGGTGTTCTATTAAAAATAGTTGAGAATTTTGATGTCGAAAAAAAGGAATTTTTTTGCTCCCACTGTAGAAGTGTCTACAAAATGTTGCCAACTAGAAAGAAACTTTAGGCCTAGAGAAAATTAATAGCGTACACCGCAGGTGGCTATCACATATAGTTTAAAAGTTATAAGCATTTAAAATGAGTCACTCTCGGCTGGGACAACCAGTATTAGACTTTCGCAAAATAGAGCGCAACCAGAAATACAGCAACAAACGACTGAGGTTTCAGTCACTTTTCCGTCAAAACATCACTTTAATATTGTTTATTTTCATTAATTTAATTGATATTCGGAATTTGCTTTTCACGTACACAAAAAAAAGTATCTCATGAAGTGTAAAATACGATGTAAATAAACTCTCTGTGAACCTGATGAACAAGATATGTTGATTTGGAACCAGAAAACTTGTAATACCACTTTCATTCAGCTTACTTCAAAGTGGAACACCCTGAAAAAGTAGCAGAAGAAAGGAAGGTTAAGTGTGAAGTTTTAAGCGTTCAAACGCATTGTCTTAGCAAAGAAACCCCGCGGCATCTAACTGATAATAAGAAAAAGTTGCACTTTAGTGATGTTTGATGCCAAGCTCCAGAGAAAACAATCTGGGTTTTTCACTGAGTTTTTCCAAATATTTGCTACACTACATAGCGCACTAGAAGGGTGACCCAATTTAGAAAACATGAAATTGACCATTCCAGAATTAAGTCATTTGACATGTCTGCCCCCCAAGGTAATATGGGGCAACAAGCCGTCTTTCGCAAAGAAAATATTTACCCTTTAAATATTTTAAACACAAAAGAAAACTTATTGGGATAACTCAAATAATATGAGATTCTTAAGATACGTTCAACTTAATATTTTTAGATAAATTTTATATGGAAATTAAACTTAAAATATATATTCTTAGAAAATGCACGATAAACTATAACCAGTTTGTCATCATCTGGGTCTTCTTACTTGGGGCGGTTTTGAGGAAGACCGCACGTAGGGCAACAACAGCACTTCATCTTCGGAATTAGTGGTTTCGGGTGTCGGTGGACCGGATTTTCTGGATGCAGACTGAAGTACTCTGGTGGGGAGACCTTACGGGCAGTCCCTAGGCGGAAGTTCACACATGCAATCTCTTGAGAGCTTCCCGATAAGCCCGCAACGGGAACAGAATAGTAGAGAGTAGCTTTTCATGCACCCAGAGCGCTCATGTTATAGTTCTGCTGTTATTTCCGTTTCCCATTGCCAGTATTTGGTTAATGCTGGTGGTGGATCAATGTCCCGTTTTGGGTCTTTGGTTACTCGTTCCACCCGAGCCCCTGCTTCATAAGTACAATAATAGTCTTCCTTGGAGGTGGTAGGTGAACTAGGAATTTCTGCTTTCTGGGAGCTGGTAGTGGTTTGACTGGCCTTGAGGTCCAACATTTCAATGTCGCTCTCTAAACATAGAATGGTTGGTTTGAGTCATAGTCCTGACCCCTTTATTCTCCTTGGCATGGCTTGCTGTGCTGATGATCTCTACCATAACTTGCTCAGGTTCATGAGGTGCGGTTTCGGCGCTGTATTCCATGTATCTGTGAATGAAGGATATATAGTATATTCGAGATTTTATTTATCTCGACGCTACGCGTCTCGATATATAACATAGTCTCTGGACAGTAATGAAAGACTTCCCATCTAGTATTGTAATATACTATTTCCTATCTGCTTTTGGTACACATAACTTCCATGGATCCACTAACTCGTTTTCTATTACATCAGTTAGGTCCCAGAAATGTCTAGACAGTCTGTTGTTTCCGTCTGATATTTAAATAGGTTGTTCCGCCATATTGCTTTGGGGGGCAGACATGTCAAATGACAAAATTCTGGAATTGCTACAAAAACTTTCTTCCTCTTCTTCTTCTTCTTCTGGTGCCGTACGCTTCTTAGCGCGTTGGCGTTGTGTTCACTGGACAATATAAAGTGTTGCTTCCTCGGCTCTTCTGAATATCGTGGCGGCATCAGCGATGTTACACCAGTTCCGGATATTACGTAGCCAAGAGAGTTGTTTCCGGCCTGGTCCTCTTTTTCCCTCGATTTTTCCCATTAGTATAGTTTTTAGTAGATTGTAGAGGTCCTCGGAAAATATGTCCTAGGTAGGATGTTTTTCGTTGTTTTACGATGTTCAACAGTTGTAGGTCGGTGTTTGCTCTCTGTAAGACTTGCTTGTTGGTTACATGTTTTATCCAGGGAATCTTAAGTAGTCTTCTCAGGATCCACATTTCGAAGGCCTCTATTCTTTGAAGGGATTTGACCTTTAGTGACCAGGTTTCTACTCCGTATAGGCGATATGTAGCATTTTACCACACGAAGGCGAAGCCCTTGTGGTACCTTCTGTCGCTATAGGTAGGTATTGATTATGATAAACGTGTTTCGAGCAGTGGCTATGCGTATTTTTATCTCTTCATTGTTGTCCCATTTGTCGTTCAATGTTGTGCCCAAGTATTTGAACTTATTCACTCTCTCGATCTGATTATTGTCGATATAGAGTTCTTCATTATCGTGGGGTTGTCTGCTCACTATCATCAGTTTGGTTTTGTTTATGTTGATATTAAGGCCAAACTCCTTTCCTTTCGCATTTATGGCATTTACGATGTCTTCTAGATCTTCAATGTTATCTGCTAAGATCGCCGTATCGTCAGCGTATTTTAAGTTGTTGATGGGAATACCATTTACGTGTCGAACTCCCTTAGCTATGATTATGTTCCGTGTGATGTGAATCATGAGTTCGTAGTTTTGCTGTTTGATTTCAGTGTAGTTTGTGTATTATTTGAATACCTTTTTCATTGATGCCAGCTTCTCGTAGGATGGGTATTAAAAGGTCGTGTTTCACTTTGTCGAAAGCCTTTTGGTAGTCGATGAAGCATACAAACTGTGCAAGCAGCTGCATGCAGTACAGAGGGCCTCTCGCGTACCCAAACCGTTTTTGAAACCACACCGTGTTTCGCCAGACCTTTCTTCGCATTTTTGGTATTTTCTCTTGTGGATTATTTTTAGAAATGCCTTTAGTACTTGACTCATAAGTCGGTGATCTTCGCATGTTTTTGCATTTGGTTTTTTGGGGATAGCAACAAAAGTGGAGGTTAGCCAGTCGTTTGGGATCTCGCCATTTTCATATATGTTGTTGAAAAGTCTGCACAGTTCTTTAGTGTTTATTAGTTTCAGCATTTCAACGTATATATTATCTGGGCCAGGTGTCTTTTTGTTTTTTAGTGCCGAGAGTGCACCTCTGCTTCTAGTATGGGTGGTCCCGTGGCTTCATGTGGGCATTTGCTAGGTGTTAAGGTTCGTGCGTCTTTGAACAGGCCCTGTATATATGTTTCCCACATTTTACATATATCCTGGGGGTCCTTTAGAATCTGGTTATTTTTAGTGATTTTTTAGGTATTTGCCTTCTTAAACATTGTGGTTAACTCTTTTAGTTTTTTGTGGAAGTGAAAGATGTCATGTTTTCGTGTATAGTCTTTCTGCTTCTTCACATTGTTTAGATAACCATGTGTTCTTTGCCTCTCTAATTCTGCGACGAATGTTTCTGTGGATTTCATTATATTTCAGTGTATTACCCTTTGCTAGTCTTCATTCCTCCATCATATCCAGGATATCGACGGTCATTCACCCCCTCCTAGCTTGTCTGTAGATTATCGTATTTTCACTTTAATGTTATTCCCCAGTTGCCCTATGTTCTCCTCGGCGCTGTGTGGTCTGCTATTCTTTTGTTTAAATCATCCCTTAGTTTGTCGCGTTCTTCAGTGTTGCTAAGTGCATCAATATTGTATTTTTTGTCTTTTGTTCCGCAGGTTACTAGTTTTCTCTTAAACCTAAAGTTGCCGATTAATGGACATCTCATTCATGGATTAATGAGATGCGATGTCGGCTCCGGGATAAGCTGCCACTCTCTTGATGTTATTTTGGAATCTTTTGTTGATCAGGAGTCTCTCATCATCATCTTGAGGGGATTGCCAGGTGTATAGTCTTCTGGGTGGTAGATTGTAAGAATGTATTCGTGATGACAAGCTCTTCCTCTTTACAGAATTGTATGAGCTTTTCTCCCTTTTCATTCCTCCTGTCTTCCGTCGAAGTCCATTTCTTCCGATAATGCCGTCTATCGAGTCTCTTCCCAGTTTTCGCACAAAAACTTTAGCGAACTCAATGACAGAGGGTTGAAATTTGCAATCCTTTTTTCTTTACCCTTCTAATCTTAAAAAAAAAACTTTTTATTTCGGTCAACCTCCTACCCTTTCAGGAGAAGAGATTCCAGAAGAAACGCCTTTCAAAATCTCTTCAAGTTACGGATTTCGGTTAAGGCACTTCCGAAATACAAACCCCAAAAAATGCTGTGAACGTTCTTTTCCGTTAGGAGTTTCTTCAATCAGGGGGCAAACTCGGGGCAAATATAGACTCAGCAATGAAAAATAATTTTCAATAAAAATGTGTTTATAATTTCTATTTTATACACTTTTTGTTAAAATCACAGTAAGTAAACGAGCACTAATTAATCCAACACCCCGAGCATGTTCATTTCAAGTTCAACATTTTGGTCCTTCGAGCCAGATCACTGGTCGGTCATTTCAGTATTAAAATTGAAGGACCGATGCAACGAGGACAGAAAAGGCAACAATTTTTTCACAAGACTCCAGCATCAAGAACAGGGTCATTAAAGAGAAGGATTTCTTAGGATAGATGTACTAAAAAACAGCAATAAACAATAGGTGATAAAGCACTTCAAATTGGTGGAAATCCACCAATTAGAAGTGTTTTATGTGATTTCTGATGAAGGTACAAAGCAAATTACCAAACGTCAATAGTGAAACTTTGTCTGTACTTTCAAAACCTTAGACCGGATTCAGGAAAAGCCTACATAACATAATGCATTCTGACATAAGAATTGCACAGAAAGTTTAGAATATATTAACTTTCTATGTTATGTTAGTTACCTCTAGAGTTGAATAAAGGATGTCAAAAAGTTTCAGAGTAGAAAAAATATTTCCGAAGTAAAGCGTCTTACATGAAAACGTATACAACATGAAGATTACAGGTCTTTCCCAAGTCTGTTTTGAAGTTTGTTAGAAAAGGCACTTATCAGCACAGGGAATGCCCATTCCTTGTTTTGAGGACTCCCAAGAGGAACGTGAAACATGACTCCGGGCAACCGTCCTTTCATTCTGACAAAACAGAATTATATTGAGAAGGTTTGAAGAGTTTCCGCTTCAGGGTTTGTTTGAGGTCCTTTCTGCTATTCCAATTAGTAGATTCAAGAGGCTATTTTATTATTGGTCAACATTATCAAAGGTTTTGATACTTGCGAGGCTCCTAAATCCATTGTTCTGGGCAGGCCCTTTCTTCCTAGGTTGTACGTGTCGAGCTTCCTAAATACGCCGGCCAGCTTTACGATGGTATCCAGGAGTGAATCTGAAATTTCTATTCTCAACTTTTGCATATCACAACATTTCTTTTTTCAGTTTAACAAGTTTTTCGGCAAAAGGACAGCAAAACAGCAAAAATAAGAAAATTCGTGATCCAGATATGTGGATGATTACTATTGTTTCTTGAATACAGGTTCGAGGAGGGCTGAGTTTCTGGAAAAACTTAATTATACCTAATTAGTTCACACTATATATAGCATTTTAAATACATTTTTGTACCGTGGGAAGGAGAACCAGGATTTACTCAAACGTTTACGTATCATAACTCTTTGAATTTACCGTCAAAAGGAGTTAATTTTGAAATTTATTTTCGCAGAAAGCCGTCATCAACTGATAGCATAAACCCATTCGCTTCCCCCAAAATTCTTTGTTCTGTAGGTTGTTTAACTAATCCTTTCCCAGATCGGTGTTACACGGGAAATAAGGGATTATAATACAAATTATGTATCTTAAAAACAACAGTTTACTCCTTGGTGTATTTTGACTTGTATGAACGTACAAATAGCGCAAAATGTGCATAATAATACTAAAACATTGAAAGGATCTTATTACAAGCCCTCAAAATTCAAAAAAGCGATCATAGATATATGTACTATGCTCGAATTTTATTCGGAATAATCTGAGCGGAAAACGGTTTCTATACTTTGTCAGAAACAGAGCGGTTACCTTTCTTGGTTATTGGAATCCTTTTCATCTTGATGATAGCTTATTTTGGGAAGCGAAACGTTGGCACAAGACCAATTTTTTTTACAATTTATTCAAAAAAACCCATCGAAATTTAACGTCAAATTATATGAGTACGTATTAGGAGGTACATTTCGTATTGGGAGATGAGTCAAGTGAGTGGGGTTTGAGCCAATACCCATCGTCCGAGCGGGTTACATACATAAGGCATATACATAAGGCATAAACGCAACACACACATGGACATACTATACCTAATTCCCAATTTGGCCAAAACACACATGACCTCATTTTAAGGACAATAGGAATGCTTATGGGTAAGTCCCTTTAGTGTTTATTGCTAGTTTAAACTGAAACTTTCCCACGATGCATTAGGGTGCCTCGTTGCCATATCTTGTGCCCTTGTAACTTTTCTTTTAATTGTAAAGGTCGCCCTCCGTGGCTCATAGGAAAAGGATCATTTTGCGTTATTTTCCAATGAATGGCCGCGATCCACCTCAATATATTCTTGCGTGACACTAATTATTTTTATCGAAACGTTGCAATTTCGAGTCAATTAGAGCCGAACGCGCGAAAGCCTTTGCTCGCCTCTTGTCGTTGAACCGTAGCTAGATAATAGTTATTTGAATTGCTGAAATCGAAGACGATGTGTCAAGGGATTTGCTGGATTAGAAGGTCAGTCAAGAAATTGCTCATCGTATCACTAGTGTTCTGGATTATAAAAAATTAATTACAAATTGATGATGGTTTGACAAAACCAAAACGTTTCATCTTACGGGCGCATTTCCTTTAAAAATTATTTTACAGATTTTATAGCAAGAAAGAAGAAAATAATGGTGTTTTGAAAATGCATCTTCTTGTTTTTTTCAAAATGTCCCAAAAACCTGAATGGTTAGAGCAATCCGTTTTCGGTCATGCGTTACTAACATAATTGTCTAAAACTTTTACCATATAACCGACTTTTGAGCTCTTATAATTTTTGAGTTCCCAATGCATAAAAGACTAAATTGGAACGCACTGTATATACGGGTTTGGACACACAGGTGAACGAAAGGAGTTGGAACATTCTAATTTTTAACATTTTATATAATTCTTTACAGTAGCTGTCTGATAATACTGATATTCTCTGGAATAAAATAGTCGTCAGCTACTATCAAGCACTGACGCCAACTTCTTTTACGGGATGTACACTTTTATTTACTTTTAACTATTACAACACGATTAAAACACTAGGAGAGGCCTCTAACTGCAAATTTTTAGAAATAGGGCAAAATCGATTAAAAATGGCTCATTGTGCCTAAAAATGCAAATTTTGAGTTTTTGGAAAAAACTTCAGGCTAGAATTAGGGCCAAAACCGGTTAAAAGTAACTCAAAACAACCTGAAATTACAAACTTGGAGTTTTTAAATAAACTCAGAATAGGACTAGGACCAGAACAGGTTAAAAATTGCAATTTCTAACTGCAAATGCAAATTTGCAGTTAGAAATAGGGCAAAATCGATTAAAAATAGCTGATTGTGCCTAAAAATGCAAATTTTGTGTTTTTGTAAAAAACTTCAGGTTAGAATTAGGGCCAAAAGCGGTTAAAAGTAACTGAAAACACCTAAAAATAAAAACTTGGAGTTTTTAAATAAACTCAGAGTAGGAGAAGGACCAGAACAGGTTAAAAATTGCAATTTCTAACTGCAAATGCAAATTTGCAGTTAGAAATAGGGCAAAATCGATTAAAAATAGCTCATTGTGCCTAAAAATGCAAATTTTGAGTTTTTGGAAAAAACTTCAGGTTAGAGTTAGGGCCAAAAGTGGTTAAAAGTAACTCAAAACAACCTAAAATGACAAACTTGGAGTTTTTAAATAAACTCAGAATGGGATTAGGACCAGAACAGGTTAAAAATTCCAAATTCTAAGTGCAAATTTGCAGTTAGAAATAGGGCAAAATCGATTAAAAATAGCTCGTTGCGCCTAAAAATGCAAATTTTGAGTTTTTGGTAAAAGCTTCAGGTTAGAATTAGGGCCAAAAAAGGTTAAAAGTAACTGAAAACACCTCAAAATAAAAACTTGGAATTTTTAGATAAACTCAGAGTAGGATTAGGGCCAAAACAGGTTAAAAATTGCAATTTCCAACTGCAAATGTAAGAAATAGGCCAAAATCGATTAAAAATTGTGCCCAAAAATGCAAACTTTGAGTATTTGGAAAAAACTTCAGGTTAGAATTAGGGCCAAAAGCGGTTAAAAGTAACTCAAAATTCCTAAAAATACAAACTTGGAGTTTTTAAATAAACTCAGAATGGGATTAGGACCAGAACAGGTTAAAAATTGCAATTGCTAACTGCAAATTTGCAATTAGAAATAGGGCAAAATCGATTAAAAATAACTCATTGTGCCTAAAAATGCAAATTTTGAGTTTTTCCAGAAATTCAAGTTAGGATTGTCGGTTAAAATTTATTCTCAAAGTCTTCGAATGAAAAGTTGGGTTTTTTTTACTAGGCTTAAGCTTAGGGACAAAAAAATTGTAAAATTGTATTTTTTAAATAAATTTAGCTAGAATTAGGTTCAACATTTATTAAAAATTATTCAATACATCTAGAAACAGGAATTTTGGGAAACTTGTGTTAGGATTATGGGCAAAATTGGTCAAACATTTTTCAAAGTTTCTGAAAATGCAAAAAGAGAGTTTTTGGAAAAATTTTGCTTAGAATTAGAGCCAAAATTGTAAAAAATGGCAAACATTCTCTAAAAAGCGAGGAGTTTCTGGAGAAAGTCAGACTCAAAGTGTCTAAAAATATCAATTTGAAAAATTTGGGATTAAGATTAGGGTGAAAATTCACCCTGTATTTTTTCTTATTTTTAGACTCACTTTTGAGTTCCAATAATATTTCATCCATTATACTTCATTCGGTATTTAACGGTAGTTTTATCGTGGTTTTATGTTACGTGGCCCATAACATCTAAACAGTTCTAGTTAAAGTTTTTACATTAATATATAAATTTTTCAAAATAAATTCAATTATCTATTTTGACGCCTTTTTGGTCTTTGGTAGACGTCAAATTAAAGCGTTGAGTTATCTTAAAAAGTTAAGACAGAGATGTAAAAACCGTTACACTCTAAAACAAAACAAACGAAAACACTGAATTTCATGTCAAGAAGTGCACTTTTGTATCATCTTGTTTACATAAACTCCTAATAAAAGTAGTTTAAAAAATGCAAATTGGGATTAACGATAAAATCGGTTAGAATTTACTTAAAAAGTTTAACAAGGGCTCAAAGAGTTTAAAAACGCGAATTTGAAGTTTTGTAGAAATTCAGGTTAGAATTAAATTATTGATATAACTACATTTTCTTTACTTAGAATAAAAATGCAAAATTCGAGTTTTTAGAGAAACTTAAATTAGAATTGGAGTCAAAATCTGTTAAAATTAAGTCAACGTTTTCAAATGCAAATTTGGAGTTTTTTGAAAGACTAATACTAAGATTAGGGCTAAAATTGTTGATTTTATTAACCGATTTTAGCCCTAATTCTAATCTAAACGTCTCCGAGTTTGACTTTTTACATCCTTTGTATTATTTTTTCATAATCTGAATTTTTCACAAAATTTAGATATATTTTTACAAGCTTTGAGTGGTTTTTCACCTGGGCCTTGGTCCTTACTTGACCTTCGAAAAAAAAATTATTTTTAGCGTTTTTAGTTAAATTTCAGTTTTTTTGGTTCAAAAATTATTTTTACCATAAGTACCAAATTGAAAGATTTAAGTAATTTTTGCTTTATTTTGTCCTAAATTTGGATTTTCCAAAAAACAACAAAATTTGCATTTTTAGGACAATGTGGCCTTACTCATTTTAGCCCTAATTCTCTGAATTTCTCCAAATTTGCATTCAGTTTTTCCACAAATTCCTTATTTCTATTTTAGAAGGAGTTGAGTCATTTCTAATCAGTTTGGGCTACAACCATAATATGAATTTTTCCAAAAACTCAAAATTTTTATTTTTACGTGCCTTCAGTCATTTTTTAATAATTTTTGGCATTAATCCTAATCCTTCCTCAAAAAAAAGCTACATTTTTATTTTAAGGCATTATTAGTCACAAATTTTGGTGCAAAACTATTTTAACTAAATGCAAAAAATTAGTATATTTGAATCAGTTTTGCCCTATTTTTGACTAAAACTAAATTTACCAAAAAAATCGTCCCAAAATTTGCTATTAGATAATGTGGGTAATTTTAATCCCATTTTAATCTTAATTTTCTCCAAATTTGCATTACATTTTACTAAGAAATCAAAATTTGCATTTTTGCAAACTTTGAGTCATTTCTAAACACTTCTGCCTATAACCATAATCATTTTTTCTTTCAAGAACTCAATACATTTGTATTTTTACGAGCTTTGAATCATTTTTCAATGATTTTTGGCATTAATTCTAACTTAATTTTCTCAAAAAACCTTACATTTTTATTTTGAGGGGTTATTAGTAAAATTTCATAATTTTGATTCAAAAACAATTTCTGCTAGAAGCAAAAAAATTAGAATATTTGAATCAATTTAGCTTTATTTCTTCTGAAACTGAATTTTTCCAAAAAAACATCAAATTTTGTATTTTTAGACAATGTAGGCAATTTTTTATCGATTTTAGCCTTAATTCTCTGAGTTTTACCACATTTGCACTAAATTTTTTCACAAATTCCAAATTTGCATTTTTTGAGTCATTTCTAACCACGTTTGACTCTAACCGTAGTGTCAATTTTTTCGTAAATTCCAAATTTGTATTTCTACCAAGTTTGCGCCATTTTTCACTGATTTTGGGTCCTATTCCTAACTCTATTTTCTCAAAAACACCATATTTGTATTTGAAGAAGTTTTTACTAAAATTCCACTTATTGTGGTCCAAAAAGAAAATTTTACAATAACAGCAATTTAGAATGAAATTAATTTGTCAGATTTGTCCTTAAATTGAATTTATGCAAAAACATCAAAAGTGGATATGTTTTTACCGATTTTAGCATTAATTCTAATCTGAATTTCTCCTTGATTTGAATTTTTTGACTCTTTGCATAATTTTTAAACGATTATGTTCATAATTGTCATCATAATTATAATTTGAATTATTCCAAAAACTCAATTTTTACACACTAGTAATTTTTCACCGATGTTGTTAGTGCCAACTAAACTCTAAAAAAATCATTTTGAGCGTTCTAGTCAAATTTCACTTATTTTGGTCCAAAAGCAACAAGATTTAAATCAATTTTGCTTTAAATAATATATAAAACATCATATATATGATAGCGGGTGTAGGACAATTAAGAAGCTACTTCACAGTTGCGAATACGCCAACGTTTCGTTCTTTGTTTAGATCTTCTTCAGGGCTTTCTGTTCAACAAGGCGGCCATCTTAGTCTCGAGATTTGTCCATGTCTTAAGTACTCGCAGAGATTTTGCGAAATTATATGTATGCTTTTTCACTTTTCACACAAGAACTATACAGGGTGTCCAAAATAAAGATGGCCAGCATAGGGATCATGTAAACGGTAAGAGATAGAATTTGGGTTAAATAGGAGAATTTTGGAGTTTAGTAAGATGATGTTTTAAAACTTGCAATATTTTGAGTTTCTCCGAAGTTATGCGAAAAAAATTGAAATATAGGAGGGCTGGAGATTCTGGAGGACAATATGTTTACAAAAGGGATGCGCAAATGTTACCCATAATCTAAACAAATGAAGCTTAATGTTTTTTCATCAACAAATTGCATTTATTTAAGATCCTGGTTCAAATAGTGAATTTGATTTTATTTTTTTATTCGAAGTTTTAGATGTTAGTCCAAAAGTTTAGAAGTTATTTTCATGGCAAAAAATAAACATTTTATTTTGGGATTAAAAGCCTTTTTGATTGATCAGCTATTGTCCCAAACCGCTTTGAAAGAATGAATTTTTTGGTTTGAAAATGGTGTTCCTGCTTTTGGTCTTTTTTGAGTTTTTTCATAGATACAAAAATAGCATGTTTGTCGTTTTCCTAGGAATGTTTGTATAGATTGAATTTTGTTGTTTTCTTCTATAATATAGTTCGGTTTTAAAATACTCTCAAGTGTACGTTTTTTTACCATTTTCAGATTTTTCTTGCTTAGATCAGTATTGTCGAGATGGGGCCAAAAGATATTTTTTTTATTTAATTTTTAGAGGTTTTGTCAAAAAACGAAATCAAATTAGAAAATTTTATCGTCGCCCTGTCTCTGTATATCGGCAATCAAGCCAGAAAGGATTTTTTTTTCATATAGAGTTCACACATTATTTTGACCTCTTTTTTTCCTTTTAGGACCTTCCATATAGTAGTTTCAATAGTTCATATTTATATACCTATTTTTATCATTTTCCTTCTTTATCTTCAGAAGAAAAAATAAATTTAGGAGAGCATTTTATATCGCAATACCGAAATACATTTTAAACCACATTTGTTTAGGCTTTTATATCAAATGATCTACATATACTATTGGGAGTGCAAGATTGCATTTACATAGATATTATTATTACCGTAACCCTCTCGGACAACCCAAACATTATCTGTATTAATAAATTAATACTATATAGATGCACTTAGGCATTTGTAAGCCATAGTGCGACCATGAGTCCATCAGGTGCTCCCTCTGGATGCGAAAACCGTCCGGTGGCGGCATCCCGGTCGGCGGCACGCCCGGTTCGACGACCTCTACGACGTCTTTTGCGCGCCTCATCCGGAGCCTCCCGAAAAGGAGCAAGGGAGCATGGTGAGGCGGGGGGGAGGTGGGCGAGAGACTCTCTGAGAAGGCATAAATTCGTGTCAAGAGGGCTCTAATCGACGCGACATCACGAACGATTGCCTGGATTTTTCTAATATTAATAGATGGAGTTTAGCAAGAAAAATCGCGTTATTAAAGCGATTTACCTATGGTGTAGGTGTATTGGAGCCTGTAATTATTGTTCTGAGGAATATTTGTGTCTGTGTTCTGGTTTCCACCCACGTGGCCGTGGAACCGTGCCAGCCGTGTCGACTTTTAAAGCTGAAAATTCCTGTCTGTTTTTCATATTTGCTATAATAATTTGTTGTTTGGGCTAAGGCTTTCTTGACCTAAACAGAGATCGACGAAGGCAATAATGTAATGGATAAGCATCACCAAGCGATTGCGTCACGAAATCGTCAGTGACCCGGGCTATAATTACGTCGACCGACATTAACGAGTTTCAAAGTTCATTCACTAAACACGGGCTTGTTGGCTTGGATGTCACAGTCTTTACGTATACGTTGTTAGCTCTTTCTGGTTGTATTTTAAGAGAAATTTTCCAGTTGTGATAAACGTTGCAAAATTAATGTTCATCGTCAAAAATACGGCAAAAGGAATAAAACTAAACCATATTGTTTATCAACAGATTTATTTGCGTTTCGTCGTACATTTCTATGACGTTTTCGGTGCATTATATGCGATTTTATTACCAGTCCACGTGGAGCTCCTTAAAAAGCATTCCATAAAAAACTTTATTAACAACCGCATAATAATACGTAATGCCATCATTACGAACCTCATTGAAAGCTATGAATGGCCTATTATCTGCCTCCAAATCACTTCCGCTTCACTACCTCTTCTGTTCTTTAAAATTTGCTAATTGGGGATTTTTTTTTTGCATATATTCTGGGATAAGTAAAGGAAATTATTGGAAGAGTTGGTGACGTTTTAACCACAACTTTAATCTTTACCAAAACTACAATTATTCTACTTGTCCTAGTGAATGATTTTACTTACAGGGCCTTCATTTAAAAACAAACTCTAATTATCAATTTTTTACTGTATAAATATTGCTTCCAGAAAAAAAAACGTCTATTTAGAATTGAAGTTGAACTCTGATAAACAGAACACACTTAATCCAGTAAACGAGACGGCGATTAAGCCCGAATGAACACCAACCCTCAGCCAGCTGACCTACTGACACTGATACATTTCCATCACTATTTTTCTAGCCGGGAGGCAGCGATGCTTTACCTACGAAATCTAAACTTGAACTCTCATTCATCACGGTGAACGAATGCATTTATGCGTTGTCGTGCGCTCCCCGGGGAACATCAGCCAATCATATAGAGCGATGCATACCATTAATCCGCTGCAATGCTGCAGAGCCAATGGGGAAATCAGAAGTCTCATACCTGCGTCCTCGTTATCTAGGGTAATAAAACTGTGGTCTGAGCTATTTTTAGAACTTTTTTGGAATATGAAGACGTTCAGGACTTTCTTGGCTGGCTTTCTTGTTTGATTATGCATTTGGATAAAATTTCTTACTTACCCCATCTCCTCCAGCTAACCTCACTTTGAAATGTGACCATATCGAGTGATACGTCATTGCAACGAGCATAAAGTCCCCTATTCAACAGTGCCGACAAGTGTGAATTTAATAAGTTCGTAACGCTGTTTTGCCACGTAGAAATTAGTGACATTTTTTAATTGTTATTGTCAAATCAGACATCATTTGTAGTCGCTTATTTTCTATTATTAAATTAATACCTGCCAGGTATATAAGCTTGCTGAGCAAACGGGATTAATTTTTCTTTACGGGGCTGAAGGTGGCAATACTCTTAGCACTGTGAGGCAAGGACTCTATAGAGAGTACAGGACAGCTCACTGCCATTTAAACAACATGGGCCCAAAATAATGACGTAGGCATAGTGCGACCTTGCGAGCATTGTTGCCCTATTTCATTCCAAGTTCAAGGTTCTCAATCAAGAACAGTAGTCTTGGAATTAGAGCTGTCATTTGTGTCAATTATCGTCAATGCAGACGCTGTCATTCTAAGTAGGGTTTTCGGGTGGACGCTCTAGAGCGCTCTGGGACTATTCCCATCCTTTGTTTTTCAAGATTACATAAATTGAGTTCGTCTTTAAATTCTAGTATCCGTGCTGCCAGGACTTTCAATTAGAGACATCGAAATAGAAACGTTCGCCGTGATGGAATTGTGTCATAAATTTGAAGAAACAGGATCCGTTTGTAACCAAACCCCTAGTCAAATTGTATACTTGATCAGTGTGCTATAGATGCACATTTTTCTGGATTTTCTACTTGTTCAAAGTTTCTACTTGCACAAAGTTTTAAAAATTTTTAAAAAATGATTTTCCTATATAATTCAATCGATACACGCCCTTAAGGAAAACTATTATGATCGTTGAATAGAATTTTGCGAAATAATGAGCTAAGTTTTAACCACAAATTTAATCTTTACCGAAACTGCAATAATTATTCTACTTGACCTAGTGAACGATTTTACATACAGGGCCTTCATTTAAAAGCAAACTGTAATTATCTACGTCTATTTAGAATTGAAGTTGAAATCCGATAAACAGAACACACTTAATCCAGTGCACGAGACTGCGATTAAGCCCGAATGAACACCAACCCTCAGCCAGCTGCCTTACTGACACTGATACATTTCGGTCACTATTTTTCACCCGGGAGGCAGCGATGCTTCACCTACGAAATCTAGACTTGAACTCTCATTCATCCCGGTGAACGAATGCATTTATGCGTTTTCGTCCGCTCCCCGGGGAACATCACCAGACGCTCTAGAGCGCTCTGGGACTATTCCCATCCTTTGTTTTTCAAGATTACATAAATTGAGGTCGTCTTTAGAGTCTAGTGTCCGTGCTGCCAGGACTTTGAATTAGAGACATCGAAATAGAAACGTTCGCCGTGATGGAATTGTGTTATAAATTTTAAGAAACAGGATCCGTTTGTAACCAAACCCCTATCAAATTGTATACTTGATCAGTGTGCTATAGATGCACATTTTTCTATTCCAAGAGTTGCTAGATTAACCGGAATTTCTACTTGTTCAAAGTTTATACTTGCACAAAGTTTTAAAAATTAAACAAAAATGTTTTCCTTATAAAATTCAATCGATACACGCCCTTAAGGAAAAATATTATGATCGTTGGATAGAATTTTGCAAAATAATGAGCTAAGTTTTAACCACAAATTTAATCTTTACCAAAACTGCAATAATTATTCTACTTGTCCTAGTGAACGATTTTACATACAGGGCCTTCATTTAAAGACAAGCTGTAATTATCTACGTCTATTTAGAATTGAAGTTGAAATCCGATAAACAGAACACACTTAATCCAGTACACGAGACTGCGATTAAGCCCGAATGAACACCAACCCTCAGCCAGCTGCCCTACTGACACTGATACATTTCGGTCACTATTTTTCACCCGGGAGGCAGCGATGCTTCACCTACGAAATCTAGACTTGAAGTCTCATTCATCCCGGTGAACGAATGCATTTATGCGTTTTCGTCCGTTCCCCGGGGAACATCACCAAATGCTCTAGAGCGCTCTGGGTCTATTCCCATCCTTTGTTTTTCAAGATTACATAAATTGAGATCGTCTTTAGAGTCTAGTGTCCGTGCTGCCAGGACTTTCAATTAGAGACATCGAAATAGAAACGTTCGCCGTGATGGAATTGTGTCATAAATTTGAAGAAACATGATCCGTTTGTAACAAAACCCTTAATCAAATTGTATACTTGATCAGTTTGCTATAGATGCACATTTTTCAATTCCAAGAGTTGCTAGATTAACCGGAATTTCTACTTGTTCAAAGTTTCTACTAGCACAAAGTTTTAAAAATTTAAAAAAAATTATTTCCCTCTAAAATTCAATCGATACACGCCCTTAAGGAAAACTATTATGATCGTTGGATAGAATTTTGCGAAATAATGAGCGAACAAGTTGTAGAATACCCAACGTTCGTAAAAATATTGGCTTCAGTGACAAATCAACCTTTTTTTTTTAATGGTTTTATAAATAAACACAATTGTAGATATTGGGATAATGAAAACCAGCACATATTCCGAGAAGATCACACCCAATTTCCACGAAAAATAAACGTTTGAGCAGCAATTTTAGGAAATCAAATAAAATACCTGTTTTGTTGGAAGGAAAGTTAACTGATTAGTCGTAACAACTTATAGGTATTCCGACCTTTTAGAAAATGTCGTAGATCCGCTCATTTTCCAGGCTCTAGAATATCAAATTGATGAAAATGATAATTTTTACTTGCACTTTAGGTACACGCATTAGGTACGCTTTACGTGTCAGGGAATGTCTCAACCATCGATTTCTTGGCAAGCAGATTGGCAGAAGAGGTGCCATAGAATGACCAGCGACCACCGAGATTCCCGTAGGCACTTGACGGCCCTTGGGTAATTTATCCTTGGGAGTTGTGTGTGTATGGATTCTGAGGATAAGCAGATAGAGTTATGATTTCCGAGAGAAAACAGGCTCGAAACCGGTCCTTGTGGGTCAAATGCATGAAGTCTGAAAGTCAACTAAAACTGTACCGACTACGGGAAAGGTTACATTAAATAGCAATGTGAAAGCAGATTTTGTATCAAAATCTTTCATTAACAGAGCTCACAATGAAAAAAAAAACAGTAAAACTTGTCAAGTTTCACGAAAGCAATAAAATTCTATCTCTACGAACGGCTTTATCTGGTTTTTCTTTCTTATAAGTAGAGTGGATTCTGTACTGTTAAGCAGACGCTGTCAAAATTGCCGATAGGAGACAGCCTCAAAACCGGTCCTTGTGGGTCTTACGCGGGAAGTCTGAAATATAACTAAAACTATACCGTTTACGCAAAGACTGTAAATTAATACGAATTTGAGTGAGATTTAGAATCAAAAAGTTTTGTTAACGCAACTCAAAACTGTGAAACTTACCAAGTTTCTCGAATGTTACAAAATTCTATATCTACGAGAGGCTTAACCTGGTTTTTTCCTTTTTACAAGTAGAGTGAATTCCAATGAAAAGAAGATGGAGTCAAAGTTGCAGGCAGGAAACAGCCTCGAAACCGGTCTTTGTGTGTGGGAATTTGTCTGTGTTTTCGTCCTATAACAGTTTTTTTATTTAGAGTAACATGAATTCCGACTTCGAGCAGAAAGTGTCAGAGTTGTCCACAGAAAACTGCCTCGTATCCGGTCCTTGTGGCTCTTACGGTGTGTACAATGTTCCTTGAAGTTGTATCTCTATGAGGGGGGTTTTGTCTGTGTTTTCTTCATATAGTAGTTTCTTATTTAAAGTAACAAGAATTCTGACTACAAGCTGGAAATGTCAGATTTATCGCGAAAAATTGGCCTCGAACCTTATAAGTTCTTATGCTGTAAGATATGTAAAATTACTTAACACTGAATCTCTACGACAGGCTTTGTCTGTGTTTTCTTTTTATAATATAGTTTCTTATTTAAAGTAAGAAGAATCCTTCTGCTTGTCGAAAGATTCCGACAAGCAGAAGGTGGCAGAGTTATCGAAAGGAAACTGCCTCGAAACCGGTCCTTGTGGCTCATATACCCTGAAATATGTAGAATTATTTGAAATTGTATCCTCTAAGAGGAGGCTTTATCTATATTTTCTTCGTATAATATTTTCTTATTTAAAGTAACAACCAGAAAGTGTCACGAGTTGTCGAGAGGAAACTGCCTCGAAACCGGTACTTGCGTCCCTTATACTGTGAAAAATATAAAGTAAAGTGTATGTGTTTTCTTCGTATAATACTTTTTAATTTTAATTAACAATAATTATTATTACAAGCAGAAAATGTCAGACCTGTCGAGAGGTAACTGCCTCGGAACCGGTCCTTTTTTTGTATACTGCAGGCCAAAGGACTGTATATGCCAAAGGCCTTTGGGGCCATTTAAAGTTTGATTAGGCACGTATACAGCAGTATACTGACCCCTGCTGTATACAATTGAAATTGGATTGAAAAACAGAATATCACAAAAATGCCGGCGAATTTAAAACGAAACCTCTTCTAACGTCCGCATGAAATTCGAAAACTTCCGAAAAATCCGAAATTCCACTAATGCGGCTCAATTTGAGCATTTGAAAACATAGTTACCAATAAAATTTGTCTTTCTGTCAGGCATTTTTCCATGTGATTTGCGAACCCAGTGTTTAAATTCACATTTTTCGGCTTTATATTATATACTCGGTGTGGGTTGTCATTTGTCATTTTGTGTTTTGTTTGTGCACGAGTGAGGTTAGCTGGAGAACATGGAGTAAGTAGTGGAGTAAGTAGGACACTTTTTTCACATCCTTAATCAAACTTCTCCCTTAAAATCTAAATTGACGTGTTTCTTCCGGAATTAATATTGTTGCGAACTCAGGGTTCAATAATTCCAGTGTAGTGATTTAACACCAAAACACTATTTATTTATCCCACAGATACACACGTACAATTCGACTACTAAATAACTCGCTACTTAACACTTTATAGCCTTCTATTATCGTTTGGTACTTTAGCTTACCTATAGCTCGATTAAATAAGACTGCTTCTAATGGCGGCGCTATTCCCCTTTTATACACAATTCTAAAAATATAGAAAAGCCTAGAACATTCTTAGAAGGAAAATAATTGATAAGAGACACACAAAATAAGGGCGTAAATAACTGCGTTCTAAATAAACAGGGCAGTAAATCACTCGCGACAGTTCCCATGCCGTAGCGCCCGGATAGGCCGCGAGCCGCGAAGGTCCAACCTCCAATGTCGCTCCGCCTCCCAGCCACCGGTCACCATAACAATATTTATACTGGGAAAAAATTCGTCTTGAAATGAAAACCCTGTATATAATTTGCCAAGAGGAATTTGTTTCTTAGGTTTCCGGATCATTTGAACCATTGGCAAGCCTTTCTTAAGAATAATGACCTTGATAAAGACTAAAAGTGCGGTCAAAACGTCGGCAGTTGCTCAGTAGTAGAAAGGGTTATACTTTTCGTCCTCTATGAGGGTTGCCATGATATGCAGTGTGCTTAAGGTAAAGAAAGCTACTGTTGGGATCTCGAAAACGGTAAGAGGTAGGACATATTATAAAATTGATGAAAAATTGGGCAGTTTTAAGCTTAGTAAGATGGCGTTTTAACCTTCCTAATACTGGCTGTCCTCTTACCCCTTATACTCTTAAGTAAATGCCGATTGTTAGGTTTATACATGCCCTGAGTTAGTGACAGACCCTTTGAGTGACTCGCAATGCTAATAGTTTCCATTTGTTGCTTCCAGTTGTTCAATGATTCATGTGGTGCAATGGCTGGATCTTTAAGCTTTAATTTTTTTTGGGGGATTTGAAACTAGGCCAGACAATATTGCAGTATTGAAAGTAGAATAACAATCAAACATGATAAAATATAGGCCGTCCGCAAATGAGCGGACAAACACTTAACCAGAAAAATTGGGTGTGACAAGTTTCTATAACCACTTTTTCGAAAACTCGGAAATAATGAATCTATACAGGGCCTTAGAATTAGATTAAAAAAATCTGTTTTTAGATAACTTTTTTTGTTGGTTATCTGTTTTAAAATTTTGTACACTCAGTACTTGTGGTATTTTGTATTAATAGGTAGTATATTACATTTTATTACTATATTAATAGGTACATATTATAGAGGTTTTAATTTTTAATTTCATTCAAATTGAGTTTGTTACGCTCTTCGGGGATTGCAAACGAGCTATTTCGATGAAAAACAGCAAAAAAATTTCCTAAATTTTTTTGAAAATCTCCTAATGGGGGGGGGGGGGGTATAGCGACTTTTTTCTCAATTCTCAAATTTGACTGCCGGTAACTTGAGAACCCCTGGACCGATTGGAGTGAATTTTTATTGTGCACGCTTTCAAGAAGTAAAAAAGCGCTCAAAATTACGTAAAAGCTTGTTTACTCGTTAAATATCTCTAAAAAAATGAAGAAAATTTACTTTTGAAACTGTATGTAGCACAGGTGTGAATAATAGATTAATACATTTTTTTTTTTTATATTATTTCAGTAGATCATTAAATTTTCGAAAAAGTGTTTTAGGAACTTGTCATATTTGTCATGTTTTTTGTTTGTCACTAATCTCATGTTTGCTGTAGTCACCTCGTTAACAGTTGGTTTTGGGTCATGCTGTTAAAATAAAATATTCATGACTTCAACGTGGATCCGAATACGACCCTGTCTTATATTACTTTACAAATTCCAACAATCATGTATCTAGTGTATAGTTTTGCTAATAATTGATAATGCTAATCAGCTAGTAAAATGGGCAGATCCAGTTTGGGTCTGCCCATTTTACTTATAAGACTCAGAGAAATTCCAAGACGATTCGGTATATTTTTAAGTCCAATTCTTCAAATTGGACTTGATTTTCCTATTCACCAAATTGGCTGACTTTCTCTGTATACTAATAACCAAAGTCTACAGCTGTTATAATACATAAAGAAGAATGATATAACATCTAAAATGTTAGATGTATTCGAATTTTAATGTTTAAACATCTTAAACATCCGGAAAGCAAATGGAATGGAATACTATCGAGTAATAAAATGGATAAGATGGTCCTGGTTAACATAGTTGAGTGTAATATTACTTAGACGTTTCTGTATTGTTATTTATTAATGGATTTGAAGTTTCGGAAGCCAATATATCCACATAATCGCCCTTAATCAACTCAAGATTAGTGGCGACGTGGCAAAACACTCTTCTTTGGAAATGGTTGTGCTTCTAACTATACACTTGATGGTAGCTTAAAGCAATTCATATACAGTATTTCCATCCTTTTTTCTCAGATAATAACTTAAGTACTCGCATCACAGCCTTCTATGTGCCCACCTAAAAATTCTGTCCAAAGACGTTTCTTGTAGTGACCATTCTACATTCAAGAGTCGCTATCTAATATTAAAGAAACGCATCACCAAGTTGTCGGTTGTGTAACAATAATTATCATTAAAGCTCGCACAATGGCCATAAAATTGCACTCCCTAATTTATTCATAATCATAATCGGGGTAATATGCAAATCGTCTTCTTGGTGTTGTGTTTACAGACCGAAGCCGACCACAGCAAGAACAGAAAACGGTGTTGGAGGCCCGGAAAAGGAGTAAAAGTCTGGTTTCTAGACTACCCGGGTGGTCCATTCTGTTCATGAAGACGCCAATTAAGTTGTTTTGCCATTACGACTTGTGCGTGGCGCGCCTGATTGATCCTTTCTTCTTCTGCGTCACATTACGTCTACATAACGTTTGATGCTTGTCTTCACCCATAGCTTAAAAAAGTATCACACGTCTGGAGGTATTTTGGCCGCCGATCGGTGTACATATTATTATACATCTGTTTGTTATATTTTCGTGAATGTCCCCGGTTGTCGGGGTCTCTCAGACACAACAACAGTTTTCGTACAGGCCGCAGATTTTTTTTTAGAAACGTCAGTGCAACTGAAATGCGACCGTCTGTAGTGGCCGCGACCCGCTTATTCACTAGGATTTTTAGGAGCTTTGCATCACCACACGCAAGCATAGAAAACTTTTCCAGGACCCAATAAGTATTTTCTCTAAAGAACTACCCAACCATAACTATTATACGCAGTTAAAGGTATACCAGCAATTACGCAATCTTCTTTGAAATCTGATCGGCTTTAAAAAACCAATTGCCTTTTCGTAATAGTTAACTAGGTGCCCGTGGCCTACCGCACGTACCATGACGATGCATATATTTCTCGGAGCGCCCAAGAACCATGAAGAAGAGCATCGCTCCAGCATCGAACCTCGATGGTGGTGGCCCGCATTCCTGCCGATCCCGGGCCGGTGGCGGGACGTGCGGGCGGATTGTTTGTGTCCATCGAGGGCCTCGGGGGCATTCCTGACCGACCACGTTGCCAACCTCTTTATTTGGTTCGAATAAACTTCGCAAGTGAAGATAACCCGATCGTGGTCACCGGCAACGTTGCCGTTGAATTGCACTGCACCAGCAAGGACACTGTTGCAGGTTCAAGGCGAAAATGCCACGAGATGCTGCAAAACAAGCGGATCCGTAGAAGGAAGACGAAGAATGAATAAGAATCGAACTTCTTGCGGTGTCTCTTTTCATCGGTATCACATTCCCGGGCAATGGTGACGCGCAATTTAACTTAATTCTATTAGTGTCAAACTTTTAAAACAAAATTCAAAGTATGTAAACTTTCATTTCTAGGAAAGCCGATGGGATGGGTGGACGCGCCCAGGCTCCGGCGACTTAAATTCCCTCGGAGTCGTCGACTTTCTAATGAAAATACCTCGGTTAAATGGGTTCCAAGGAAAAAATTCAATGGGTGCGTGTTTACTTTTTACTATACGATCGGTCGTAAAATTTAAAGCTAGTTAAATGGCCTTGTTTCATACGTACATAAGCAGAGTTCCCATGAGTAGGAGAAAAATCAAAACAGCCCGGTTTCTTATTAATGTGAAGAAGCAACGTATCAGAAGGAGGGCGTTGATAACCACGCCACTGTAATACCTATAAAATACTTACATATTACCCGATTTTAATGTCCCGTTGCTTGAACAACGGATAAGTAACAAGTAAACAATTGAAGCACGTGCGTGGTTTACCTTTCTTCAGGTTCAACGGGTTTTCGGAATGTTTTCGTCATCAGCGTTGGTTTTCTATTTCGGTTTTAATGTGACAGGTTAGCCGCACTGTTATGACTTCAAAACAGTGTCGAAATGAAGATCGTTTCGATACCCGTTCTGGTTTTTGCCTTGCAATCTCAGTAGCGGTGACCATTCAAATGTCATCTTTAATACTCATTTAAAATGAAACGGTTTTAAATGTTTTGTGAAATGAAGAAACTTTGCAAAGAAATGGATAGTAGTATAAAAAATGGTGATGGAAGAAGTCGTCTAAAAAATTCAGATCAAAAGCAGTTAGATGTGTCCAGAACTTTCCAAGAAAATCCTCATTATTGATTAGCTCAAGCAGCCCGTGGTCACAGTCTTCATTCAAAAACAGTTTTGAAGCTTTTGGAAAAAGAAAAATTCTATCCCTGCAAAGTACAATTTGTTCAATAATTACTGGATGCCGATGTTTAACGTAGAAGCAGATTTTGTGAAATCATCACAATGAAGCACCATTTTGCCTCAACGGTGAAATTAATAAACAAAATTCTAGATGTTGGGCACAAGAAAATCCCAACTGGTTTGTTGAAACTCGTACAGAGTACCGCCAAAATGTTCATGGGCTGGCTGGGTTCTAGGATCATATTATTTCGACCAAACCTTCACAGGACCACCAGTTGTAGTTTATATCCGAATCCAAATGATCCTCACTTCTTAAATGAATTGCTCTGGTACAAACAGGATGGAGCACCTCTCCAATATGCAGCTAAAGTTAGGATGTGCTTAGATAATACATTTCCAGGACGGTGGATCGGGAATGGTCCTATAGAGTGGCCGGCAAGGTCGCCAGACTTGAACCCCTCAGATTTTTTTCTTTGCCGTTTTGTAAAGGATTCAGTGTACCAGAATAAATCACTATCTCTTGAAGACAGACCATGTATTACCATTCCAGACTGAAGGAGTGTCTAATGTCCAGCAGGGCTTTTGTGATCGCCTACGACAACAGTAGTTATTTTGAACAAATTTTAATTCTTGTTTTGATGGATGATTAGAGAAAATATGTTTAGATTAGTACACTGCATTAAATTAGAAAAAAAAACGAAGCTGACAGTTGTAAAATAGTTTTGACTCTACCTGTATAATTCGAAATATTTTTGAAATGTGCCCAAGCCAAATCGATTAATTCCGAAGTTTTTTTTATATGTTTTATAATAAATCTATATAATATATAATATAGGTGGAGCTTTAATTATTATTAAACCATTAATTAGACATTGCTAGACTTTAATATAATTTTTCCATCGACCCGTTAATACGTTGCTTCCATGTATAATGAGTGTAAAATCATTTATTGAGATGTATATTGAGTTGTAATAAGTAAAAAAAAGCGACCATAATGAGTCGCATTTGATTGGAATGCCATTTTTCAATAGTTTTCCTTTATTAAATAATTTTATTGCATACAGGCAATCAAATACACACCTATTCACTGCTGTGAATTTGGTTGCCTATTTGTAATAATATTATTAATTAGCATTAATATAGCCCACAGACAGATGGGAATATAATACCTCAGTTCTGTATAGTTCTCCAAATGTTAACGCTCAACTGTCACATTTCACATTCTGTCACTATGAACTCTCAGTTGAGTTTTGGAAATCGGCGTAATCTGCAAACTCATCAATCGAGTCTGCCTCATTTGACAGTACTCACGTGATACAAACCCAGCTTATATAATGTAACAACTGTCAAAAGTCGCAAAATTGTGAACATTTCTGGCGATTTTGTCTAAAAAATGTTGTAACTAACTCTAATGCTGTATTAATGGGAATAATAATCCTAAGTAGATTAACTATAACGAAGTCATTTCACCGTTGAAAAACATCCATTTTATCTGTGTCATCCAATCTGATGCTCATTTACCATTGACATTTGACGCAATAGTGATGTTAGGCCAATCCACTTGTTGAAACAAAATTCGAGATCAAGATATTTTCGAACTCGTGGACTTGTCTCGTCTCGTTGTTTGTTGGTACCATACAAACTTCACTGTGACGCAAAAGATCATTTTCTCTACTTCGGAAAGAATCAGAAAACAAGATACTTTTGTCCTCTTGTCCTTTCGCATTGTCAATATCGGTCCATACATTTATTTTCTGAGTATATTGAGAAGGGTATCCTCGCAAATAACTATGTGTATCAAGTAATTGACTTTATAAATGTGCCTATATGCATTGTTTTATTAACTTTTTTGACATTGGTAAGCCTATAACTTATTGTTGGCCTTTGCGACAGCAAGTAAATTCCTATTGGTTCCGGAGCCGGTCTCCCCGGCAACCGTGCTCTCAAGCCGTGTCAAGGTTTATTAAAGAGCCGCGCTTCTAGGCTTGTTCTATAGAAAACACGTCTATCTTAAGCTAACCAGAAAAGTCCATTAATATGCTGCAAATGTTGTTGATAAAGATCCGTGGCTGCTCTGACGTAAATTGATGTGACAAAACATTTAAAAGGCTATACAAATGGCTGAGAAATATCAGTGTAGGATAGAAAAATTGAGATAAAGAAGAGCAACATTGAATAGAGCTTAAGGCCCAACAGATTAATTTCCTGGCAACTTACTAAAAGGTCAGATTTTATCAAAACTTTTTCGTTTTTTTGTTGGTTTTTTTACATTTTTTTATCTACATTTTCAAGGTTTCAATTCTCAGTTTGAAAATAATATAATATTACAAATGATCTAGACATGGATGCAGTCCATTGACCATTTTTTTCGTCTCTACGAAAATTATATTCCTGCTAAAAATATCAGGACCCTGACCTAGTGTTCTAGTTATTACTTCCACTCTTCATGTATACCATAGAGTTAATCTACATTGTCTCTGTGATACGTTGTGCGTTCAGTTGTGATTTGGTGGTTGCTGCGTGACCTAGCAAAACAGTTCGGGTAGGTTTTCCCTTATTTGGAACACTTCCTCAGTCATTCGCTGGAGTCTTTCATTTTCTTGAAGTGTGATATAGTGTTGGGGGTCTTTTCTGAACCGGTTATAGGAAAAACAAATCTATGCTGGTACGATCTTCGTTTCGAGTGTAGTGCACAGACATCGATTTTGCAAATTTCTGATACTACCAATATTTGCTGTTCCTTAGAATGTTGTTTCTCTCATTTCAGCATGGTAGTCCTTACAACCACTTGATGTAAGTATTGTATTGTATTGTATTCAATGTGAGTGGACTGTGCATGTGAGATCAGGTGGCTATGTCCTGTGTACAATGCAGTGGCCACTCTGATTTTTCTCCGAGTGTCCGAGTGTGATAGTCCGGGTAGGTTCTCCCACCAGTCCTGGGACTTGGTATTGCTCCATTTCTGAAGTTCAGTCTTGACCAGAGAGTATGGGACTCCCAGTGCCGGCTCTGGGCCTACAAATGCAGAGCCCGCCGCCCTCCTAGTTAGAGAGTCGACCCTCTTATTGCCTTCGTGCCTAATTACTTCCTGCCAGTTGTAGATCTTCCTTTCGCACGTTCCATTCTGCCCGTGAGGGAACCCTGGCGACGTAGCGCGTGTCCAATGTACGTTTTGATGCCATTAAGTCGGAGACCATGTTCAATACCGCAATGGCCTTCCAAGCCAGCTTGGACATTGTTGGTCCAACCATAGAATGGCTGCGGTGCTATGTTCGTCACTTGTTGCAGCCGGTATGTCGCCTTCATTGCCACTCGTTCCGGGAGTACTGGAAGTGGAAGCAGGTCGAGCATGCACTCCATGGCTGCCGTGGGCGTCGTTCTCATTTCCTCGTGATGCAGAGACATATTTGTCTTTGGAGAGAAGACAGTTTACCTTTGATGGAGTCTGTTCTTTCGATACCAAACTATGGTCCCATACGTGATTATCGGTCTTAGTACCGTCACGTATAACCACATAGTTTGTTGGGGTCCCATCCCCCATGATTTGCTGCACAGGTTCTTGCACCACCAAAGGGAGAGCTGTGCCCTCTTAACGGTACGAGTCACATGTGGGGTCCATGTGAATGATTTGTCCAGGATGACTCTTAGAAATTTTACTTCGTTAGCAAACGGGATTGTCGTTCCGAACAAAGATGGCGCTTTCATGAAGTCCAGCCTCTTCCTTCGGGTAAATGGCACAATCACCGTTGTCCTAGAGTTTATTGCTAGGTTTTCCTTTGAAAACCAGCTGTGTACAACATTCAGCACCTCTTGCAACGTGCTGGAGATTTGTTAGTATGATTGGTGTTTTATAAGGATAACAATGTCGTCCGCGTATACTGGGACCTCGACTCCCCATAGTTCCAAAGTAGGCAGAAGGTCGTCCTCTAGTAGGGACCACAGGAGTGGGGAAAGGACTCCGCACTGTGGACAATCTCCCGCTGTTGTGAATCTGATAGTGCCATCGTTTAATGATGTAGTGATCAGTCTGGATTCGAACATTGGCCACGCCATGTGGGCCCATCACGCCAGTTAGTTATTGTTGGTTCGATCCTTCTCGCTTTACTGGCGCTGAGGAGGGAGTCCACTACGACTCCCGGGTGTCCGGTACGAGCATCACCACGCACCGTTTGACCCACCCGTTTAACTTCGCGCCGTTTTAAGGGTAATGCGGCAACCCACTGGCGTTGCGTGGCCCGCCATCAAAGCCCGCTCAATGCGAGCCGACTCCTCAGGATCAGTGCGGGCTCTTGACCGCCGAGGCTAAGGCGCCAGTCCCGCCCCGCCCAAGAATCTCATACCATCTCGCACTCCTACGATTAACGGTCCCAGTAGTAAGCCTCCCTATCAGCGCCACTCTACGAGTCCGAAACCATCAAGGGGGGACAGTTTCGCTGAAACAGCCGGGTCCCCCTGCCCATAGAGTTCATGTTAGCCAGGTTTCCCTAGCACCGTTGGATGAGTAACCGGTCACCCTCTTACGAGATAGTGTACTGCACATCTTGACAGAGTTCTTTCCCCAGCTTTGCCCACAGTTGTGGGATCGCTTCGGCGTAGATTTCTCTGCTTTTTAGGGCCATACCGTGCAGTCTGCATGGAATTCAACTCGAATACTAGGATCAGGCGGAGTTACCCGTCCCGACATCTCTGGGCAGAACGTATCCACCGGCGTTGGAACCACTATGACCCTTTTGGCAGCCGCTCCTTCGAGTACAGCTACAGTTAGTCAGTATAGACGGGGGTTTTTATCTCCCCCATCTATACCTACAAGCGGTGGGGCCGTTTTGCATCATCATGGGCGAAGACTCGTCAAGGCCTGTAGCTTCGAACTAAGATCTCGCCCCCCCTTGGCGCTTCTCGCGCGAGTAAACACCACGGGGAAAAGTCTCGAAGTTCTTCCCACCGCGTAGGTGCATTATTAAAGGACCTTTCGATGATGTTTGAACTAATTGCGACACCTTTTGAATCCAGGGTAAGGGTATATTGGATTTTCACCACCAGGTTGTAGAGTGCTAGTTCTGTTGATTTGTTAGCCTAGTATGCATACTGTTCCGTATTAAAGGGGTACGTTGTTAGCGCTCCCTCCCTTATATATAGATCTAGCAACTTTTTCAAGCTTTGAAGCGGAAACGAGATTAGACTGATTGGCTTGAGCGATTTAAGATCTTTTTCCCAACATCCCATCTTTGGTATGTAGACGACCCTCACCCTGGACCAGCAGTTTAGAATAAAGTTCCATGCAAGGCTCGCTCTGAAGAACTTTGTTGGTAGAGGTGGAGTTGATCCAGGCCCTGTTGTAGTAGTTCCGGAAACACTTCATCCTCCCCGGGGATCATGCTTCGGTCTTATGTACACCAGTTCACCACTTACTTTATGTAAGTGCTGTACCGCGAAGTTCAGGCCAATTCTGGCGAATGTGATGGTCTAGTGGTAAGGGAGTCAGAGAAATGTTCTCTATTATATACCATGGAGATAGGGACTTAGCAGACCTGAATTAGTATGTTTCATTGCCAAATGTCTTGGTCCCATTAAAGGTGTTATTGTCGGAATTAGAGTTAATAAGTTTAGGTTGGTGGTGTGGTTAGTGATGGCAGGATGGAAAATTGATTTCGCAAACTTCTGATAGAACCAACATTTGTTGTTCTGTGGAATGTTGTTTCTCTCATTTCAGCATGGTACCTACTTCTCACAGCTTCTTTATGTAAGTAAGGTGCACTGCTTTAGTTCAGTCTGATTCTGGCGAACATGATGGTCTTGGGGTAAGAGAGTCAGAGACATGTTCTTCGTTACCTTAGAGATTAGGGGCTTATAGATCTGAATTAGCCGGTTCCATTGCCAAATGTGTTAGCTCAAAATGCTATTGTCGGAATTAGTGTTAAATGAGTTTATTAGTGGTGGCAGGGTGTTTAACATTCAGAGGCCTGTTAAACATTCTGCCACGACTATCATGCTGGCAGTTAGTCTTAGCAGTGATTCAAGTTTTGCATATTATTCTTTTGTCAATGGATTGGTCGATCTCTCAGCCCGTTCCTTAATTTGACGAATCTTTAGTCCTGATGCACATGTACCCGCTTGTTACACAAAAAGTCAATGGGGATTCTTCCCGCGCCTTGCAATTGGGTGTACAGTCAATTTGCAATGAAACTCCGTATGCAGTAGTAAGACTTTAAGATCCTCACGATCATATCCGCTATGCTTCAAGTCACATATCTGAGTTAAGCTGAGTGCTTGAGCAACCATTTATCTTTGAATTTGGAACTTTTCACATATACTTCACCAAGAAGTTAATTTACGGTCGATATTCATCATCGAGTCGAGAAACATGGATCAGCTCTGTCTCCATGTCTTTAAAAGAGATAACGTCGGGTTCAAAGTATCTGTAACCCCGTTACATGCGACCGATGCGTTATTTTCGGATTTCGAGAGTTTATGTCCTGACTTCCGGACAAAAATTCGGCCTCCCGCGATAAGGGCGATTAGCCGATGCCGTCCGCGTCCCCCCCCCCCCCCCCGCGACCCCGTCCACCGTTTGTCGGCGGCCATCGCCCCGTCTCGGACGCGATCGCGTCCCGTCGCCTGCGTTCGTGGATTCTTCTTTCAGTCGCAGCACTCTCGACCGCTGTGTGAGAAAGTCGAGAAAGCGAGAGGTCGTGGTCGCGAAACTGCGGCGCAAAAAGCCGCGAAAAACGCATCTTCCCGGTCTCGACCAGTTTTGGCCAGAAAAGGCCGATTTTCGATCGCTGATTTAGTGCAACTTTTTTGACAGGATGCATCTTAGCGATATGGTGAACACGTGTGCGGTCCGACTACGCAGCAGACAGGATGCGTCGACGGATTATTTCCGCTCGCCTTTTTGTGTCGGTTTACCTTTTAACTTTCAACGCCATCGCCGAGGTAAGAAACACTTTGTCTTATTTTGCGCCCTCCGCACAATGGTTGAGTGTGGAGTGGTCACCGCCACCCCCACTGGCCCCTTTGCGATTAAGGGGACCGTGAGAAAAGAGTGTTGTGTCCATTGGAATGCGTGAGTCCCGTTACGGACGGAGCGGACCAAAACATTCCCCCCCTCCGGCCGTCCGCCGTTATCGTTCGGATCGTTGCCCCCCTTTAATTGCGCATTACTGGCATATTTGTCCTCCCAATGCGAGGAAAAGAGAATGCAGAAGTATGGGCACGTCTCTCTCTTTAACGATTACGATGATGGTGCAGTTGTTTTGTGTTACGCCGCGGCCTACTACGCCATTCATTAGCGGCGACTTTGGCTAGGTTTATCGCGCAGCCCGATCCAGGGTCGTCTCGAAATCATCATCATCAAAAGTTTTCTTAGCTCGCCAATTATTTGCGAAAGGCAAAACTTAAAGAACAACACCAAAAGATTATCAATATAAAAATATTAAGACCAGCACCCTTGTTATCATATTCGGATACTGCAAATGAGGATTTGTTTGCTTTCAACATCTGATGACACATTATCAACTCTAAGATATAAGTAAATTTGTTTTTTACTTTTATCAGTTGAGTCTCAATTGTGTCATGGGACATTGCCATTACCATTTATTATTAGTAGTCCAGGTCACAACTATTGTTCGCACCACACATTCCAGCCCCGAATTCCTAAAAAGAAGCCACCCTCTTCATGGTATCCTTTATAAAAATAAACGTGTGAGGGCCTTATCCCAAACTTTTTACCTAAGAATTTCTTGGAAGTCTGGCGGCGTTTTATGTCAGAGGCGATTGCAAGATTTATGGAATTATTTTCTTTGAGACAGAACAAAAACAAGGTCAGTCGTTATACCAAACGATTCCAAGAAGCGATTTTTTCGGAACCATTAAGTTGCTTAGTATCCGTCAGTACAAAATCAAAAGCGAAATCTCTAGCGAATTCCATGGTGAATAGTCATCGAGCTAAAAACTACGGATGTCATGCCCACAACGCTTACGAAGAAGGCGCGTCGTTACCTAACGACAACGCATCCGCTATAATAATATACTTCGGCCATTTTCTCTATTAAACTGTCCGTCGAATGAAGGACACACGTCTAGAATGCCGCTCTTTTCAAGGACACACTCTGTAACACGGATAAAAAAAAACCGGCCGATGCCATGGCTCCGGAAACGTGACCCCGATTTCGACGTTTGCCGGTTTATTATAATACGCATATTACGCACTTAAAATGGATCCCATTCATTCATGATCAACGCTCGTCTCGTGGAAGATAGTGAGATCGGATACAATTGGCCAGACGCAGGATGGTATTAAGCGTTTGGTCACGACGTAGAAGAGATAGGAAAGGAGATGGATGGTCCGAAATACTGACGATAACCTCGATGGTTCAATGTTTCTTTATCTATTGCGTTACATACTTTGATGGAATTTGCATGAATGTATCTCATGATGGGCGGGTAGCGAAGTCTACGAATGGAAGGCTTGATGGAAATAATAGAGGGTGATTCAAAAGTGAACGTAAATTTTTAAGGAGCGTATTTCTGGCCTAAAAGTCTTATCGACATAAGCGCCTTGTTTCCGAGCTACAGCTCTATAAAGGTTAAATACTTAATAAAAAACTGTTTTTAATTTATTCCAGCTGTTCTTCCATTAAATATGTGGAAGTGGTTGATTCTTATTAAATATCGACACAACATTTTGTAAAATTTGGGTTTGTTAATTGCTCCAATTGTTCCTATAAGTATAGAAATCGAGAAGGTTAAGATCAGGAGGTCGTGGCGGCCAGAGTATTAGGCCCCCACCACCTATCCCGTGGTTCCATATATTTATTCTTAAATTAATTGGCTGATCTTAAAGAAAGTGTAGTAAAAAAAACAAAAATATGATTTTTTTCCAGTTGTTTCAGTTTTTAATTTGATTTGATCATATCGGTTGCTCAGTTTTCACAATGGTCAAATATTGAAAAAACCTAAATCTAAGATTGTTGAATCTTCGGCGAGTTCTCTCTGAAGGTTGTCAGGAATAACAAGAACTGGGCAACTTGAACTCAATCTTTTATTGTCGTCAAACAAGTTATTCTATGCTTTCTTGTTTGATGTAATTTGTATCACAAAATAAAGGCGCCTAAAACGAATACAGATTTGGTAAGAACTAAGTACGTAATAAGCAGCCTTACAAACCAAATAGTGAATCTAGCAACTGGAAATACGCACCTTTATGATACTAAAACAAACCATTTGAAATAGTAAAACCATTCAGACGTTCAGACAAGAATTTCTGGCTGGCAATGTGACTCGACAAAAAAACTGACAAAGAATATATAAATAGATTAAGTTACATACTAAAAGAGTGAAGCTAGGTACAAGTTACATGTCATCTTCATGTCAATTGTCAAAACTGACAAGGAAGTATTTCTCCTAAAATAATTAAACTCAACACTCCTCCTTAATTATTTTAGATTTTATTTGATTAAAAATCGTACAATTTAAAGGTTTAGTCAGAATATCAGCCAACTGATCAGATGTTTTTACATATTTCAATTTTATTGTTTTACCTATATGTTCTTCAATAAATTTTCTTGATATTTCCACATACTTTCTACCTTTAGTAATCTTTTATTCACAAACATTTTGCAACATATAAATGGCAGATTGATTCATCTATGTTCACAAAACCAAGTTCTTGTCCAATCTTTCTTATCCAACACAAATCATCAATTGCTGAAACTGCAGCTCGATACTCGGCTTCAGCTGTAGATATAGGTACTAATCGTTGTTTTTGGGCATACCATACAATAGGTCCTCCTCGTAAGATAAGTACACCACTAGTTGAATGACCAGTCACTCTTATCTCCCCCGTAATCAGAATCAGTATACGCAACAAGATCAGTATCACCGTCAAAAGTTATTCCACAATTTACAGTTCCCCCCAAATACTGAAAGATACGTTTCACCATTTTCCAGTGAATAGTGGCTAAGTATAACAGACTTCCTATAGCTTCACTGTAAGGTTCATTATTATTTAGAAGTTTATCATTCACCTAATTTGTCATGTCAATCAGATGTCATCATGCCTTTCTCTATTGGAGTTGACACAGATTTCACTTCGTCAAATTTAAATCTAGTCAATATCATTTCAGTATACTTGGACTGGCTTACAAAAATTTTATTTTCTGTACTAATTATATTTCTTCCAAGGTATGATATAATTCCATTTGGAGCATCATTAAAGGTTATTTCAAATTTCAATTTTAGTCTATTTAGAATATTGACCATGTCACTTTCCATTTTGCCTACAATAAGTCCATCATCCACAAAAAGAGTTGTTATTATAGACTTATTAAGATGGTAATAAATGCATCATCAGTATTAGTTAACCCTATTTCTGTCAGAAACGTCGAAAATTTTTCATTTCAATTTCTCGGTGCTTGCTTTAGGCCATAGAGACTCTTATTTAGTTTGCACAGTCTTTGTGTCCAATCATCAAATCCTTCAAGCTGATACATATAGATGTCCTCTTTTAAGTCTCCATATAAAAATGCTGTTTTGACATCAAGTCCTGAGTTTCATCTGATTTGAAGCAGCAATACTTAAAATGAGCCTAACTGAAACATGACGTGCAACAGGGCTGAATGTCTCATAGTAGTCTATGCCTTCCTTTTGTTCAAAGATAGCAGCCAGAAATGAGGCTATCAACGTTACCACAGTTTTTGCCATTACTTTTTTCGTCAAATTTGAGTTAAAGGCACCTCAATCAGTATTTCTCTGCCATAGGAAGGTGCAAGCCGTTTTGCCCTACCTTCACCTTCAACGGTTTAGGTTTTATGACTTAGTTGAAAAATTCGAGTTTCAAGTTGCATTTTATGTATAGAAAAGTGTCATCTTTAAAATCTTGATTTGTTTGACAAAAAAAATGGCATTGGCCTGCGAGTTAACCGAAAATGCTATCATCTTAAAAATATTTTGCCCCCCCCCCCACCCCCTAATATTTCCAAAAACTACTACATAGTTGCCCTCTCTGTAGTAGTTTTTCCATAATCGATTCATACCTTAACTTGGCATTGTTTACTATAGGCAAAATTACTTGTCACAACCGATTTTGGGCGTTGATGATGTCCTGTGGACCAAATCGGTTTGTCATTACTAGTTATTTATATACCAAGGGGCTAAAGTAGGTTTTTTTTTTCAAGTTTCAAAAGGGACCCCTAAAGGGACGTCAAAAACTAATTTTTTTTTAATAAATTTTATCTTTTTTTTTACAGTTTGTGTTGACTGGACGCTACTTTTGTAGGACTTTCTAATTTAGGGCAGTAGAATACAAGTTAGTACTCGAGGAGACTTTGCTCAGAAATAAAAAGACTCAAAGAATGATTTCTTATCAACAGGTATCAGAAAAGTCAAAAGTTTCGCCTTCTTTGTGAAGTTTACGCTAGCGGAATTGTAATACTTTCATTCTTTTTCTTATGGCGCCCTCTCCTTTCGAAGGTTGGCGATAGCTAACATTGTTCTGGATACTACAGCTCGAAAGATTTCAATGGAACCCAAACCATCTTCTGAGGTCTTTCAGCCAGGAGTTCTGACGTCTACCAGTAGATCTTTTCCCTTGAATATTTTCTTAACCTGTTAGTCTCAGCATTTCATACTTGTTGCCTCTCATAATGTGGCCTTTGTATGTAGTTTTTCTTTCTTTGATGAGGGCCATTAGTTCTTTTGGTTTCTTCATTTATCTAAGTACCAGGTGTTCATTATAAAACTTCATCTAGTTGGCTGTGAAATGTCAAAAGAAAAGGATGGAGAAACAATAGTCCATTTATTTTTATTATGTCATCCTTTTCTGTCAAAATTTCATAGCCTGCTAGATGAAGTTTTATAATGAACGCCCCGCACTTCTTCGTTCGTAGTTCGTTGAACCCATGATATGCGAAGCATACGGCGACATAAATACATTTCAAACGCCTCAATCTTCTTTTCAGTTGTAGGATCCAGGGTCCAGCATTCACATCCGTACAGCAACACACTGAAGACATAACATCTAATCATGAGAACCCTGAGCTCCAAACTCAGATCAGGACTAGTAAAAAATCGTTTCATGTTTATGAATGTTTTCCTGGTTTGTTCGATTGTGTTACGGACACACGGACGGTGACAAAATTCAGCCCTATCGTACAACCCTTCTGATTGACATAGTGTCAGATGTTCATCCGTCTATTCTTCTTTCGACGATCCGGTTCCAGTAGAGATTTACTATCAATGTAATATCCCTTTTGTCGATCCTGATTACGGATAATATTTCTACCATCTTTTAATGGTTGACGCGGTCGAATGCCTTTCGATAGTCAATAAAGCAAGCATAGACATCTATGTTTATCTTTGCATCTCATCATAGACATCTTTGCATCTCTGTGCTAAAACATTTAAGGAAAAAAGGGCTTCTCGGGTGTCTAGTCCATTCTGGAATCCAAATTGAGTGTCGCTTAATTGTTCTTCGCATTTCTTGTATATTCGAGTATGGATTGTTCTCAGAAAAACTTAAGAATATGTGTCATTAGACTAATCATGCGATAGTCGTCGCATTGTGATGTGTTTGTTTTCTTCGGGATCGTTATAAAAGTAGACTTGAGTCAGCGGGAGGGATCTTTCCGGTTTTGTATATGGTATTGAATAGTTCTATCATAAGGTCCAGTCCTTTGTCTTCTTGGCTAGCAATGGTTTTAAGTACTTCCATATGCACCTTGTCCGCCCGTGTAGCCTTCCTGTTTTTCTGAGTCTTCAGCGCGGGGATGACCTAACTTTTTGTGCTGGTCCGTCTTCTCCATGTTCAGTTACTACCTTGGGAATGTCATGTCTGTCGTCATCAAGAATCTCCTCCACGTAGCTCTTCCATTTTTTAGTTTCTCCTCGATAACAGTTATGATTTCATTATTTGTATTTCTGAGAATTCCCGTTTGGCGTTTTCTTCCTACCTCAGCTACCTCCCTAACTTTCTTGTGCACATTAAACGAGTCATGTTTCTGTTGTAGTTCTTCGCTCTCTGTACATTTCTCGACCAGCCATTTTTTCTTTGCCTCTCTGCATTTCTTCCTTACAACTTTATTGAGTTCTTTATATTTTAACGGTGTGGATTTGGCCATCCTTCTCTGTGTCATAAGTTCTAAAATTTCATCCGTGATCCATTCCTTCTTCTTAATGTTTTCGTTAAAACCGATTTCCTGTTCTTGAATCTTTATTATTGCGTCTTTCATCTGCCCCCATGTGGTCTCTGTGTCCAGTTGCATTCTTGAGTCTCCTTCAGTTGTTTTTCCAGTTTCATCCCTATTTCTTCATGAGTGTCCGAGTCGTTCAGTTTTTCTATGTATATCTACTTGTTTATTTGTAGTTTTGCGTTTCACTTTCTTGAAGCGCTTCATTCTGAAATCCATGACTACCGGATTATGGTCGCTGTTAATATCTGCTCCGGGATAGATTTTTACCGATTTTACATACTTTTTTAGCTCGAGACGCATCACTATATAATCTATTTGATTCCCTACTATTTTGCCTTGATGGTCTGCAGGCGAGACCCATGTATACAATCGTCTAGGATGTTGTTTGAAAAAGGTGTTGAGTACAAAGAGATTATTTTCATTACAGAACTGTACAAGTGTATCACCACTAGAGTTTCCCTCGCCAAGACCAACAGACTCATCTTCCGCGCCTGTTCCAATTTTGGCATTTAAATCTCCCATTACAATTGTGATCTCACCCTTCCTAGTCAGTTTCATTAATTCATCTACTTTGCTATAAATCTTTTCTTTTTGTGTCTCTGATTTGTCATTGGTGGGTGCATATACTTGTAGAATGTTCATTGTGTGGTGAGACGTTTGAAGCTTTAATAACATGACCCGGTCACTAAGAGGTACATAGTCCAGGACAGCTTTCTCAGTGTTGCCTTTGACAAGAATCGCAGTACCATATCTATGATCAGTCCCTCCAGAATAGTAAATATTTTGCTTTGCCTGCTCCAGGCCATCTGACCTCACTGAGACCCAGGATATCTGTGTTGAGTCTTTTCACCTCTTTTTCAACGTTTGCAAGTTTCCCTGCCATGAATGCGTATGTTCCATGTTGCAAAGCGTACTATTTTGTTGTCATGATTGTCATTTTTGTGTAGTCGGGGGGATTCTTAATACCCTCTCCCCCATTTAAGGGGTGCCCCGGACTGAGGGCCGTTAGTCTATTTTTGTTAGCCATAAAGCTAATTTGGAAGTAAATAGTACAATTGAGAGTTCCGTTTCTTTTTTGTGCCGCAGTGTGGAGACCATTCTGTTACTATAACACCGCTCTCCAGTTTTCATTGTCTCCCACTATAAAGTCTTTCTTCTCGTGCCAAGACTCTGATTTTGGTGAAACTGCTGCCTTTCACGAGTTTGATGTTAGATTTTGGTCCGCCCCGACTATTTCATTTCGTCAGTACCACCCATATCTGGGAGGCATTCCCCTATCCGCCACCTGGGGAGGCGCCCGATTTAGAATCCAACTAACCTCACACGGGCGTACTTTCATTGGACTACCTCAATACTTTCATTGGACTTTCAATATTCCACATTTTTTAAATTTATAGCCATATGTATTTTGTTTAAAGTTATTGTTACTCGTTTCTTCTTTGCAGCGAGGCAGAAGAAATTGAGTCGTTACTCAGTGAGTAAGAGTAGGTATACAAAAAGTTAGAAATATTAGCTGGTAATGAGCCAAGTTTTCCACTTCTCGGAGGTTTTAGTTCAAGAGTCGAAGATAGTCATTACGCGACGTGTTAACTTTAGAAAATAAAGAATTTTTTCTTAAAAGGATGACGCATTTTTTCAATGCAGTTTGTAAAAACGTTTTAGTATACTGCAAAAGGTTGGCGTTACCTTCACAAATATATAATGTTTTGATACATTTTTATTTAAAAAAAAAAATAGTAATTTCTTCTTAGCAGTTGTGCTGCCCGGAATTTGTTTGACTTTTATAAGGACTTTCGAGTTCAAAGTAATTGGAAACACAAAAATTTTCCTGCTAAATTGCAGACAAAGTTTTGTTTTTGATGCTGAACTCCTAATCCAAATTTGGCCAGTGCTGCTGCTGACCTTCCACTAGAAAATTAGTCATTTTTTGAAATGATACATCATCAGGTCAGCTTCAGAATTATAATAGGTACCTATTTATGTATCCAGTTAAAAAAAGTAAAATGTCTCAAAATGTTTTGAAATATTTTTGATATATTTTTTGAATTGTCAAAGTTGTTGGGTTTATCTTGAAAAATTACGCAAGAATGTAAAAACCGTTTTTCTCTAACTCAAATCATATGGAAGGTACGGCCCTCAAAAATCCAAAAGGTGGCGTATTTCAAACGTGAATATTTGGAAAACAATTGAGTATTGGAATAGTTTGTATTACACAAAATATTCTTAAAATTACGAGACGACACTGTGTGTTCTGTTTAAAATACGCAAGTTAATATCTAGTTCCGCTTTACTCGGTGCTGCCATCTTGAAAACATTTTAGATCGAGAGGGCAAGACCGAGTACCTATATGTGCCAATTTTAAGAAAGATTCTGCCTTTTGTCTTACGTAAATGTCTAACGTACCATCGAGCGCCGGACACCCTGTATATTTGACAATAAAATTAAAATTTATAATCAAAGTTTATTGTTCAGAATGTTACATATTGAATTGTCTCTCCACGATAAAAGCAATAAGCCATCACAACAAATAAATGAGTATAATACATCTGGAGACCCCCTCCTGTTTTGCAGTTTTGGCCCCCTTTTTAGCAGTAGGAACCTTAAAAATGGCGGCGATATTCGCCGGAAGTGACGTCTGAGGTCAAACTATTGCCAAACAATTGTCACTGTCATTAGTTTTATTACTTCTTATTTCCATTCCAATCGAATATCGCACGTGTCTCCTAGCTACAGCGCTAGGGACCCTAAAGTCCTTAGCTGACCTAGCTCCAAGGTTTTCTAAAACTTCCTTAAGTTCTAATCTAACAAAAACCAAAAACAATTAATCTCAATCAATATCCTGTCCGGCTTTAATCTGCAAGTCGCTTGTATGACATGCGTTGACGACAACATTACATCATGGGAACCTTATAAATGGCGGATTTCCGGCCTATTTTTAGGAAAATATCGGTCTTTTGTTGAATTTGTTGCCAGTGTCCATATCTCCTCAGTCATTGAGTCACATACACGTTACACGTTGCCGGTTGGGGTTAGGTTGTGTCCAAGTACGTCAATGGGTTTTGTGCACATGACGTCATTTTGCCAGAATTTTAGGAAATATAACCTCACTTTAATAATTAATTATATAATGTTTGCAATAAAATTGTCTGTTTGCATTAATTTTAAATCCTACTAAGGCGTTTTTGGGGGACGCAAACTTTAAATTTAGTTATGTTGATGCAGAAGCACACAAGTACAATATATTTTTTGTTTTCAACCAATGTAGTCACGTGCCGCACGAAACCCGTACGTACAGGACATTCCTTAGTGACCTTGAGGCCAAAATATGGGGACTCGGATCCGCTTCACTATGCGCGTATGCGTGGGTTGTTGCCAAATCTCGAAACGTACTAGGTTAGAATCGTATAACTCCGTATCGAATTTTCTCCGTCACACGCATTTACGTCGAATAACCAGAGTAATTCGTGAAAGTATCGGCAACATTGGATGTCACGAATCATGAACCAAGTTCTTTCGGCCTAGTTCGTGAGTCGTGAAGAGTACGTGAATTTAACTGCACGTGGGTCTAACTATGCCACTTTCAAAAGGGCGCTCATTATTCGGCATGTGCAGAAATTGCAATATACGAGGTATTGTGTTTCCATCCCCTCCTTTTGCAGTCCAAGGTCAGCAATGTAAAAGATAGTGTCGTGTATGTTATGGAAGTATGTGGTTGTGTCTACTGTCCCTTCCTTGTCTACGAAAACGAAGATAGAAATATAATCATATCATGTCTCTTTCTTTGTCAGCAAACATGCGTAACAAAACTAGGTGAGCTTTACTAATGTTTGCCCACATTTTAACCTGAAAGAGAAAAATCTAACTTTTCGCAAAAAATCTCTTCTGACCTCTTTTTTTTTACTTATTAATTAAAAATTATTCGTCTTAATTTATTAACTACTTTTGACCCTAATCCTAGTCTGAATTTGCCCAGAAACTTTTAATCTGCATTTTTAATTGCTTTGAGAACTTTTTAACCGATATTACCCATAATCTTAATTTGAATTTCTCTATACCTTCCAATGTTGTATTTCCTCACTTTGAACCATTTTTTTCTGATTTTGGCTTCCATTCTAACCTGAGTTTTAAGAATCATCAAAATTTCAATTTTAAGATGAAGTTGATTATTTTTTAATGATTTTAGTTAGTTTAGAGTTTAGTTCGCCATAATGTTAATTTAATTTTTTTTTAAACCCTTCAAATTTGTATTTTTTCATGCATTTATCATCAATTTTGGTCTTAACCCTAGCTTCACTTTAAAAAAAAAAAAAAAACATTAAAATTGTCATTTTTAGATGAAATTAATAATTTAAAAAAAAAATGTTGGTCCTAAATCTAACCTGAATCTGTCCAAAGACTGAAAATTTCCTTTTTTTTTCAATTTTTTTGACTACTTTTGACCCTAATTTAACTTGAATTTGCCCAGAAACCTCTAGTTCGCATTTCTCGTGCTTTGACGACCGATTTTGGCCATAATGTTAATTAGAATTTATCTAAAATCTTTAAGTTTGTATATTTAAACACTGAGTTATTTTTCACCAATTTTCAGTAAAAACACCAAAATTTGAATTTTTGAATAAAATAGATAATTTTTAAATAATTTTAGTCCTGTTTCTAAACTAAATTTCTCCAAAGACTTCATATTTGCATTTTTAGACTGTGTAATTTCTTGACCACTTTTGACCAGAAACTTTCAATAATTTGCAGCATTTCTGGTGCTTTGAGAATTTTTAACTGATTTTGACAATAAAATTAATTTGAATTTTTCCAAACCATTCAAATATGTCTTAATTTCAACCCTGACTTTTTGAAAAAAAAATATCAAAATTTTAATTTCTAGACGAAATGGGTCATATGTAAGCAATTTTAATTCCAATTTTAACCTGAATTTTTCCAAAGATTCCAAATTAGCATTTTTAGACACTCTGTGTAATATTTTAAGTACTTTTGACTCTAATCCTAATCTGAATTTGCCCAGGAACTTTTAATCTCCAATTTTAAACGTTTGAGTAATTTTTAACTGATTTTGGCCGTAATCTTAATTTGAATTTCTCCAAAGCCTCCATGTTTGGTTATTTAGACGCTTTAAGTCATTTTTTACCGATTTTAGCCTTTATTCTAGCCTGAATTTTTCAAAAAACATCGAAATTATGATTTTTAGATGAAATAGGTCATTTGAAACAATTTTAGTCCTAATTCTCTCCTACAGTTCGAGAAAGACATCAAATTTGCACTTTTAGACCCTATGTGTAAAATTGTAACCATTTTTATCCCTAATTATAACCTAAAGTTTTCCAGAAACTTTTAATTTGCATTTTAGATGCTTTGAGAAATTTTTAATCGATTTTGGCTATAATTTTAAATCAAATTTTTCCAAACTTTTCAAATTTGTATTTTTGTTCTGTCATTTTTACCACTTTTTTTTAGCACTGTAACATCATCTATAGTTTTAACCGAGGATCTGACATAACAAAAACCAAAAACAATCGACAATCTATGACGCTATCTGCTATGACGATTGTCTGACATGTGTTAACGACAACATTACATCATGGGAACCTTATAAATGGCGGACAGAAAAAACTGGATTTTTTTTAGGGAAATATGTTGGCAATGTCTAATCTTCTGAGTTATTGACTGCATACACACGTTACACGTTGCCGGTTGGTGTCAAGTTGTGCCCAAGTACGTCAATACGTACAGGACATTCCTTAGTGACCTTGAGGTCAAAATATGGGGATTCGGATCCGATTCACTATGCGCGTGTGCGAGCGTTGTTGTCAAATCTCGAAACTTACTTGGTTAGAATCACATACCTCCGTATCGAATATTTTTCCGTCACACGCATTTACGTCGAGTAACCGGATATCACGAATCACGAACCAAGTGCTTTCGGCTTAGTTCGTTATTCGTGAAGAGTACATGAATCTAACTGCACGTGGGTCTATATGTGCCACTTTCAAAAGGACGCTCATTTTTCGGCATGTGCAGAAATTGCATTATACGAGGTATTGTGTTTCCATCCCCTCCTTTTGCAGTCCAAGGCCAACAATGTAAAAGATAAGCAATATCCTGTATGTAATGGAAGTATGTGGTTGTCTACTATTTGTTCCTTTTCTTTGGAGACGAAGACAGAAATATAATCATATCATGTCTCTTTCTTTGTCAGCAAACATGCACAACAGAGCTAGGTGAGCTTTACTAATGTTTGCCCACCTTTTAACCTGAAAGAGAAAAATCTTAACTTTTCGCAAAAAATCTCTTCTGACCTCTTTTTTACTTAAAAGTTACCTTGTTTTTTTTTAATTGACAAAATATATATGTAATTAATTTTGTCCTATTGAAACGGCCTACGTTTCGACGCATAATTCACGTCTTCTTATAACCTTATATATAATCTTATAACAATATATATTCTTATAACAAGGATAGTGTCAATGTTTAATTAACGGCTTAAGGTTACAAGGGTGTTTCATTGTCCTAAACCTACTGACCATAACTATAGGTGCTTTAGGACTCAAATCATCATCACCATCTTCGTTACTGGTAAAAAGGTGGTTGTTTTAACATAAATTGTTAGTAGTTGTTTACAACTTCCGGTCTAGTTCAGTGTCATTCTGTAGTTGTTAGAGGCTGTTCTTAGCATACATTGAGAGATTGATCAAGCCATAACATTGATATCGAATTGAAGCTTGAACGGCAGTTTTAGCTTTATATTATCATAGATAAAATTAAACCTCGAGTTAAAACTGTTTTACTGAAATCAATTTTTTGAAACTTACTGTGAAATTACTACTTCTTACATGTTTGTGATTAATGCTCGAATTTAATTTCTCTAGAAATGTTTCCGAAAATTTTAGTTGTTTATCATTATTAGTTTTCTAATTACTGTAAGCATTTTTGTGGGTTTCAAATTTACCACCAGAAAGCAACGCCATCTAGGGAAACGCCATCTAGTTTTAATTAATTGACAAAGAGTGGTACTGTCATTTTTCATACTTGTCATTGTCGTTGTTGGGGGAAAAAAGGGAAAAGTGTTGAAGGGGATTTTTCGATTTATTCATTGCTGTTACAATTTGTGGATTGTAATAAAACGTGTTTTTTTTTTTACTTATTTGAATTATTTATTGTCAGCCAGTTCCCCATTTTACATTACACATAGTAAGTCAACACTATTAACTAGTCTGAAAAAGCCTATTTGGGAATAGTACGGGGTGTTCATTATAAAACTATTCATCTAGCAGGCTATGAAATTTTGATAGAAAAGATGACATAATCAAAATAAATGGACTTTTGTTTCTCCATCCTTTTCTTTTGACATTTCACAGCCAACTAGATGAAGTTTTATAATGAACACCCCGTATGTTCTCTTACACTATACGTCGCAATATGCTAATTCTGAGCTTAAATGTGATTGCAGAAAGAACTGATTCTATGCCGTTATAGAGTATTATCCGTAATAGATGAAGATGATCTTCAATTGTCAACAGTTATTATTCATCGGCTATTAACACAGTGTTGCCAGGTTGGGTGAAATTTAACTAGATGTGGTTTGGTAATTTGGTGAAAACTTTTAAGGAAAATGGACATTTGTATAAAGTAGGTGGTATTAGAGAGAGTTTCGTCTAAAACTCTTATTAAATAGTAATTGTAAACGTTTCTTAAACATTTTTATCAGTTTACCAAACGGCATCGTAAATAACCAGATATGGAGAAATTTGATCAGATCTGGCAACCCTGCTCATCGCTAATAAGCTGTGAGCAGTTGACTAATTGAAGATCATCATCTGCAAAAAATGACAGAATAAGTTCTTTCCGATCTAGTGTTAGAGAAAAAAAAATCAAATTGACTTTCTATAGATGAGTAAGCGGGTAGGTACGTAAGAGTCGTGGCAAACTCCCACATAAATAAGGCGCGCAAACACAGAACCGGGCTCAGACACATCGCGCACACATACACAAAAAGAGCGGCCCGACATCATTAATATAATCCGTGGCGCAGATTAATTTTCGGCGAGACTAATATTTCATGGCTTCAACTTTCGTTAAAAGCCATTAATCAGGGCCGCATTCACGGCGCTCCGTTGCTAATGAGCGGCCGTTCCGAACAATTATCAGTTTCGCGAATCATTATCGCCTCTCGCGGCTGACGATTATCGGTTTATTATATCGCGGCCAATGATAATAAAGCACAAAAAAAAAACGACGCAAAACACGACGGTGTCGGTTTAAGGCGGCGCGCCGCCGCCGCGACCTTATCTTTTGTTTATGTTGATGGTAAATCGTGGTAGCAGAGTTTAAATTGCAAATTCTAATACATCCTTTAGTGTATTTTTTTCTAGCAACTAACAACAACAAAAACACTGATAGACGACTTCTTTGCTGGTTTAACACCTTCGTCATCAAGATTGCTTTTTATGTGCACGAGGCCCATTAATTTTATCGATCATACCCATAAAACGACTTCTGGATAATCGTCTTCTCTAGATAGAGCACTGTTTGTTTACAACAGCTACCTCGTGCTACGACGCATTAGTGCTCTTTAGCGTGTTTCCTGTGAGCTATCGTTGTTTATATTTATACCGTCCGATATCCGAAGCCGGTTTCTCGGACCTCATTCACAATGAGGTTAGAGGAGCGCGGATCGTGTGCGTCATTGTGCGCAAATAATCTGACATGTTTGAAAATTATCCAGATAAGCGTAGGTTTTTTTTTAGGCACTGGGTGCCAAATACTGCCATCGGCGGGTCGCCAATAGTTCGTTGAACCCCGAATCGTAAAGTTAAATAACTGTGACATCAGCCAAATCGATAACCCAACCGGAGAAACGGGTCAGTGGGCTCCGGGTTTCGGAACAATCGAGGGATGGGGTACGTCACTTCCCTTTTTTGAGTTTATAGAATTTCTGGAGTTCACCAACGAATAAAACAGTGGCGTAACAAAAAACGAGCAACGCCCCTGCTTCAGGGGTTCTATATGGTTTTGAGAAACGGAGATTCATTATTCTCCCTGCGTGTGTAGGTATATACAAGAAACCGAAAAGATGGCGTTCGCAGAGCCCGAGGCCTATATATTTTAAACATGAATTTCTGGGAAACGATGCCAACGTGAGAACGTAACATTTTCGAGAGCAGGTAGTATATTCGAAACGTTTGTTGTGTACAATAAGATACATTCCACGTATTATATTATTATCATTTCAACCTGTGGAGGGGCTGGAGTTGGTGCGCGCTACCATTAGTTCAGTGCGAGTTTCTAACTTTGAACTAATTTTGTAATTAAAATACCGGTTATATTTAAAAAATGCAAGGCTCTGACCTGTAGATTAATATGATTTTGTCTTATAAACTGTTGCTTTTTAAGTAGCCCAACAAAAGGAAAACGAACGGTTTGAGGTTTGGAGATCTGGTTGACCACTCAATGGGTCCCCTTTCTATCAAACTTATCTGCTAGAGTTTGAAAATTTTGAGATTTTCTGCAAATTTCAACGAGATATTGAATTTGGATCGGAAAACAAAGGTCTGGTCGGTATTAAGCATTACGGAACTTCTAGGTGTTTTGAAATTTACAAGGAAGAGAGCATCAAGTTAAGTAGTTTAAAGCGAAAAAAATTGCGGAATATTCATATTTGTACCAAAAATTAATCTATATATAATAGGATCTTGTACCAAGAACACAAAACAATAGCTTGGAGTACAAAATAAGGGTTACGAGGGGCTCAAAAACTGAACTAAAATGAAATTGTTATAATCGACAAAGCTTCTTATGACTTAATAATATAACATATATATTATATATAAATAGTTATAACAAAACCAGAAATATTTTTTTTGGTTCTACAACGTCTAAGAAACCAAATATGAAATGACAATCATGACAATGACAAATCGTTTTAGTGCTCCTCCAGCCATTAAAAGTTGCAAAATTTAAAGAAAAATGAGAAAATAAAGAAATAATCAATCTGTACTAAAGTTAAAGTAACCTAACCCAAAAGAAAAGTAAATCTAAATCACGATGTAGATGTTGTAGACAATTGTCCCAATTCGTCCGATTTCGCCTACATCGTGATTTGATTCTGGGACACAATCTTCATTCAATAGTAAAACTAAACTATCCTCAACCAACTTAACCTAAGGAAAGACGGAACTGAATTAACCTGATAAAAAAATAGTAAAGAAGAAGTCAACCAGAACTAACCCAACCAAAGGCAAACTAAAACTGAACTAACCGAACCAACACAGCCCACACTTATGTACAGCATTTAACAAGCTCTGTAGCGGTCCTAAAGGGGCCTATTTAAAAAAGTAATTTTGGCTCTGAAATGTCAAAAGGAAAGGTTGATGTAACAAAGGTTTATTTACCTTGTTTGTATTTTCTTTTTTCATTCATTTCTCCTCTTTTCTCCTCTTCTTCTAAAGTATAAAGAATTTAAGTATTTCAAAGAACTGTTAATAAATTGTTCAGTTTTGCAAAATTGAAACGAAGAAACTTTGTCAGTTGATAGTTGTATAAATGGACTTATAACAGTAATAATACGAAGTAAAGCTCCTGTTGCATGAGCTTCAAAATGATTCATTGAGGCACAATTTCAGACATTTTTTGCAAGAATCTGAACATATTCCATCATATTAGGGATGTAGGAGCGTTCTGCATATATCTGATATAATGTCCTATATCAGTACGGAGTAGAGCTTCACGAGACCACGAGATAAGTCTCGGTCTCATACGAGACCGAGACTTTAATATCAACTTAGCCAATTAAATTTAAGAACATAGAAAAACGGCAATTGAGAGAAAAAGCAAATGAGCTAAAATTTAAAAATTTAAAGAATAGCAGAAATTTATTCAAACAAAAAACAGTATAGTACGCTCAAAAACAAAGTAAAAAGTAATAGAAAAAGTAGTAAATGATCTAAAATAGAAAGGAGTAAAAATTTTGGGAATGGAAGAATTGACGTAAATCAACTAGAGAGAAGAAAATTAATAAAAAAAAAAACAAAAACGAAGAAGGAAACTTGGCAGAAAATTATAATGAGACAAAATGATCAAAGATACAGGAATTAAAAAGGGGAGCAATTGAGCCACAATTATAAAAAAAACAGAAAATATTACAGAATGTAATTGGGAAAAGAAAATGAGTTGAAATAATAAAAAATATCAAAAGGAAAGTGGCTGAAAAATTATTCAAAAAATTTCTTCAAATTATAAAAAACGTAAAATGACTTTAAAAAAAAATAGTAAAGGAAGTAAATGTCTTATAAATATGGAAAATATCACGGTTTAGAAACAATACAAATTATTCATACAAAGAACAAAGCAGGTCAAAAGCAGTGCGAGAATTAAAAGAAGTGGAGCTTGATGATTAAATATAAAACAACAGATATGTAAACGGTGAAAAGATGTATGATAAACCAAAAAATTAAAAATAATAAGAATTTGGAAAAGAACAATATAGAGAAAAGGTAAATGCGTTAAAAATGCCGAAGAAGGCTAAAAAGGAGTGTGAGGCAATAAAGGATTTAAATTAAATAAAAAGATAAATGAGGCAAAATTAAAAAAGTTGCAATTCGTCAAAAGGTTCTTAATAGATGGTCCGATATTAATTCTTAAAAATCAGACGTCTTCGGTGGACGATTTTTAGGCACTTATAACATCAAGTCTTTGGCCAATTTTTGGAAAAATTACTTTAAGGGTTAATTTCATTAAAATTGAGTTTGTTACGTTTTTAGTGAATTGCAGACGTGCCATTCCCATCAGAAACAGCAAAAAAACAAATTCTGAAATGTATTTAAACTGGACCAAAGAGGGGGGGGGGGATAGAATGACTTTTTTCTCAATTTTCAAGCTTGACCGCTTGTAACATTAAAACGAGTGGACCGATGGGAGTGAATCTAACTTTTTTTTTTGCTCTTCTTGATGTCATCTTTTAAAATCGAGTGTTTGGCCAATTTTTGAAAAATTTACTTTCAGGGTTAATATAATTAGGATTGAATTTGTTACGTCCTTAGTGAATTGCAGACGTGCCATTTCTATCAACAACACCAAAACAAAAATTTCTGTTTTTTTTTTTTTTTGAACTTGACCAAAGGAGGGAGGGAGCTATAACCACTTTTTTCTCAATTTTCAAGTTTGACTACCGCCTGTAACTTTAGAACGATGCACCGATGGGAGTGAATCCACCTGTTTTTTGCTCTTTTGATGTCCTCTTTTACCTCCCGCCGATACAAGTCGATTCATCATCGGCGCACCAATACAACAATCGGCAATTTTTAGGCAGTTTTAAAATCTAGCTTTTGGTTAATTAAAAAAAAAATAAACACTTTAATGGTAAAGTTCATTCGAATTGACTTTTTTACATTCTTCGAGAATTGCAGACGTGCCATTCCTATGAAAAATACAAAACAATTTCCCATTTTTTTTTAAATTGACCATAGGAGGGGGGGGGGGGGTGTTACGACTTTCTTCTCAATTTTCAACTTGGACTCCATGTAACTTTAGGACGAGTGGACCGTTTGCAGTGTATCCACCTTTTGCTCTTCTTGATGTCCCCTTTCCTTCAACAGAAGTCCCGTAGGTGCATTATTTTCGGAGCTAGGCCCCTTCGGTGGCCGATTTTTAGGCATTTTTAAACCAAAATTTATTTGCAAAAATTAAAAAAAACTCTACTTCTAGCGTTCATAACTGATTTTGAATAACACCCCTGATCCCATAACCCAAAAATCAAAACCACATCTTAACAAATTGGATCAAAAATCAATAACGAACTAACTTAACCAACAGGTCCAGGGGCGCCCTCACGGGTCGACTTAAAGGACAGGTTTAACTGAACTAACTAAACAAAACGAAAAACTGAACTAACCTGAACTAATTTAACTAGAAGCAACATAAAACTGAACTAGAGTTTTACTTGGCCTTTAGGCCGCCTGAACTTTGAACTAACTGCTTCCGAAAAGACCTAGTTTCTGTATGTTGAGACGAAAAAAAACTGGCAACCTAGCTGGTCTAATATACGTGACAGCGACAGCTAACACGAACTAGATAACTGAAGCTTAATTATGAATGCGCCTTGGCGCATTAAAATGTAAATAAATCCTAAAGGGCCGGCTTTAAACACAAGTACAACAGGATTGACCAAATCAAAGAAAAAACATAACTGAACTAACCGAACCAAAGGAAATACAGAACTGAACTAACCAAAAAGAAAGGAAAACTGGACTAACCTAACCAACATAGCCTACACTTATGTGCAACCATAATCTGGCCCCGTAGCGGCCCTGTAGAGCTGCTTTGTCATGACACAGAAGCGCGAAAGGACAGGCAGAGCTGAACTAACCAAAGGCAAACTACAACGTTTCTACGAGAAATTCTAAACAAATTTTAAAGTTAGCCTCTACGATGTGTCCCAATTTATAAAATGTTAATTTAGGACACATTGTATTGTGAACTCGGAAACTGTAGGAGCTGTGAAGTTGGTTAAATGAGGAAAGATCTAGACTATCCTATTAGTAACATAATAACAAAAGCGGTGTTACAAACGCACTTTTTACCCTCTCTCCAAGAATGAAAAAATCCAATATGGTCTCGATAAGAAAAATAAAAAGTGACGATGTTCCAGAAAATCGAAACGTTCCATAGAAATTTCGGTTTACAGGTGATTTCCCTCTCAAAAGTTGCTTCAGATATGTTTTCACAAATTTCGATTATTTTCTGAAATAAAAAAGTTACACCAATTCACCATTTTGAGTTTTTCCAAAATTTTTCAAAACCTGAATGTTTTTATTTACCGTTACTAATCGAATTGTCTAGAATCCTCCCCATTAACCAACTTCTCAGCTCCTATAGTTACGGAGATCCTAACACATGGAAGGCCCAGGCAAAGCCTTCCACTTTACTGTATATAGGGTGTCTCGCCCTATTCGCCCCGGTCGTTTATGTCTAAATCATTAAATAAAAAAGATTTATTTTTTATACCCCCACGTCGTTCCTATAGGGCGCATTTTAAAATTGTTTAGAACTCTACCGGGTGCGTCAAAAAACAACAAAATGCTAAAGTTTTGGTTTTTTAGCACCCTGTATTTTTTAGGGGTTTTGACTTAAATCTTCAGTAAATTTTGTCATTTAGAAATTACGCCTAACAATTAATTGTTTAGATTTTAATGCACATCGTAGCATACTGAAAAGGTTAAAATAGTTAACCCAAGTTTTTCAATTAGTTAAACGATATCATATTTAAATTTATTGTCCCAAGTAAACCATGAATTTCAACGAGATATTAAACTCAGATCGAAAAATATTTATGAACAACTAAAAAAGAATTAAAAGTTGACTTTTACCCTTTGAAACTAAATCATCATTTATTTGACACTTTGTAGATGATGTTTTGTTAAAAATAACCAAGTGGATGTCAACTTCCGGTATAACCAGAAGTTCCGGAATCGTGAGATTTTTTTTTTATATTGTTGCTGCGGTTCTGGACATACACAAGTCGCAAAAGAATTGTAAATCTGTAGATGTTACATTTGTGAGTTAAGTGATCGAGTCACAAAAGAAATCAAGTGATAGTAGAAGCACAGTTGATAGTGTTATTCCACAGTAAAACTGAGGTCGTTTTTATCAAAATTATAGCTTGTTTGAATTCAAACTTAATCTTGAAATTTTAAAAGTATGTAACGCTGCTCATGTATTTTTTAAATTTCTCATGCTTCTTAGGGTGACTCTTACAACTATCAGTAAAACTTCAGTTTGAAGATAAAACACCAGTAATGACGTAGATTACATTGTTGATAACAATGCAGTTTACGTCATCACTGGTGTTTTATCTTCAAACTGAAATTTTACTGATAGTTGTAAAAGTCACCATTAATGAAAGTTGTCTTCTGTTAATTACATGCACTTGAACCAATCTGGTGTAAAATAAAACTTTGCACTTGAAAAAATGTCTCCGTTCTCCATGTCTTCCGGTTTGTAGGAGGTCGAATTTTTAAGAGAAGCGAGGTGAATAAGGATTGGTAACCTTACATTGCATTATAACTACGCCAACTCCTAATCCATCATTTATTATTCAAACTTTTACAAGCCCACCTGTTGTTCTTCCTGACTTTTAATGTGGCGGACAACGGGCGGAAATTTGCAAATAATATACCATTGCATGTATTGCTACAGACCGGAAAGAAGAATTTTTATAGGTTAAGAGGAGTTCCAAGAAAATTTAAAAATAATAATTATTGGATAAAACCTCCATGTAACTTTTTTATTTTAGAATATAAACTAAATTTTTGAAAATTTTTCTGAAGCTACTTTTTGAGAAAACTAAGTGTGCCTGTTAAGATGATGTTTCAGTTTTCTGAAAACATCACCAATTTTGGTTTTTCTTATGGCGGCCATTTTAGACTTTATTTTTTTACAGGGGTTAAAAATAGGTTTCAATCTTGAATAAAAACTCTTCCATGACTTTATCCTATTTTAGAGAGTCAAGAAAAATATAATTTTGGCGAGTAAACTAAGGACTTGTCAGTAAAATGAAGATGCTTAAAAGTAATACGAAAAGGCCACTTATTGAATGCATAGCTCTAGAAAATAATTAAATTGAAACAATTGGAAATTATGAAAATTACTTAGGTGAAAAACACTTTGACATGCTGGAATTTCGTTTCCAAGCCAACAGAACAAACGGAATACGGAGGAAAACATCTGGGATTAGAAACGATGTCCGCCGTGTTTGAAATAATTTAATTCTCCAAATCTAGAAATGTATTAAATAAAAAAATTAAATTGAGAATTGAAAAATGCGGCATACAAGGTAATGATACAACTACATAATAAAATATCACAGTTAGGTCAATAACCAAGCTATTTGAAAGTCTTGCTTGCAAAGGGTTTTAAAATTATTTGAGAAGCAGACTACGAAAATTCACGATTCAAACGCTAATGCGACTAATTTGAAAACTTTTCAAAATTGACGTTGATATATCTACTAGAAAACTCCCACAGAATTTTTTTGTTTTACTTATTTTTTTTTTGTCTGTGGCATAGAACCAATCAAGGCAAAAACATTGGCCATTTCTAAACGGTCCAGTGTCTTTGTTCTTTTCTTGAATAGTTTTTTAAGAAACGTTTTTTTTTAACGTTACATTGTGCTTGCCAAAACATCGAAAAGTGCGTTTTCTTTTGTTTTTAATTGGCTGTTAATTATTAAAAATCGAAATTCAATCCAAAGGAATCTTTTTGCCGTTGATTGATATAGTTTATTTTAATACGTTTCTAAGTGTTTAGAATATGAACTCATTAAGAGGCAAACAGTGGAAACTTTTTCCTATAGAAATGCCTTACATTTTTTAGTAATTTGCGTCTTTCTTGCATCTTTAAAAGGTTTAAATAAATTGCTCGTCGAGCTAGTATTAGATAGTCATAGAAAAAGAAAATATTTGCAGTAAAGAACATGTTCCTAGAACAGCAATTGGGCCAAACAAGTGTGACATATAAAACAAAAATCTTGTCAAAACTGTAATGGTGTGTAGTTGGACCAAACATGTCAATATCTCAAAAACCGAATAAAGCAGCATTAGTCCAATAAAATCACCCATCCCCGACTTCACTTCCAGACGTACTTATCTTAGTCTTCATTATATGCTCGTTAACTAACGTGCCAAGGTGCGTTCATTTAAAAAAAAAATCAAGCAGGCCATGGAATTAAAACAGTATGATGACGTCATAAAAACAATTGAAAGTCGAAATGAAAATCTTTTCATAAAATCATTCCATCAAAGGATTTTTTTTTTTTTTATGAACTTAACTCAGACAAGCGTTTTAATTTCATTGCATTTTTTATGTACGCCCTATATTACCTAATGATAATATAATTTTGTGTTATTAATAACTCTTTTTTTGTTTTCAGGTAAGTGCTCGATCCACTGTTCGTCCAACTGGTTTGGTAAGAAATTGTCTATATTTACTACCAGCTACAATCGCGATGTTAAATTGCGTGTCCAAAGTAAGAAAAGAGGGCCAGTTTGGCGATCACTACATACAGTAACTCAATTCGTAAGACTCTAGAACTTGCAATGCAATCTTCATTGTTTCACTTTCACTCTGTTTCTAAAAGAAAATAGTATATTATACAACAAGCATTTAATGAGAGTCGTTATTCCCGAGGGTAACTATAGAGCCCACGAGCGAAGCGAGTGGCACAAGTTGCCCGAGAGAATAACGCTCATTAAATGCGAGTTGAATACTATATTTTATCCACGACCAAGATTCCGGGTTTTCTCAATTTTAGTAGGTTATAGGTGCCACAAAGATAATTCACAATTTCTAAATCACGACTGGTTTCCGTAATCAACGGCGCGACGTTTGATATGTCAGATAGATGACGGTCTAGTTGCCCGTGCATGTTCATTTCAATGCTACGAGGGTGGAAAATAAATTACTTATTTTTATGGCCTTTTTTTAAGTATTTTGCAGTGAAAACTATATTTTTTAGTGAAAAGGATATACTGTAACCTATATTTGTCTCAATACATCCTAATAGAAAGATAGTTATTTGAATGAACCAGTGGTAACTACCGATTTCCTGTTTAGGGCGGTTTACTTTTTGAGTTGCTTGTGACATGTTTCGTTTCCATGACAACTCATTATTCACTTGTGAATAATGTTGAATCATTTATTCATTATTTACAAGTGATTAAAGATAAGCATTAATCTTGAGAATTCACAAGAATAATGTGATTATTATAGTATGGTCGTGGATAAAAACTGTTTTATAACTCGTGTTTTGTGCTGGGTTGCAATAACCTTTAAGCTGTTACTTTAGGTGGGTTCGGAATGGTGACACTTTTTTTACTACAAAAGCTTTTAATGCTCTAAAGTCGTTCGGATTGGTACATTTAGAGTTATTAGAGCCACTTTATAACCGTTCCTAAAGTCGGAGTACGCTTTGTTCGCTCTGTATCACCTAAATGCTCTAATTACTCTAAATGTGCCAATCGGAACGACTTTAGAGCATTAAAAGCTTTTGGAGTGGAAAAAGTCACATTTCCGAACACATCACCTTTTGTTTCAACATTTTCCCCATATAACCGAATCTTCTATATTTTGTCAGTTAGAAGATCCCATGCTGGCCCTTACTTCGGACTCTGTGTACTTTAAGAAATATTATGCGTATGTTATGAATGTTCAATAGAAACGTCGAGAGGCGCATGGCTATAAAACAGTCATAAATGTCCGTTACGTCGGTCACGAGGAATGTCACATAACTTAGAAGAATACATATGTATGAAGAGACATTTAACTAACGGTGCCCGGACTCCATTAACATCTAAGAGTGAATTTTGAGTAATTTACTATATTCGATCAATCGGTTAAATTTTTTATTTATTTTGCCTATAGCTGACAGATTTCTGCTTTCTGTCAGCTAGGCGAAGTGAGGACTATAAATAGGTATATCCCATCCAAACAGGATTTTTTTTGGCATCTCAGTAGCCATTTTCTCTACTTATCTCCTTTTTTGATTATGTCAAGTAGATTGACAAACAACATCAAAGTCAAATTTCCAAAGCTAACGAGAAGTCAATTTTTTGTGGGTAGATGATATAAACCATTCACTTATTATTGGCATCAAGAAGGCTTTGAAAAGTCAGACTTTCACTATTTTATCTTATTTTTTCAACATGTGCTGAAAAAATTAAGATTTCAAAGGTAAGGAGATGGCAAAAATAAGAGAATGAGTTACAGCTAGGCTGCAACTACTATACCTTGCTACCTATAGGAAGCTACAGTAGTATAAACGATAGACATAGTCTGTGTTACACATTTTACGTGAATTAGCACAGAAAACAACTTTTTCTATGTTATTTTCTTATCTCCTCCAGCTTTACTACTAGACCGACTTTCTCTAGAACAAATGTACTCATCAAAGAGAGTAGTATAGACGCGTATAAAGAGTTGCCTAAATTGAGGCGTCAAAAGAATTAAAATTAGCTGCGTTTACACCGTAGCATTGCATCAACCAATTTTAACAATCCCATCACAAAATCAGTAAAATCTAACCGAATGCAGAATTGCAAGTTAGTAGATTCAAAATACGATATAAAAAATGCAAGATTGTATTTAAAAAAAAAATGAACTTGATCGTTGCATGAAAACGAAACGTTGGATTTTAAATTTGAAAACCCCACGTTGAAGAGCACAAAAAGTGGCTAAGAAGAAGTGATAATTATCTCTTTAAAAGAAAAAAATAAAAAACAAAAAAAAAATAAAAATGTTTATTTTTTGTAAATTCTTCCTAAACAATCTTTCCAAATTTTCGAAATCTGAAAATGTCATTTTTATAGACTTCTAAGCATTACCCTAAGTTAACCTTCTTCATATCTCTTCAATTAACCGAGATCCCCATGGTTACACTCGAAAAGTGGTCACCCTGTATAGAAAAAATAATATTTTATTAAATAATTAATTTGTTAGAATAAACCTACTTCCCAACCACGTAAAATACAGACATCATGGATGTTATTTATTTATAGTATACTTCAGAAGTAACTATTAGTGTGATTGGTCGAGCTGTTATGTTCTATACAATATAGTAGGTATCGATGTACCTATCGAAAGATAATCGATCATCAATCTTTGGAGTGAATTGTGTAGGAAAAATTGGAACGAGCCGCCAATCGCGGCGAAGAATGCGGCCCGCGGCGTCAGCTTTTAACGTCTCGGTTCTCACATTCATCGGGAACATTTCTTTTGTCAGCCCTAAATGGTCTACCAATCAAAACAACATAAAGCGGCGGCACCAACTACCTTTTTTTTAGTCCGGGAGTCCGTGTACCGTCATACTTCATTTTTTTTGTGAGGCTCCACCTAAAGAAATTTAACGCAATTTCCCATGATCACCGTTGGGGGGTTATTGCAAAACGGTCTAAATTGCCCACACTAAATAATCTAATTAACCGAAATTAATCGCTCGGATATGCATGTACGGCAACGTCGCTCCTCATCAGGTTCGGCCTTTTAACTTAACGCGGTGTGTGTATGTGTGTGAGTGTGCGTGTATATGTATGTATAAACCGGTGGAGGAATGCGGGCCTCAGACAGAATCACAACAACATAGAACAGTCAATAACCTCTCCCGTTCTTTTTACGCTAATATACAAACTCGAACACGGACGTCAGTGGCGTGCCAACTTCGCCTATATACGGCCCTTTTCATTCTGATAACTAATGCGTGCGGCAAATAAACTTGTGCGATCTAGCTCTGACATCCAAAATGTTACACTCTGTACCAGTCCAGGGATGGGCACGTAAATAAGAATATCGCCACAGAAACGCGTAAAAAATGTAAATAAATGCTTAAAGTGACGTTAATGGCATTTGACAGCTGTCAGTCTTGTCATATCTGTCAATAAATGTAATTGTTAGTAAAGAAGTAATTGATTTCAAAATTGCTTATATTTACCCATCTCTCCACAACTTCAGTCGTCACAATATAGGGATGAGAGGACTATTGCGACAAGATTAACAGTTTGAACTTTGAAAGCACTGCAACCCGCAATTTTACATTTTTTTTTCCCAATTGTTATACAAATACTAATGCGTAAGGGGCCAACAAAATGTTTTTCTTAAATTACGAGTTTAAAGTCGGAATTTAGTTAAAATCCGAGTTCAAAGTCGGAAATTAGATAATTTGATCAAAACTCGGAATAAAGGGGGTTCATAAAAAACCTCGTAGCAAGCCATAGAATTAAAACTCTTGTCTAAGGTCAGTTCTTAAAAAAAAAGAAAATCCAACTATTAATGACATTTCGACTCTCAATTTTTTTTATGAAGTCATCTCAGACCTACTGCTCTAATTCCACGGCCTACTTGAGTTTTTTTTTAAATGACCCCATGGTAATGTTACGCCCGACCGTCGGTCCACAGAGATTCGGGCCGAAGCGGCAACGCCGTGCGCCGCCCGCGACCTCGGGAACCCATCTAGAATAAATGAGAACCGGGAACAGTCGCCTCCGTTCTTGAAAGTACGAGAGTGTGCTCAGGCCGGGTATACAATCCATCGAACCACGCCAGAAGGAAGGGAATAGATAGTGCAGCGTAGTAAATAAGCGAAGTAAGCGGTCAAGCGAACAGTGCGAATTGTTAGTAGAGATTAATTGTGTTTTAATCGTGTTGTAATAATTAAAAATAAAAGTGTAAAGTTAGTTAATTGATGATAAATTATTGGAACCCGTATCCCATAACAACTGGTGTCAGAAGTTGGAAGGTATTTGTGATTTGTGATTGTATTATTTGTATATATTCATTTGTGACTGTACGGACAAAGAAGAAGTCGCGTGCGTGGAATTTTGCGTGGTAAGGACATTGCAAAAAACTTTGGTGTTTTCTACATGCCATATACTCGATCTGCGACAAAAATTATGAATAAGCAACTGGCAGCACTTATCGAAATGCTGAAGAAGTACAAAGAGGAACAAAGGGATTTTCTGGAAGAACAAGAAAAACAAAGGCAACTTGAGATAAAGGAACAAAGAAAAAATCAAGCTGCACTGTTTCAAGCATTAACGGATGGTCGTCGCGAGTTGCAAGAACTTGTCACAATCAAAATGACTGAAGGCAAGCAAGACGTAGAGTCAAATAAGACGTAGATCAAGTGAAACAAGACGTGGATCAAGTCAAACAAGACGTAGATCAAGTCAAACATCCAAGCAGAGAGAACATGAACGTGACTAATTCAAGCAACAGTATCGCTAGTTCTTCGGAGACTTTGAACAATGACTGTGCGAGGGATGGGCAATTCTGATATTCATCTCGTCCATATTCGAGGAATGCCATAGAACAGTAGCATCATCCGCAAACAGAGTAATGCTTCCGGATATGTTGAGAGAAGCCAGATCATCAAGGTACAACAGAAACAGCAACGGTCCGAGAACTGATCCCTGCAGAACCCCAAGCCTCACCTCTCGCATACCGATTTCTGGCTCCCAAATGCCACATTCTGAGTTCTATGGGACAAGTATGATCGGAACCAGTCACCAGATACACCCCTGATTATGTAGCGCTCAAGCTTATGCAGTAGAGTCCTATGGTCAATGCAGTCAAAGGCCTTCGACATATCGCAGAAGACTGCCGCCGCCTGGTGGCTCACCGTGAAAGGGCGGAGATTCAAAAAACGCGAGCAATAAAACCAGAAGGTCTGCCTTGTCGTGGACAACCAGATTTCATCAAGTCTGCGCCACTGCCAGCCTTCCAGCGCTGGCCTTGCTACCGGAATCGTCGCACAGCCAAGCCCAGAAGCCGAAAGACAACCTCAACAACCTAAAGACCTTGAAGAACAATGCGGAGATCAGAAAGGTGCACAGTTCGACGACAACGTGCGATCGCGCTCGGCAATGAGCAAGAGCAGCCTCATCAGTAAAAATTCCGTGGTAGAGAAGAATAAGGCCAATTTGAGTATCAAAAAGAGCGTGGAACGGGATCAGATGCAGCAGAGACAGAGCAAGGAAGCGGACGTCGACTCCGAAACCGGCGACGAACAGTCCAACTTGAAAGAAATGCAGGAAGAAATCGCCACCGAAGAGGAGCACCTCAAGAAGACCAAAGAACTAAACGAGGAGGAAGACCGGCTGCACAAGGAAATCGAAAAGCTGAAGGAAAGGATCTGGAGATTGAAGTAGATACTGAAACTGACGGTACAGAGAAAACTCGCAGAAATGTGTTGGTGCGAGCGCGTGTATACTTTGGCCGTGCTCGAAGCCATAAACGTCCGTCAATCACCCCGGCCGGGCCTTGGAACTCCACCCTAAACTCTCGAATCCTCAACGGACTGGCCGAAGCGTTGAAGCGGTACCAAGCCAAGCAGGCCAAACCGCAGCAGCGGAGGGAATATCTACAGTTGAAGCGGGTTCAGAAACTGCAGCCGCTTTTTGCTCGAGTAGAAGACGTCAAAGCTGCCAAAGTGCTGCTGATGGAGGAGAAAAGGAAGAGAATGGAGTTAAGGTTGCAACAGGCGGCCCAGAATCGCAAACGCCACATCCGAGGGATCTTCAAGAGGGCCCACGACGAGGAAGAAAAAACTAAAGGAAATCGCCTTCATCAACGAACTGGAAGCTCAAAACAAGAGGCACGCGGAGGGGACGCATTTAGGGCATCCAGGATGACCGGTTTGAGAGGCTGGACAGGCTGCAAGACGAGAGGCGGCAAAGGGACGAAAGAATTGGTCAACAACAGCAACAACGAGGGCGAGAATGACAAGAACTTAAACGTGAGGTACGACTGTCCCCCCCTACACGAGAAGTAGTTGGCCTCTACGCGGAAACGGATCGAACAGAAGCAGGAAGACTCGAAGAGGCGACAGGAAAAAAACATGGAACAGATCAGGCTGAGAGAGTTTGAGCTGTCGGTCCTAAGGTGTCAAGTTGTGTACGGTGTGCAATGTGCTTAGAAAATCAGAACTCTACTTGATGAACCACCTGTGCAGAATTTAAGGCAGGTGACTTGGTTTGGCCGTATAATCCTCAGAGGAAGAAAGGAAAGTCTACCAAGTTGTCTCCAAGTTGGGAGGGTCCATATACAGTCAAGGAACGGATCAACGACGTGGTATACAGGATACAACGTACCCCAAGAGCAAAGATGAAAGTGGTTCATCTTGAACGGTTTAAAGACTTACAGTAGTGGAGATTTCTCTGATCGGGGCGATCAGAGCTAAGAGAGGCGGCAATGTTACGCCCGACCGTCGGTCCGAGAGATTCGGGCCGAAGCTGCAACGCTGTGCGCTGACCGCCACCCCAGAAACCCATCTAGAATAAACGAGAACCGGGAACCGTCGCCTCCGTTCTCGAAAGTACGAGTGTGTGTTCAGGCCGACGAACAGTCCAAGTTGAAAGAAATCCAGGAAGAAATCGCCTCAAGGAGCACCTCAAGAAGAAGTTGTTGAAAACTGAGCTTGCACAACTGCTTTGCCTTTGCCATTGAAACGTTTTCGTATCTGCTATGATTTTTGAAATCGCCGTACTTAACATCGAAACTCCAATTTGTTTCTAACAATTACGATTTATTCGGATACATCCGGAAGATGCCAGATTTTTCTAAATTTTAAACCATTAACTGGTTCAGAATGAAAATACGTAGCTTTGCCGCTATATGTAGGTACCTAATTTCGTATCCTTTACTGTTTTTCAATGATTTACAATCCTTTACAACTGCTTTTTCATTTGCATTTATTTTTCTGCTCGGAGTCCCACATGTCATGTTCTAACTTTTTTTTATATCTGTTTTTGGTTTTTGGGTTTGAGCTAGTTGTAATTATTTTGTTTTTTTTTTTGTTTTATATTTACGATTTTCTCAGTTTTATGGGTGTTCATTTTGAGAGACTAATGCTTCATTAGCACCAATAATCTCTTGTTTTGTTAACATTATTTGGGTGTTGCTGGTACTTTCAGCGTAACTTTTCTTTACAGCTTTAGCGCCATTCAGAGTTCTTTAACTTCTTTTATGAATAAAAAGACATGAACCATTTTGTTCTTGTCTTTTTATAATTTCTTTTACTTTATTTTATTTTATTAATTTTCTGCTGAATGTCTAACCAAACTACCCTCTTCCTTTTGTAAATCTGTTGTTTTCTCTAATTTTTCACTTTCATACGATTTCTTTTCCCTTCTTCTTGACCGCCAAGCTTTTTTGTTGCAAGCAATCAAATTGATTTGGCATGTAGAATTAGTTTTATGTTTTTTTCTTCCATCTTCTCTCCATCTTCGCATCAGTTACGTGAGTAAAGATTTTACTTATTTCACATTACCCTTCTTTCGCTAGCGGTCAGATTTTTCTTCTTTCCATAGTGACTTTCAAAATATATGTCAAAATGTCCGATAACTACTAAATACTACTACTAAATATAACTTGTACCCACAGAGGAAGAATTAACTAGAGGCCTTTATTTACAAAATTTTGTCTGGCATCATTTCTAAGGGTTCGGTGCGATGTTGCCCGCTTTCAGGGTCCAACTATACAAGGTGTTTCATTAACGGTGGCCACCGGTCATATCTTGGAAACTAAATGGCTTAGAAGCTAGAGAAAAAAGTTTTGATTATTAAAGTGAACACAAGAAAATTCTGGGAATTAGTTTCCAAGATATGGCCGGTGGCCACCCTTAATGAAACACCCTGTACAACTCATATTTTTATATGTTGTGTAGCCAAATGTAGCCGTACAGCACGTTCAAAACATAGGTAGAAAATCTTCTTAACTGACGAACTGGCAACACTGCTGTAAATTCATTGTGTGTGTCAACCTCATTGAACTGATGCGAACCACAAAACGTCAAAACGTGTTTCCTTTGTGTTTGAGTTGAGACAGGGCCTGCGAACGTTTTGTGCGATTATTTGGTGTTTTATTAAAGACTTTATCATTGTGGTGAGATATTGTGGCATATGTAAGACTTCTAGTTATAAAAGTGGGGCAGAAATCTTTCGTATCACAGGTAAGTGCATGTATCATGTTTTCCCGATTACCCGACTCGGCGGCCATTTTTTCATTACGCTCGCGACGCGCGCCCTCTGTGGTCCATATGCATGTAGGAAGTAAACAAACCTGACAATTTATAATTGACTCACTGAGTCTATCTAGTTTGAAGGTCGATGCGTGTACCTATTGTTATTGTGTGTAAAAAATCAGCTGGTATAGCCAAAGCTGTTGCTTTTAAAAGTTAGATAATTAAAACATGAATTAATAAACGGAATTAATTTGCTAAAACATGCTGGAAATGTTGATAAACATGCAAGCTCTGTGTATTAAGAAGGTGTTGTTAATTGTTTGTTATCATTCAAATTACGCGGTGGTTATTAATATCTACTTTCACGAAGTAACAAACACTAATTGATTCGTTTATTTTGAAGCCCCTCCTGAGCATCATGGCTGAATTTGAGTTCCATATGAAAATGCATTTTATAAACTCCTAACTCGTATACTACCTATAAACGCACTAAACCTAAACCAAAATTTGCGTTTAAAGCAAAAAATTAATCTTGTGTAGGAAACTTTTTTCTGCTTTTTCAGCAATTATTTTATCAATAACAGTGTTAAATATTCGTATTTTGTCCTTCTTAATAAAGCAATGCAAAATAATAATTCGATATATATATATAACGGATGACCACACATTCCTAGAGCGGTCATGACACCCATAGTTGAATTATGTGCTGTAATCATTCCAAGAAAATTTCTGCATAACCGTGGCCAGTGACGTCAATGCGAGTAGTATTCGCAGTACCGTTGCTTTTCCTGTAGTTCATTATGAACGAACGCAACATGTCGCTATGGCGAAAAATGTTCTAGAAAGGTTTATCCATGTGTAATGTGCCTTTTTTATTTCGACTGTTTTGATGATTAGAAGTTTCTCTAAGTATAAATAGTTATTTATACACTCAAGAGACTATAAAGTAGGCCTTTTTATCAAGTTTACAGAATGATTATAAAGGGGGGATGCAAATCGCTGTGGGATAAACAGACCATTTAGTTCCGAGGTGTATGCACTATTTTTTGCACTTGGTTGTATAATTTTTTAAACGTTAAATCATAGAAAATGCAATATATTCATTTTTACTGCTATTTGTGTAACCGGAAGTATTTAAAGTGTAGTTTTTATTATCCCTCAGGTTCGAATAAATTAAATAGGTACAGGTACACTTATTTTCCCGAAGGAACTAAAAGGGATGAAAGTATAACTTTTGACACCTTTCGTAATTCGAAAACTATTAACTTTTTAAATTCTTTTATAACTTCAATCGACCCATTTTGGTCCTTAGCATTTCCAGTTGCTACACTTTCTGAGAACTCTAAATATACATTATTTTAATCAAAATCGAAACATCTACAGATTTTGATCGAAAACGTTTATTAATTCCACAATTTATTATTATATCATTATGGATGATATCTAAAATGTTGACTATACATATAATGCCCTAAACTTCCATGCACTCGAAAACAATGTTTTACCGATCTCTCGTTGTATACGATTTATAGAGTGAATCGATAATCATTTCAGAACTTTTTCCAAATCACCCTTTGTTTTCTAGTTTAGTCATCCTCTGATAATAAATATCGAAATGTAAATTAAGGGGAAATTAGCTGTCGTTCGTGGCAAAGCAAGTCATGCTGCCATTGGTCAGATTGACCAAAATACATGAGGGCTAAAACATGCTATACGATATGTATGCTATCGCTTAATGATCATATTATTAGGATTGTATATTATGTATGTCTGGATGTCTAACGGTTGGGAATGTGACGGCAAGGTCGTCTAAGAAGTGCATCGGGCCAGCGGCCTAAGATGGCTATTCAAATGCCGTTGGCGAACTAGAGTCGCCTGTCATCGTCCCAGAATACCAAACATTCCAATAAAGGTCGTCGCACTACCTTTTCACTTTGGAGTAGCATGCATAGACGCAGATTAATACCTCTGACACCTGTTTTGTTAAAACATTTATAAAATTTGGATAACTCAATAAGCATTAACGCAGAATTTAAACATATTTTGAAAATTAATAACTTATCATATATAACTCTCCTATAGATCATTTCCTAAGATCATCTCCTATAGAGTAGAATGTTTTTTTTAAAGATTTTCAAATTTTTCTTATTTATATAAAAGTACGGGGTGTCCATTATAAAACTTCATCTAGTTGGCTGTGAAATGTCAAAAGAAAATGATGGAGAAACAAAAGTACATTTACTTTGATTATGTCATTATTTTCTGTCAAAATTTCATAGCCTGCTAGATGAAGATTTATAATGATGAACACCCCGTATATTATATAAAAGAGAAAATTTGAGAATCTGAAAAGCATTTAATGAGAGTCCTTATTCTCGAAGGTAACGTTTGAGCCCACGAGTGAACCGACTGGCACAAGTTGCCCGAGAGAATCACGCTCATTAAAGGCGAGTTGAATACTATATTTTATCCACGACCATACTATAATAATCCCATTATTCTTGTACATTCTCAAGACTAACGATAATCATTATTCACTTGTGATGTGTGTGACTTGTGATTCACTCATTATTCACAAGTGAATAATGAGTTGTCATGGAAACGAAACATGTCGTAGGCAACTGACAACTCAAAAAGTAAACTGCCCTAAACATGAAATCGGTAGTTACCACTGGTTCATTCAAATAATTATCCTTCTATTAGGATGTATTGAGGCAAATGTAGGTTACAGTGTCTCTTTTTCCCTAAAATATGTACTTTTCACTGAAAAATACTTAAAATAGGCCATAAAATGAAGTAATTTACCGTCCACCCTCGTAGCATTGAAATTAACATGCGGTGACATGCGCGGGTGACTAGCCCGTCATCTATCGACAAGACGCATCAAACGTCGCGCCATTGAATAGCGAAACCAGTCGTGGTTTTGGTTTTAAAATTGTAAATTATCTTTGTGGCACCTATAACCTATCACATTTGAAAAAACCCAGAATCTTGGTCGTGGATAAAGTATAGTATTCAACGCGCATTTAATGAGCGTTATTCTCTCGGGCAACTTGTGCCACTCGCTTCGCTCGTGGGCTCAAACGTTACCCTCGAGAATAACGACTCTCATTAACCCTTTGTTTTCTGGTGTGCCCAGGGTGAGAACCCTTAAATATTAATTATTTGATCGTTTCCTACTGTTGCTGCCGTGAAGCCACGTTTAGAGGCGCCGCATAACACATTTTCCCGCCAGAAAATCGATTGCTTCGATCGCGCGAGTCCCGTATTCGGTTAGTACGTTCTTGTGCACACATTTACCATTATCTTGCACATTATTACCACGTTTTGTATTGTGTACAAGTGTTATTTTTGACCATAGCTGCCAAGCAGTTTGTTTATTTGCTTCCTAAAGGGTTAGGAATTAGATCTTTAGGATACCAAATTCTTATTGAATCGTGATACTAGTATTTTGATGCTGTTTTGATGGTGGGTTCAGGATGAGCACACTAGGACTTACACATGTGTTTTACTGCAGGATGTCGAGTTGACGGATTCTATACATTTGGAAAATCTAAATCCAGATGAATTATTCGATTGGTTAGAGAAAATTCCACAGACAATGACAGTGAACTGGGTGATGTCAGTGAGGACGAAATTGCAGCGGAGGAGGAAATTCCAACAAATAATATCTTGTCAAACAGCAATGCTGCTTTTGACATTACAAATTACCTAGTTATTGTGATTATTGGTCCTCTAGGCCTGAGCTAAGGGACCCTTTTATGAGTTCCACCGTGGCCAGGGATCGATTTTCTTGGTTATTGAGTAACATTTATTTACATAACAACGCAATGCAACCAGGGAGAAGAGCCCTAAAATCATCAATCCATAGACAAATCGATGATTAGATTCAAAGGTCGAAGCATGCTCAAGCAGTATATGCCTAACAAACCAAAAGGGGATATAAGATTTGGGTTCGGGCATAAGATTCAGGATATATTTGCCAGTTTCAAATTTATACAGGAAAACCGGGTCAAATTGCAGAAACAAATCTTGGCAGTAGAGGGGTGCAAGATCTTGCAAGAGACTTAGTTGGAAAGGGCTACCACATATATTTCGATCATTTTTTCAACTATGTTGAACGCCAAAAAGTTTTGAAGACTGACCTGATTTATGATTACGGTTAGAAAAAGGACGAAAAAACCTACAAACAAATATGGCTGCGGGCAAAGGGCTGAAAGGGGTGAAAGTGACTGGCGGGTCATATATATTTAGGATCTCTAATGCCTAGTGCCTTCATGGTGAGCACTCCCTTCAAAAACAAAATCAGAAACAAAAATCAAAAATAAGCCTCAACACAACATTTAGTTACCCCTAAACAACTAGGTTTTCCAAAAATATATACCCTTTTCTTGTGAAAGATAATTCCGGCCTCAAAGGGTTAAATGCTTGTTGTATAATATACTATTATCCACGACCAAGATTCCAGGTTTACTCAAATATTATAGGTTATAGGTGCCACAAAGATAATTCACAAATTTAAAACCAGGACCACGACTGGTTTCGCTAATCGATGGCGCGACGTTTGATGCGCCAGAGATGAGACGGTCTAGTCGCCCGTGGATGTTCATTTCAATGCTATGAGGGTGGACGGTAAATTACTTCATTTTGTGGTTTATTTTCAATATTTTCAGTGAAAAGTATAATTTTTAGTGAAAAAGGTACACTGTAACCTACATTTTTGTCTCAATACATCCTGATAGAAGGATAGGGCATTTTACTTTTTGAGTTGCCAATTGCCTATGACATCTTTCGTTACCATGACAACTCATTATTCACTTGTGAATAATGTTCATTATTCACAAGTGAATAAAGATTCGCATTAATCTTGAGAATGTAGAAGAATAATGTGATTATTATAGCATGGTCGTGGATGGATCGTTAGTATATTATACAACAAGCATTTAATGAGAGTCGTTATTCTCGAGGGTATATAACGTTGCCCGAGAGAATAGCGCTCATTAAATGCGAGTAGAATACTCTACTTTATCCACAACCAAGATTCAGGGTTTTCGTCAAATATCATAAGTTGTAGGTGCCATAAAGATAATTCACAACTGATTTTAGTGATTTTAAAATTACTACTGGTTTCGCTAATTGACGACGCGACGTTTGATGCGTTAGAAAGGTGACGGTCTAGTCGCCCGTGCATGTCCATTTCAATGCTACGAGGGTGGACGGTAAATTACTTCATTTCCTATTTTAAGTATTTTTCGCTACATTTTTTAGTGAAAAAGAGACATTGTAACCTACATTTTTCTCAATGCATCCTAATATAGAAGGATAATTATTTGAATGAACCAGTTCTATACAGATTTCATGTTTAAGGCAGTTTACTTTTTGAGTTGCCAGTTACCTACGACATGTTTCGTTTCCATGACAACTCATTATTAACTAGTGAATAATGATTAGTATTAATCTTGAGAATGTACAAAAATAATCTGATTATTATAGTCGTGGTCGTGGATAAAAGTTTTTTATCTTGCAGAGGCAAAGGCACTGCCTCCTCCCAGCGGGCTCAGAACATTGTTAAAAAAAAAACTCTTATAAAATCGATTTTGAACCTTTAAATGAAAAACTTTAAGTTACGGTGTTCGTTCATTTGAAAACGTTATCTAGAAAGCTATGGATTTTTGATAGAAAAGGATGACAAAATCAAAGTAAATAGACTTTTTTTCCTTCATCCTTTTCTTTCACAACCAACTCGATGACGCTTTCAAATGAACACTCCCTATATTTTTATTACAGAATAAAATAATCTTAACTATCCCCGGAATGAAACAAGCAACCTTTTTTATTAAATCAATCTTAATTTTTAATTAAATTGTTAAGTAAAAAATAAATCATTTACTCTCCATAATATATTTCTACCATTATTTCTGGGACGCTCTGTACCTAGAAACGCAAGTCTCATTCTTTGGTACTCTGATGGTTCTCTTTCAGGTGCATATATCATTACTTAATAAGAATATAATTTAATTATCAAAAAGAACAAAAATTCAGTTAAGAAAACCACTTTTTAAGAAAATTTGAAATACATTTGGGGGTGCTGTTGTCATTTTGATTTTGTGCAAGAACCTATTTATACAGGGTGATTTAAAAGTACTTTGACAGGCTTCAGGAGAAAACTAATTGCTGGCATTATATTAAGATCAAAATTTTTAATAAACGACGAGTCTCGTTACGAAGATACAGGGTGTTAAAGTTTTATTAAAAAAACATAAATGTATTGCTATAGTTTAAGGTAAATTAAAAACTTAAATCAGCTTTAGTATATCTAGTTCAAAGCAGTAATTAAGATTTAAAAAAAATGAAAATGAAGGAGCAGTAACAAACTGTACGATAATAAAATTAAAAAAATAACAAAAATCCCAAATCAAAGTGCAGTTGTTATGTCAACCATAGATCCTTTCAATAAAATTAAAAAATATGTTTTTTTTCATTTTCTCCCCTATTCCAAAATCCCTAAAACCAAAAAATAAAATGGTTGGATCAATTGTGTAGCGGGTTTTCTTATTTTCGTTGAAACTTCAGCTTTTTTGTTTTTTCTTTTCTTTGATAAATATTTAAACAATGAAACAACTTATTACCGCTTTCAAGTTGCAGTCTACTAAATAATGGTAATCGAATTCAAATTTTTCTTTAGGAAAGTAAGGACAATTATTGTCTTTATTATTTTTTTTATTCAAAATGCCTAAAAATATGATAAAATGTCAAGAGATCTTCTTTTACTATAATAAGTAGTAGCAAGAATATGATTTTTATTTTCAGAGAAAGCCGTGGCATATGTATAGTGTATCCCCTGCAGGATAGGTGAAGCGATTCTTGTGAAAGAATGTCAATTTCAAATTATTTTTTTGGAGTTCAGCCTGGTGAAGGATCAATTTCTCATAATTTCTCTCATAGAAAAGAAGCTTACTGTATCGAAAAAGAGGCCTTCTGACAATAGTAGTAAAGCTAGCTCTCAAGCCAAGTAAAAAATATCTATTAAAATTTTTTACCATAAACCTAACTAAAAAAAATATAACATATAATAGATACTAAAATAACATCAGAAAATGAGGAATACATTTAAAAAGAAACGAGTTCAAAAGGATTTTTTTTAATAACATTGTGTTGTTTAACAAAAGTTTAAAGTTTAACTTTAAACTGTTTAAACAGTTAAAAAGAAAAATCGATTTTTCTCGAAAAGAAGAGTACCTTTTTTCGATAAAAATCCAATAATAGAGTGAGTATCCAATAATGATGTTTACGGCTGAAAAGATGAAAACAATGACAACTGTCATATCTAAGCAAGTTATGTTTTACTGGCCATCAGTCGGTTCTCTCTTTCTGTTATAGAAGCCTGGTTTTGGTGTCGGATAATGGCTATTTTTTGATGAATAATTACATCAGAAAATCATTACAATATGCAAAGTGGTTAAAAATCCATAGTCAAAAGTTAATTCTTACATACGTCTGTGAGAGCTCGATGTGTCACTTAGGAGTGACGTTAGGAAAACAAATTATATGACAAACTAATATTATTTTGACCTGCTCTATATACGCTCTCAATAGTCTCAATAGTCTGTCACGTACTTAATGGAAAACCCTGAATTTTCCATTCAAAATAGTAAAACTAATACCTATCAAGTCGATCCGGTTGAATTTGAAAATTGTTTTTCTTCTCAAAAGTTCTGTAGCCTCTATAGGCCTAATTTAAGGGTCACCAAATCAAATTTTATAAAGATATTTAAAGCAGCATTCTGACTTATTAGAGAAAATAAAAAAAAAACAATATTTTTATCACCATTTATTTCGGATAGAAAGCGAATCCGGAGCTATGCATGTTTACAAGAAATTTTTTCTTAAATTCATCCATAATTTCACTTGCTAAAATATGGATACAGCTACTGTAACAGCCTGAAAGGAAGCAGAAGTTTTTTAAGGGAAGAAACTTCTTCAACCCTCTCCATTATTGAGATATCCTAAACGGCAATGGTTACAGGGCTGATAAAGTGGTGGAAAAGTTGAGCCATTTATTACTTTCATGTTTCAAATAAATGTTTATAATATGCACTCAGTTCATTTGAAGTGGTTCGTTCTAATAATTGATAATCGACTTTAAACCGCCATGACTTTTAAACCACCTGAAACATTTTAATGTAATTTTTTATGTTTACTGATCATTTTTTTCTCTAGAGAATCAAGTATTTTCACTTAATTTTTTACTTCTAGTTAGATGCCTGCAGTTGATTTACTTCTTCAATGTTCGTTTACCTTTTTTTTTAAGGCTGCTGTGTAACTTGCTCGTAATGATAGAAAAACGTATTACACCCCGTATGACAGGAGAACTCTTGATGAGTACAGAACACTTTTTTTTGTTTTTGATCATACAATTTAAGAAAAAAATACTTTTGTACTGATACGCATTTTCTCAATACGGTTTTATAAACATTTTGATAAGTTGGCCATATATACAATATTGGGTGGCATTATTATAGGAATAGCCGCTATATGGCTGTCATAGCTGACGTTTTTTTAAATTGTCGAAATGCCGCGATTAAGTCATAAGATCAATCGGTACAATTTGATGAGTTCTTTTGTGTTTACTTACCGATGGTTTCTTTTTCTAAAGAACTACGGATGTCCAATTGTGACACCCTGTATAACAGGAAGATTTCGATAATTTATAAAAGGGTCAACTGTGACAGCCATGTGGCAGCTATTCCTGTAGTAATGGCATCCAATAACATTGTTTCGCCATGGCCTACTTATCAAAATGTTAATAAAACCGTATTGAAAAATGCATATCACTACAAAAACAATGTTTTCTTAAAGTGTAGGACAGATATTCAAATCCTAAAAAGTGTTCTAAACTCATGGAGAGTTCTCCTGTCATGCAGGGCGTCAAAAGTTTTTCTAGCACAAGTACACACACAAAAATTTATCAAAATGTATCTAGTGGTTTAGAAGTTATGACAATTTAAAGTCGATTATCAATTAGAGCGATCCAATTGTTTACAAATGATGTTTTCAAATTATTTTATGGAAATGTTTGTAAATGTTTGATTAAACATGATTTAGTAGAATAAAACGTCGATTTCAAAAAATGTGTAACCTGTTTTAGAATTCAATTTGTCATTAAAAAACAAATGAAAAGCTATTCTAGTGACAAAATTCTAAACTTAACTTGGGCGAGACTTTCATCACTTTTGCGCCCTTTTTTGTTCAACCAATCACAATCTTAAAAACCTGAGCGTGTTATTAGTTTATAAACTCATCACTTGGAGCTGCGGTCTTAATTTGAGTCAGCCATTGAGACATGCACGTTAGTTTATTTGACCCCGCCAATATGTTTTTTGCTCTTTTTTCTTCAAGTGGTTGAAGTTTAAAGTCTGTCAAAGAAGAACTAATATTGCATAGGCTTTTGTGATAACCACATGCCTTTTTGAAGATTCCAATAATTGAGGTTCTCAAAGTTTTCAGGCGCATAGACTGTATATAGCGTCCTGCCTTGGTAAATGTGGTGCAGAAATAAACAGAAGACTTAAAGGGATAAACCTAAGGAAAACAGGGAGTGTTTATTTGAAAACGTCATCTAGTTGACTGTGAAATGTCAAAAGATAAGGATGAAAAGACAAAAGTTCATTTACTGACTCAAAAATCCAGAGTCTTCTAGGTGACATTTTTTAATGAACACCCCGTAGTAATAATATTTTGAATAAGCATCACAATACATAGGTATATCGAATAACTTGTTAGTATAGGTATATTTATACTTCTCTAGTTATACATGCAAATACCACCTCCCACCTCGAAACCATTCACATATTATTGACATCAAGTAGACGTTAGAAATCATTTTTTTTTAAGAAGGCTTTTAACATGTGCATCTTCTCAACATGTGCGGAAAGAAGATAGATATAAAAAAATTAAGATTTCAAAGGTAACGAGATGACAAAAATACGTGAATGAGTTATACTTTAGTATACGGACACCTATAGCTCGTTCACTTATTTTTATCTCTTTTTGAAATCTTATTTTTTTTACCTCATCTAGACGACTATGAATTTTTGACAGAAAAGGATGATATAATCAAAGTAAATGGACTTTTGTCCTTTCAACGTTTTTTTTACATTTCACAACCAACTAGATGACGTTTTTAAACGAACACCCCCTATTTTACAGTGGCGCATCCACCAGCATCAAATTCACTTTCGTTTTCGCACCCTGACCACGTCCAAACCAACCCTTAGCGAACTACGACCTTATTTCGATCGCGGCCGGCCATTTCGTGAGATTCCACGGAGGCGGAGCCGCGACCGACCAATCGCAACGTTTCGCGATTTGCGATTAATTCGTGTTCGCGACCAAAGCCGCCGTCGATCGAGACGAGTATTTCCGCGGGCGCCGTTGCCGGCTCATCTAGCTTAGAAAGTTCTTACAGAAACATGTTAAATGATAACGAGTCCATTTCATATAGATTTTCATCTAGTAAGCTGAGAAATTGACATATAAATGACACATTTACATGGAAGAAATAGGACTAATCTGTCAATTCCTGAGCATGCTTTTTGGAGGAATCCTTGCTTTTACGGTTTTTATAAAATAACTATTAAAATTGACACTGTTCAAAAAATTGCAGAGGTTAATCTGTCAAATTTCCATGGCCAACTACTTGCAAAAACTTTAGGAAAAGTTTTATACTGATCAATGATCCTTCTCGTAGATAAGTTGTGGCATTTGTTTTTCCATGTAGTACTATACTCTATTTTTATTACCAATTTTGATTCTACTCTCAGTTCTAGGTCATATTTCTCAACAATGCATAATATGGGTACTAGACATCTGGATAGATCCTCCTGTTTTACAGTTTAGGCCCCCCTTTTTAGCCGTCAGTATTTTAGAAATGGCGGCGGTTTACGCTTGAATTGACGTCAATTGACGTCTTACGTTAAATCATTTTGAAGTTGTGATTGGCCAATGGGTTTCGTGCACATGACGTCATTTTGCCACAATTTTAGTAAATATAACCTCACTTTAATAATTAATTATATAATGTTTGCAATAAAATTGGTCTTTTTGCATTAATTTTAAATCATACTAAGGCCTTTTTGTGGGATCCAAACTTTAAATTTAGTAATGTCGATGCAGAAGCACACAAATACAATATATTTTTTGTTTTCAACCAATGTAGTCACGTGCCGCACGACACCCATTGATGTGCTGTGACGATGAAATTACGTCATGGGTACCTTAAAAATGGCGGACTTCTGGTCAAAAACGAGACCAGTTTAAGGGAAATAGATGCAAATTATGTTGTATTGCTCTGCATGTCCATATATAAGTTAATATCATCTGACAACTACAAATGATAAAAAAATTGTAAAATGGCATATGAATTGAGTGTTGTAATGGATAAAGTAAAAACACGTTATTATTGTCATCAACTACGCGTTGGAAATTTGACTTTGACATTTTTATCGCATCTTCTCAACATGTGCTAAAAGAAGATGGGTATAAAAAAATGAATGTTTTAACAATATGACAAAAATAAGAGAATGGGTAATACATGATGGTATCTAACTTAAATTAAACAGATTATTACTGTTTTAATTTTGTAATTATTTAGTGTCTGTTAAAATTCTGTTCACAGTGGTTAATATTTAATACTCGCACCATAAAACTCAGTACATTATTAGCCCATAAGCCAAATTCTGTGATTGAAAAAACTCAAAGGCACAGATTTTAAACATTCAATTTGGTGCGTTATTTTCACAAAACGAGGAGTATACTTCGGTTTAGATACCATAAACCTTAAAAAAACTGCCTTTGTTGCCAATTTGATATTTTTCGGATCAATGGCGAAAATTTTAAAATGGACTTTCCTGTAGACTCTCATGCAACCCAGATAAAAAACTGGGTTTAAATCAAAAAGTTTATAGCGATTATCTCATGAGTCGAATAACGCACATTGCCTGCTTCGTCTAGGTACTACCTACCAAAAATAGGACAAAAAGTTCATAAAAACATATAGGCCTCTCAAATGCTTCGTTTTCTCAATAGCAGGGTGTAAAAGTTTTAATTTATTTTTTCAATTTTTTTTTGTATCTGTTGGACTTGCAAATTTGATATAATTAACTACACATTAATCTACAGGGTCTAATTGTTCTGGTCCTCTTTTTCTACCGAAAACTATTTTGTAGCGCGCCACTGATTGACTCGCCATTCAATTTAACAAACTTTTTTCATGGCTGTCACCGTTTTCTGAAAATTTGCAAAATTTTCTACATAAAAATGCACATAATTTTTCCATAAAACATAGGTACTCCGTTCCCATTTAAATTTCCAGATACGCATGAAGTCACTTTTTATGAAAAATTAAGTGCATTTCTAGATACTTTTATACATTTCTGGAAAAAGATGGGATATAGGAAAAAGTATAAAAAGCAAAAAAGTTTCGAAATTGAATAAAGAGTTCAGATTTTTAGGAAGAAACGTTCTTAGACACGCTACAAAACATTTTGGTAGGGTAAAATGGGGCATACAACTCCACAAAAAGATAAAACATTGATTTTCGCTGGCAATTGGTATATCTAACGATGTACAAATTTGTTAAATATCTCAAAAAGCTAAAGGGTTATAAAGAAAAAAAAAAGATAAAAATAATTACACTGTACCAAATTTATTTTTAAATTAACTCATATGTAAATAAAAATGCGGTTGTCACATGTTTGACCAAAAGTGGATTGAAGGGGTTTTGATTCTAGTAGAGACATATCTTGTCTTAGAGGTGATTATATAGGGTGTTCCGGAAAAAAATAGCATACAAGTCTTGAAATGGATAAGATTTAGATACATTTAGGATGTTGTATATATCTTGTATATATCATCCATTTTATTATTATTTTTAATATTGGTTTTATATCTTCTATTTATAAAGTTTTTTATTCTGTATTCAACAAGGGAGATATGATTTAATTGCGTTTTGTAAACTAATTTTTAAACCGACTAACTACAAGCAATTACCAACACATCATAAATGGACAAATAGTAAAAACAAACAAAATTAAAAAAAAAAATATATATATAATTTTAAATAATACATAACAATGTAGTGAGTGTGAGGACAATAATGAACTGTTTGCACCGCATGTTCGGATATGCCGAATAAGGAAATAACTCGCATTTCGACCTTAATTTTATTGTACAGCTCCCTTTTTAACTTCAAAATATTTACCGTTTTATGCATTAAATTGATTAACGGCTCTCTTAGGAATCTCGGGAACTGAAGAAGACATGAGTTCGATTACTTTGTACAAAATCAGCATTCATGATTTTTCATTTTAAAGTAAATAACACACAACGACAACACATGGAATCCATTAATCTCTGTTTTGTAAACCATTTTCTCTCAAAAACAAATTTAATATTTTCTTTTCATATAACTTTATTTCCACGCAAGAAAACGTCAAATGGTTAATTGATTTGAGAAAGAAACAATATAATTATTTGTAAACCAATAATGTCTTAAATTCACAATATCGTTCTCTTACTTGGAAGAAACCTAAAATGTCATGTAGTGCATTAAATCACAACTTTCTTTGAATGGAACTTAACATTTCTTTTGTTCTAGATTTTTACTGCACATTTTTGTAATAATAATTTTTCTTTTATTATTCTTTGTCATGTTTTCTGCATTTTTTTTTTGTTTTTTTTGTATATATTTGTTTTTGCTCTCTATTTTATTTATTTTTTTTTTACAACTTGCTTTTTGTTTACTCATTTTTCTATTGCAATTATTGTCTCTCCTGTTTGCTGTGGCAGTTCTGCAAAAAAGATTCCTGCAAGTCACCAACAAAATACCGAAACAAAATTTACTGCTGCTGTTCAAATTGTTTGTGTTCTGTCTTCTGTTTCTTATCGTAAATTTTCTTTGACCAAGTTTTTCTGTTTTCTTGATATAGTTTAAATATCCGTTGTTATGTTTTGTAGGTACAAATGTTTTGTTCTTTTAATTATTTTTTCTTCGTTCTAAGTTGGATTTTTAGATCGAAGAGAAGATCTCGGTTTACATTTTTTTGAGCGAATTTTGACACATAATTGTTTTTTTTTTAAGGAAATGTATGCTAATATATAATACATATTGTAATAAGAAAAATTTGGTACAAAACTAGAAATATTTTAAATGTATTGCTTTTTGCTATTTTTCCCACTTTTCTTCATCTAATTTTGATTTTTAACATAATATTAATTTTGTTGAAATAATGTTAATTTTAATTTGGCCAAAAACTTCAAATTTGTATTCTTACATACTTTAAGTAATTTTTCACGTTATTTGGCCTTAATCCGAGCCTGAATTTTTCACAAAACAGTAAAATTGTTATTTTTAGGTAAAAATGAGTTTTTTTTCTCAAACAATTTTAGTTCTAACTCTGATCTGAATTTCTCCAAAGATTTCAAATTGGCATTCTTAGACGCTCTGTGTAATTTTTAAATCCTAATGCTAACCTGAATTTGCTTAGACACTTTTATTCTGCATTTTTAACGCTTTTAGTAATTTTTAATTGTTATTACACACATTTATTTTGACCTTAATACTAGCCTGGCTTTTACAAAGAATGTCAAAGTTGTCATTTTTTTTTTATGAAATGGGTTATTTTTAAACAATTTTAGCCCTAATTCTATTGTAAATTTGTTGAAAGACACCAGATTTGCATTTTTAAACGCTCTGTGTAATTTCTTTACCAGTTTTGATCTTAGTCTTGATGTGAATTTGCATAGACACTTTAGTCGGAATTTTTTGACTGTTTGATTAATTTTTAACTGATTTTAACCGTAAATTTAATTTTAATTTTTTCAAAGTCTTTAAATTTGTATATTTACCCTCTTTGAATCATTTTTCACGTATTTTAGCCCTAATCCTGGAATTATTTTTTAAAAAACATCAAAATTGTCGCTTTTAGGTATAATGAGTTCTTTTCTAACAATTTTTGTTCTACTTCTAATCTAAATTTTTGCTGTTTTATTTATTTTTTTTTTTGATAGAAATTAGATTTTTTATTAGGTTTTCATTCTTTTGAGAGAATTTTTTCTTAGTATTGACGAATTGGAATTTATACTCATTTGTAATACATATTGTAATAAGGAAAATTTTGCACAAAACTGGAAATATTTTAAATTTACTCCTTTACCTGCAAATTTTTATTTATTTTTTTTTTAGTTTTTTCTATTTTTTTAACTTAATTTTTATTTTTAACTTATATTAATTTTAGTGAAATATTGTTAATTTGAATTTTGCCAAACATTCCAAATTCATTTTCTTATACACTTTAAGTAATTTTTCACGTATTTTGGCATTAATCTTAGCCTAACTTTTTTAAAAAAAAACTTTAAAATATTTATTTTTGGGTAAAATGAGTTTCTTCAAAAAATTTTAGTTCTAATTCTAATCTAAATTTCTCCCAGACTTCAAATTTGCATTTTTTACGCTTTTAATAAATTTCATTGATTTTTGGCCATAATAATTTCAATTTTTCGATTTTTTTTAAGGAAAAAAAATAGTTTTTTTTTATAATAGTTATGTTGCTTTCAAGTTTAAAATTCTTTTAGTGGCATTTAATTACTGCCAGTACCCAATCTAAAGTGTGTCCAGTTGGTGCTACGTAGTTAGAATTATTTTTGAAAAGTTTATTAAACTTTTGTGTTGGTTGCGAAAAATTAGATAATTTAATTACACTTTAATTAATTAGACAAACAAATAGAAACTTTGTGGGTATATTTTGAAAAATTAGTAAATATCTCAAAGCGGATTTAAAAATCAAAAAAAATAAATTGCATACTTGGCTTACTTAAAAAAAGTTTGCTTAAAACCATGACTAACCTCATGGATTTTTTTTTTTAATAAAGACGTTAATAGATGTCTTGGGAACGGTGTGAGGCTCTACAAAATTTATTGACGATTGAGGTTACTTTAAGATGTCGATAAACGATTGAAAATTCAACTAAAAATTAATACAAACTTCAATGTGTTTATTCTGGAAAATTAAAATATTATTTATTATTGTAGAATGGCTTGAGGTGCAAAAAAAACGCTTTGGAATACCACGTTTGTTAGAAAAAATGAGGTATACAAAACAGAAAATTTGTGATCGATTTTGGACAATAAAAAAAATGTGTAAATATCTCGAGAATCTTTCAAAATTTGCACTGAACCATTGTTTTAATTGAAAATAATTAGCTAAAAATGAATACAAACTTAATGGGTTTATTTTGGAAAGTTACAAAATTATTAAATATTTTGAGAACTTCAAAAAAATACATTAAACCACCATGTTTGTTGGAAAAAATTACTACATAGAAACAGAAACTTTGTCATCAATTTTGGAAAATAAAAAGCATGTGTAAATATCCCGAGAACTGTTTGAGGTTTCGAAATTTGGACTAAACCTTTTGTTTTAATTGGAAATAATTAGCTGAAAATGAATATAGTTTTATGGGTTTATTTTAGAAAATTAGAAATTATTAAATATCCTCGGAATGGCTTGAGATTCCAAAAAAATGCATTAGACTACCACGTTTGTGAAGAAAAAAATGAGTTACATTGAAACAGAAACTTCGTGATCGATTTTGGAAAATAAAAAATTGTGTAAATATCACGAGAATAGTTCGAGGTTTCAAAACTTGGACTGAACTTTTGTATTAATTGGAAATAATTATAAATGGTTTAAATAAAATGTAATGGTTGTCGTTCGGGACTAAGACATACTTAACCAAAATATTTTTAATTAAAAAAAAAAAACAGTTTTATGTAATTGGTTACTCACGTCAACAAATCAAATAGATTAGTATTTTTCTCAAAATAATTTTTATTCGAAATTTGTCTTGATTTAAATTGTAAGCGATATCTATGTAACACAGACACATATTTAATGATTTTGTCTGCAAAAAAACGTATTTGTCTTACCCGTAAGTACAACATAAAATAATCATTTTACAGAAATTTGATAAAAAAAAATATTTTGTTGGTAAGCGAAAACAATAAGAAGTTTATGAGAATGTTCAAGAAAAACAAAATTGATTGTTTCTTTTTACTTGAACAAAATAAAATTTGCAGTAAGACAATAGTTTAGAATTTTTTTTTTTTCTAGTAAATAGAGTGCACTTATCCGTCGAAGAAAAATTTGCTTGATCTGATAAAACATTTTTTAAACAAAAACAGTAATTTTAAAAGAACGAATTTTCTGTGTTTCTGTCTGAAACTCCACACAACTTAGCGAAAGCTGCAAACAGAAATTTTCGCTTGTGCGTAATGTTTTAGTCCTTAAGAAAAATATGTAAAAAAAATAAGTAAGCGGGAGGTAACATGCCGCTTGACAAAAAAAAGTACCTATACTTGACAACTTCTCTTGTGAATCAAGGATTTGAGAAAAAAGTGAAACAGGGACTTGAGAAAAATAGTGTAAAAGCAAGATGGATATAGACTATTTTTTTACAACTTTTGATTGGAGATGTCTTTTTCCTGCATGTTATGGATCTGTGCCTTTAGAAGATCCAGCAGAACCAAGAAAAAGAAAACATTTTTGTAAATATGAACTACAAAAATTAATTGTGGTTGACCGATATCGATTGAATGATGAGATAGATGTTGCAAAAACTCTTGGAAGTAAAATCAGAAAAAAATTATATACGGGGCATTTTCAAAAGTATTTGCAGATATTTCCGTAAGTAATCGGAATTTTCTGTATTTGAAAACAACATCAACAATTGGCAAATTTGCCCCAATTTAATCGAAGTCATATTTCGGTTTACGAAATCTCAAAGATCCCATTTCAACTAACCTAAAGCAACTAACAATTTAGGTTAAAATGACCACATTTCAACAAGCTAATGAAGTTGAAATTTTTTAATGCCTTGACTCCAACAGGGAAAATTTCTTACATTTGTTTGCCTTTTTCCTGTATAAGTAATTTATAAGCAAGGGAGAGGTCAGAAGGGATTTTTTCCAGTTGATTGAATAGACCGAGAAATAGGATGTTTTTTTTCAGGTTAAAAGATGGGCAAACCTCAGTAAAATTCGCCTAGTTCTTAACCAGATTTTTACCTTTAAAACCCTTACCGTGGTAGGCATGTTTGCTGATAAAGAAAGAGACGTAATATAACATGTTACTTCTGCGTGATTTGTAATCTCAGTTATTTTGTAACGTATAATTGGAGTTGGACCTCATGGTTAACATTCCAAGTTATGATAACACCAAAGTTAAAAAGTTTCTTAAACTTGTTATTTTTTTACTAAAATATGACACACAATATTCTCTTGCAGTTTTTTAAACCTGGAATACAGTTTTTTTTGTCACAATAAAATTATAGGTAATTATTGACCTTCCAAAAAGGCTTAAAAATCGTTAACCTGATGCAAACCGAACTTTTAGATGATTTTATTGTTCATTTTTACTAGAATTTGACATAAATATTGTTCAGCAGCTTTTAAACCTGATGGATGGCAATTTTTGTGTTTAAATAAAAAAAAAATAACTTAGTGAATAAGGAGTAATCACAACCTGCAAGGCAAATTTCTGGTAACTTTGAAATTAAATGTAACTACAATGTCTCACTTGGTAATGGTTAGCTTTGAAGTCTTATAACGGGGCCATTACCTACCTTTTGACAGATAAGGAATCAAAGTTAAATTCAAGATCAAAGTTCTTTCATCCTTTTTCTTTTGACATTTGAGTCTACTAGAATCAAAACATTTTTATTTACATATTTTTGAGTTAATTTAAAAATAAATTAGTCAAACTAACGGTACAGATTGACCAGATCACCGTTAAAAAATGTTACACTTCAAAACAAAATTATAGTTTTTGTTAGAAACTATTTAAACAGTTTTCCTACTTTCCTGAAAATTTAGTTAAAAGTGGATTTAGTGGGTTTCGATTCCAGCAGTTTCATTTCACAGCCAAGTAGATGACGATTTTAAATGAAAACCCTCTAGTAACCAGATTACTTGCTAGTTCTATGACCAGAAAGAGATTATTTATGTGTTTATCATGTAAAATATTACTCCTTTAGCGTAATTCAGAGCTTTCTTAACAATAAAAGAATATTACTTAACAATAAGTTATAAGTTTGCAAAATTTTACCATTGTTGGTTTTTATTTCCTTTTTTGGTTTAATATTTTCTTAATTTGTTTGTCGGGTAGACACCCATTCAGTTATTTTTTGTCATCTAGTTACCTTTGACACCTTCATTTTTTTTATACCCATCTCCTTTTAGCACATGTTGAGAAGATAAAAATGTCAAAGTCAAATTTCCAACGCCTACTTGGCAATAATAAGTGACTGGCTTATATATATTTAAAATAATTCGTATTAGTTATGTGATATTGTGAAACATCAAGTCGTCATTAGCTTAAGTTTAAAATATATAAATTATTTGGCAAACTTAACATCAACCATTCAATCAAAGATAAAGCGCAATCTATAGTCAGTACCACCCTGTCCACTACTCGATCTCATTCAACCCAAGCCATCGCATCAGCTTTTCCAAGAATCGTCTTCGACTTCACATTCCCAATGATGCTGCTAGCGGCGTATATATATGTTGTGGTGGTACCGGCACCAATGGGAGCGCGCCAAATTTTTTGGCTAAGCCGCGCGCAAGCATGGCCTTCCGAGAAACCGCCTCGCCCGCTTGGTGTGCTACGCACCATGTTGTTATCTGGTTTTCTGGTTAGTTCCCGCCAAAATGATGGTACCCCGAGTACGTCGCAGGGTACGTGGAAACGCGACCACGTGTGTCTTTTCGACGGGGCAGCGTCATGCGGTAATGGCGCCAAAAAGTTGCGTGAAGCGTAGTAAAGTGCCCCCCTTCGACGTTTTTTTCAGATAACACTGAGTAAGCGCAATTTTTGAGGTTGTGACCTTGGGTGAGTACTTATACCAATATAGTGAATATGATTCAATTATTTAGAACTGGTGTATAAATTCATTTTTACTATGATTATTCAGAATACTTCTACTTATTACTCTTGTTTTTAGTCACTGGAAAAATACCTTATAAATAGGTACTCGCTGGCGACCAGATTTAGTTTTTTGGATTTTCCTTCGTTTTGTCTTTTACCTACAAATTCAGACCCGCTTTGAAACGCAAATATCGTCATTTGCATCTCAAAGAGGCGAATAATGGCGTCCGTGCCCGTCAAGTGCGTGAGGCACATCCTGTTTGTTTTAATTTTGTCCCTGTTTACTTACTGAATTTCCCGTCTATATAGGGAATAAAGTGAATTAAATAAATTCCCGCACTGTTTGACTTTCCAATTTTCACATTTTGTCTTGTACACATGGAGTTTTTTTTCTATTCCAGGCATTGGGTGCCAGATGTCCAGAACATCTTCCGGACAGCTCCTCCGGATCTTCTCACGAAGCAGCTGCCCGATATCATGAAGGCGTTCACGAAGTTTGCTGATGGTAAGTTCCTTACATAAAAACTAATTAATTGGTAGATTGATGCATATCCATCTTCAACAAAAATGTCGAATTTTATCTCAGTACCGTAACATCACGCTTAAATCATATACTTCGCGTCCTTTTTGACAGATTTAGGATATGTGGCAGATGTAAGACTTTAAATGACGCGCTTCACAGTTTAAAAATGGCCAACGGTTCGATTTTTAAATAGGCCAACGTTTTGATCCAATATTTAGTTAAAAATCCCTTCATCTTTATGTTAGGATCTTTTTGACGCAAACTTCGATGCACTTGTGTAATTCCCCCATAATTGGTATTCCCCGATATTGGTGTTATAAAAGTCACTGATGAATAATTTCAAAGGTTAACCATATTATGATCATAAAAATAACGAATATATCTCAAATGGACATGCAGTAGGGCATCCGAAAATCTAAACCTTGCTTTTTTCTTATTTTATACATATTTTAACATCTATTTTTAGTTTTACTACCTGCATGACCCAAAATTAAACTTGTACCTAGTTGAAAGTGGGTACTTTTATAGGTTTTGCTACATCTATAAGTTGTTTATATATTTTAGTTATTTTTGAACCATGCATTCATAAATTTAAATCAGCATTTTCTTTTTAGTTGGCACCCTTTAGCATTGGTATATCTTTTCGGTTCTTTAAGCAACTAAAGGTTGAAATCATGGATTTAGTGAAATACTTATTTACATAATAAGCTAAGAAAGTAACTTTTAAGACAAAACGAGACAAAATGTCCAAAACAACCGAACAAAGTATTGACAATGACGCGAGTGTGTCAAGAGACCGTGAGTTGAGTAAGTACACTATTTTTCCCACGACTAAGAGCCATATGCAAAAAAAATGAAAAAAAAGTTGTCGGATCTGAGTATTGAACTCTCGACGACTTGTGAACGCTCTGGCACCAGATACACGCTCTGCTGTACACATCAATGTCGATCACTTTTACACATTTATCACAATTTGTTAAATGTCATCATCTTAAATAACTAATTTTTCCTTCTTTTATTACCAACTTTTCGTATCCAAATAAGTTATTGGCCAAATTTATCCAGCCCATCATTCACTTGCTTTTGCGAACGCACGATTGATGGGTGTTACCTTAAGTTTTTGGCTGTACTATCTCCGATTATTATACTTCCTTTCCTAAGGGGAATTGGTAAAAATATTCCTGATGACTGGGATGACATAGTGCGATTACTGGGAATGGAATTACGTCATGAAGCAAGTGCGCAGTGCTGTTTCCTGTGGGATTATTTGTACTGCAAAGGGCTTTGATAACGGATATTTATCGCTAAATAGTTTGTTTATTTGTGAAGTATTTATGTATATTTCTAGGAATCCTATGGAATGTGATTTACCGTTAGTAGGTAGATAATTATTATGAAGAGGGGGCACAGAAATTTTTGGAATTTAGTTTCTCATTCACTTACAGTCAACATGTTATAGGTGAAAAGTGGGCAAAGTGGCCATCATAAATAGTTCGGTTTGGTGGTAATGCCAGTTATTATGTTTTTGCAAGTAATAATTATAATTTTAAAGAGAATTGCACAGAAACCATTGGTGAGTCGTAAAGTTATAGCAAACGCGTCCTTAATAATTGATAATTATTTTTTTTAATTTTTTTATATATATCGAGGAGTTTTTTTAAACCAACGAGCTAATTGTTTAAAACGGAGTTTTCGTTACATTAAAGTATAGTTATATGCTGTATCAAAATAACGTTATAAACTGTTATCAGGAAATTGCTACTATAATTTATGGATAGAAGCTACTGTTAGTCACCGCTGAATTCAGTCATATCAATTAGATACTGATGAATAACATTTGACCTTTGCCCAGAAGTCGATAATATTTTCTAATAGCTTAATCTCACCGGTAATACCCCGTGTTTATTAGAAAACGTCATCTAAAAGGCACAGTCATTTTCATTGCACAGTGGTTCTGGTTGACATAAAAATGACAGACTAGCTGATTTTCAACCAAGATGATTGGTTGAGAATCACCTGGTCTGTCAATTTTACGTCAACCAGAACCAGAACCGGTGCGAAACGAAAATGGCTTATATAAGAATTTTTGACGCAGAAAAGTATGACATAATGAAAGTCAGTGCACTTTTGTTCTTCCAACCTTTTCTTTTTGATTTTTCACAACCAACTAGATGACGTTTTCCTATGAACACTCCCTATATTCCAGTTAGAGGAAAGCATAAATGGCAGTTCTGATGGAAAAAATAGGTAGAAATGTATTTACGATCAATGGCTTAAAAAGACTAAAGGCCACTTTTGCATTAAAAACTATATGAGGTTTAAACTCAAAGTCAAACGAATTTAAAACGTAAATAAGTATAATTAATATAAATATTATAAATAAATAATTATTATTTAGATAATTGTACATTATTTGTTTTAGAAGTACATTTTTACTAAGTGGAAGTTCAAGTGTGGGCAGTAAAAAAAAAATCCCCCAAGAAACATATAATGTCCCTATAAGAGACAATGACGAAAAATGACAAAAGAAAAAGATGAAGGAACAAAAGTCCCATTTATTTTGATTATGTCATCCTTTTCTGTCAAAAACTAATAGCCTTCTAGATGACGTTTTCTAATGAGCATGTGTATTATGTATTTGTTTGTTGTGATGTTACGTGGCCTCTTTTTGTTTTTTTTTCGTGATGTTGTCGATGGATTACCAATATTATATGACACAAAGAATTTCTGGGATTACTTAGCAAAGTAGCCTTGATAAAGACGCCAAATAAACGTCGAAACGTTGGCAAAATTTCTGCATAAGAGTAGAAACGCTGTATTACACAACTATTACTTTTACTTCATTCACTTATTTTTGTCCTCTCGTCACTTTTGAAATCCCAATTTTTCCTTCGTTCAGTACATGTTAAGAAGATACAAAGTCAGATTTCTAAACATCAAAGCGCCTACTTGATGACTATAATATGTGAATGGGTTATAGTTATAGGGCATCCTTTTTTCGGCACTTTTGTGGGGTATCTCCATTATTTTTTAAAATACAGTGTTGCGGTTTTCGCGAAAGTTTGCTACTTTTTTGTGAGATTAAAGATAGCTTCAACAGAATTTTTATAGTCCTGTTGGTTTTTGAAATACCATCCTCCGTGTCTCAGTAATCTTTAAATTTATCGAAGAGGTTTGTTTGTAACAAAAAAAAACGTTTTTTTTGTTACAAATGAGGGTGGGCTTGGAGGGAGGTAGTTCCATATTTCTATAAAAATGTGAATATGGAGACTGTAGTACTATAGAGAACTCTGTAATTTATGTCTACCAAACACAATGGTACATGAAAGTTTAATTTTTCTAATTGATCGAGTATACTAAGAAAATTATAAGGTTTATTTTAATCTATATTTTACCTTGATTATTCCTTTCTAGGATTTAGAACTGAAAGATAATTGTCTTGACCGAAATAATTACCCATGAACCTGACGTGATGACATATTAACCCATAATGTTCTATCGATAAGCTATAAACCATTCACTTATTATAGCCGTCAAGTATGCGTTGGAAATCTGACTTTTGACATTTTTATCGTATCTTCTCAACATGCGCCGAAAAGAGATAGGAATAAAAAAAATGAAGGTTTCAAAGGTAACGAGATGCCAAAAATAAGTGAATGAGGTATACTTCTAATCATTGCCATTTTGTCTTGGGGCAACTCCTGACCCCTTTACTGACTATCTTTCTTCCCTGTACTTGCGATTTTCGATCTAACATGCTAATTTCCAGAATGTTTCTGGCAAGTTAAACTTTCAGGGTTGTATACAGTGGGAGTCATGATTAGATGTACATTGTAATAATTTTCGTAAACCGCAATTATTGTAACATAATTAATTTAATTAGCAGCTAAATAGTAACATAGAAACACCAAAACAACAAGCATATTACTAATAATCAAAAAGTGAAAAAATCACAAAGTTTTTGACATATTGCCTTTTGTTCCAAATAAGCTAGCCATCTAGCCATAGCCTACTACCTACGAATTGGACAAAAATAAAAATTTAAAAAACTCTTAAATTCTGACCTTCGTTTTGAAAATAATTGCATACAATTATATATTTTTGGAAAGCCCACATTATGACTAATAAACTAAAAAAATAATATACAGGGTGTTCCATTTAAAAAACATATATTTGCTTGGTAACTTAAAAACTGAAGTTGCTAGGAAAGAACTGACTACGCCACTGGATTCTACGGAAAAAATTGTTTAAGAATGCATTTAACTTCTTCGATAACTTTAAAGATAACTGTGATACGGGGGGTGCCTCAAAAGCGATACTTTTCAATTCCACCCTGTATCTCAAAAACCAAAAGGGCTATAAAAATTCTGCTGGCGCCATCTTTAGTTTCACAAAAAAGTGGCACACTGACGCGAAAACCGCTACCCTCTATCTTTAAAAATAAGGGAGATACCCCGCAAAAGTGCCGAAAATGGGATACCCTGTACAAACTGTTACAGTGAATTGTAGGTTCCAAAAAAAAAATGGTAGAGTGCTTATTGCACCAAAATCCAAAGTTACGCAAGGACAGATTGTTAAAGATGTGTTAAAATAATTGAAATTTAATAATATATCCGAAAGGAGAAATATGGCCGGCGCCATGCAGTTTGTCTGAACATAAGAGCTGCATGGCTGTTTACCAATTTATTTAAAGAAAAAATGTTTTTTTTTACTTTTGTTTATACGTGTTGTTGTTTTTGAGTAGAGCAATAAAAACGAGTGTTTTAGACACTGAAACTTCAAAATAAAATAAACTGAAAACGAAAGTAAATCTTCAAAACGCCCTCCATTGTTCTCGGCACCGTCAAATCAGTAATACGTTTACAAGTTGAATTTCATTTTTTGTTTAACACATTTGCAACAAAGAATTTTTTAATTTTGGTTCCTTCAGCAAACTACGATTGTTTTTTGAACGAAGAATCTACTGTAAAAGTTTGTTCATCTAATTATAACATACCCTGTGTACTCAACTCATTTTCTCTTCAGGAGGCGTATTATATACACGATATCTTAGATGGCGCTTCTATAAAAGCTAAAACTTGACATTATCCTGACACTCATGACTAATAAGAAAATATTCCTGCAACAACTGATATTTCAGCAGCACGAGACGATATTACGAGAACCTCACAGAACCATGAATGAACGTAAAATAAATCCAATGAATGAGTCAACAACAATAATCAATTCTTTGAAAAAATGTGCTTGATTAGTCGGAAGTTCACAATGTATAATCAATTATGCGCGAGGTTTATTTCGGGATTCATTTGTCATTTTTGTAGTTCCGGCAATTATTATTATATTGATACTCTCGTAAAATTAAGTGACTCGTTCTATTAGTCATAATTTGAGTAGATGGAACTTACTTAGGTAGGTAATCGAATCATTATTATACTATTCAAGTATGATTTATCTATAGATACAAACTAAACTACAGGATTTTGCTACAATCAATGTTGTCACATGGCTTGACTTTAACTCCATTGTACGCATCATATTTTTTATCATGGTTTCATACGCAACATCAGTTTATTTAGATTGTCGTTCGAATATTTTACTGGTTTTCAACTACGTGCTCTTTATCAACTGTATTTTGGCATTTAACCTCACTACCATTGATAATTTTGTTGTACATTTACATTTTTTTAGCTCTAGTGCGCTGTTTTATGAAACTTGTATCTTAATATACTATTATGCACGCCATCAGACAGGACAAATTTATTTGAATAAGATATTTATTGCAAAATCGTAGAAAAAATCCATTTTTTAGTTTATTGCTGGATGTTCTTGTGTTGCAATATATTATATTTTAGGCCTGATGATGCCTTTTTGGGCGAAACATGTAACCAAAAAATTTTATTAAATTTGTGACTGTGACTTAGAGTTCGCTATTTTCAAACTTGAAATTCTTGAACATCATTGACTCGAAAAATGACCCAAAGTTTTTTTTTTATAATTTTTTATTTTTTAAATATATGGACCAATGTACAGGATGTTCCATAAAAAAATATAACTTTGAGACATTTTTCGGGCTGTGATGGTTATCTGCAGATGAAATGGATGCTGAGATGCAATGATAATACTTTTTTATATTACCCATTCACTTATTTTTGTCATCTAGTTATCCTTGAAACCTTCATGAAAGCGCGATTTTTTTTTGAGGTGCCACTTCTACTTTTTGTTAAATTTTGACGAATATTTTGTATATTTCACATTGTCTAGTCACTGTTAATTTCCGCTGTCACCTACTAACCATTTTGACTCAGAAAATCAATAACAACTTCATTGACCGCCTGTAACTTGAGAACGCCTCGAATGATTCCAACTGTTGTTTCCTCTTCTTGATGTCCTCTTTCACCTCCCACCATCGCAAGTTCCGTAGGTGCAATGTTTTCGGAGATAGACCCCTTGGGGGGTCGATTTTTAAGCACTTTTAGAATCGCGTTTTTTTGACCATTTAAAAAAAACCTCTTTAGAAGTTAAATTCATTAGAATTGAGTTTGTTACATTCTTAGGGGATTGCAAGCCTGCCATTTCGATCAAAAACAGCAAAAAACTGTTTCCGAAAATTATACATTTACACAGGTATTATGACTTTTTTCTCAATTCTCAATTTTGACTGCCTGTAACTTAAGAATGCCTCGACCGATCAGAGTGAATCAACTTTTTTTTTCTCTTCCTGATGTTCTCTTTCACCTCCCACCATCGCAAGTTCCGTGGTGCAAGGTGCAAAATTTTCGGAGATAGACCCCTTTGGAGGTCGATTTTTAAGCACTTTTCGAATCGCGTTTTTTGAACATTTTTAAAAAACCTTTTTTTGAGGTCAAATTCATTCGAATTTAGTTTGTCACGTTCTTAGGGGATTGCAAGCGCGCCATTCCGATCAAAAACAGCGAAAAAATGTATCCGAATTTTTTTCGAAAATGTCCAAAGGGGGGGGGGAGTATTACGACTTTTTTTTCTCAATTCTCAATTTTGACTGCCTGTAACTTAAGAATGCCGCGACCGATCAGAGTGACTCCAACTGTTTTTTCCTCTTCTTGATGTTCTCTTTCACCTCCCACAATCGGAAGTTCTGTAGGTGCAATATTTTCGGAGATACACCCATTCGGAGGTCGATTTTTAAGCACTTTTAGAATCGCGTTTTTTGGCCATTTAAAAAAAACCTCTTTAGAGATTAAATTCGTTCAAATTGAGTCTGTTACGTTCTTAGGGGATTCCAAGCGTGCCATTCCGATCAAAAACAGCAAAACATTTTTTCAGAATTTTTGTCGAAAATGTTCAAAGGGGGGCGGGGAATATCCCGACGGAGATACACCCCTTCAGAGGTCATTTTTAAGAACTGTTAGAATCGCGTTTCTTAACAATTAAAAAAAAACCTATTTAGAGGTTAAACTCATTCGAGTTGAGTTTGTTACGTTCTTAGGGGATTGCAAGCGTGCATGCCATTCGTTCCAAAGTTTTTTCGAAAATGTCTAAAAGGGGGTATTACGACTTTTTTCTCAATTCTCAATTTTGACCGCCTACAACTTCAGAACGCATGGACCGATTGGAGTTAATCCAACGGTTTTTTCCTCTTGTTGATGTCCTCTTTCACCTCCCGTCTAGTTTCACAGGTGCAATATTTTAGACCCCTTAGAAGGTTTATTTCAAAAGTCGTCAACATGAATCTTTTCAGTTACGCGTTTGCGTTTATCTGCAGTCATTCACCCAAAAGTCCCAAGAAATCTAAAAGGAGTCGAAAAAGAGGGGGCGATCGCCCTTCGTCCCCTCCCTGGATCCGCCACTGACGGGTGGATCTAGTAACTAGAGATCACAAAATGTTATAATAAGATATGACGCTTGGTTTGGTAACCTGAATTAACCTGAACAACATTTGTTTCTTCAACTGTACGGCCCTGTTTCTCAAAATCGAACTAAAGTAGAACCTATATTTATATGAAAAATATAATCTAAAATGAGATCTTCTATCTGGTCCTAAATTGATCATTATTAAAACCGGAGAACCCTGTATATATTCCTACAGGAAGTTTCCCTTAAACGGGTTTTTTCTCTATCTTGTTTAGTGTAAATTTGAAAAAAAAATTGTATCACTCAAAGTATTGTACACTTTAAATGTCTATGTATATACAGGGTGTCTCATAATATGTGCGAAAAAAAGTCAGTAGGAGCTTCTTTGCTTAAAAATAAGGAAAAAAGTTCCTATGAACATATGTCCGGAAATGCTTCGTTTCAAAGATACAGGGGGTTAAAGTTTATCCTATATTTTTGTTTTTTTCTAAATAATATTTAAAATAACATCCATGTAAATTAGTTTTTGGGGGTATTTTGAGAAGGAAATTTCGAATTTGATCTTAGTTTGGCTCTAACTCGTAGAGGGCGTCATTTTAACTTATTTTTTTCTGTAATGTACAGCCATTTTTTACTTTATTGTATTAGATCAGAAGCTTCCCAAACGTTCGCCAGTATTTTTCAAAAACTATTGGAGCTACTCACAGCTTGATTTCTCTAAAACCTCTATTCAATCTTAAATGAGGAATTTTAAAAAAAATTTTATGTTCTACGTGTGGTCAGAGCTCAAACTGGGCTTAAAGTTGGACCAAGTTTGATTTTCTCCTGCATTAGAGAAGATTTTTTTAGACAATAACAGCGTTTCATCGACTCTAGTTCCTACAAAACTAAACATGAAAACAAGATTATTTTTTTAATGTTGTTTTAATGTTTTAATGTTCCTTTTAATATGAAGTACAACTAGATAGATCAAGAACCTGTTTCTCTTTCTCTTTTTTCAAAATTGATGGTCTACAACTCATGAGTTGGAAAAAGAAATCCACTAAACTAGAACACAGAATGATTATTAACAGAGCAAGCAGAATGATCCACCAACTCGATCTGAAATTTGATGAAATGAACTTTTGTTTTGCACTTTTTTACACGTACATTTTTAGGAGAAAAATAGATTTTCTTGTCATGTTTTTATGCCGAAAAAGTATACTTGGTACGGGTCGCTAAGGCCAACCGTTCACGAGATATTTGGATTTGAAATAATCGATGCATGTAGTTTTAAAATTAGGGAATTAAAAATATTTGTAAACTTTAACACCCTGCATCTTTGAAACGAAACATTTTGCGGACATGTGTTCATAGGAACTTTTTTTCTTATTTTTAAGCAAAGAAGCTCCTACCGCACATATGAAACACCCTGTATAGAAACAAATTATACACTTTCAGATAATATACAGGGCCTCATATCTCCAGAACGTTGTATAATTAACCTGAACTAATCGAACGGTTTGTCTTAGATCGAAACGGTTTTCACATTTTTATCTTAGCTTTTGAAGATGAATTGGAATTTTCTAATTTGACATCTATCAAACTTTTGACTAATTTATGACGGATGTCAAATTTGAGATTTTTGTTCATGTTAAAAAGCTACAATGAACCAAAATGGTATGTGTTAGAGAACACTTCACCTAAGTTAATCCACCCTGATGTTACAGATTTGCAAAAGGTAACAATTGTCGTTTTTGAACCAGAATCAGAATCAGATCAGAAAATTCAGAATTTAATATTGTGTGAAATAACTAAAAAAAGAAATAAAAACCAAAAAGCATATTTTTTTTTAATATCTAAAGAGTTAAAATAGTTAACTCATTTTTACACAACCATTAAAGTCTTTCCAAGGCGCAACTTTATTCTAATTTTACCGAATTTGTATCTCTTGCTGTTTTGGAGATCCCCATGCAGTGCGTCCTTACCTTGAACATACTGTACGGTGTATCATATAAAATAACAAAGTTTTGTGATATTTTGTAGATATGACACCATGTATGTCTGGAAGCAATTTCTTCTTATAGACAATAAAAGTTCATAAAACTTTCTTGGATAAAATTCTTTCAACATTGCAGCAGGGAAGATAAAGGATAACCCTGCTTTGTTTACACACCCTGTACTTAATATAACTTAATGTATACATAATACGAACAATTAATGTTCACCAAAACTAAAAACCACATGAACAGACAGCACAAGGTGACCAAAAAAAAAATTTTTTTTTTACAATTTTTGTTGAAAAACCAAAACTCATGTAAATTGTATGAATTTATATAAATTTACTTATTTAATGACTAATTACATTGAAGAGCATTATCTAACTACATTTTTTAAATCACGGTCCTCTGCTTACATGCTTTTTTGCGGAGCTTTCAAAGAGTTAGATTACATAAAATTTTAGTGCGTTTCTAACCAAACCTTAGAATAATTATTACCATTAAAAAAATGGCAAAATAAAATTTTTGGAATATCGTACTGTAAGACCATAAGAAAAATTATTGATCATCAATTATTAAAAGAGTTTTTTTTACAAGCTGGATGAGTATATTTGTCTCGCTTCAGTTAACAAAAAGATAGAACTAGACTTAGTTAATCGGGTGATAAAGAAGTCGATAACTAAATAATAGATGTCGCATTCTGCTATCGTTCGCGAATAGTGTGGCAACTTTACCAAGAAGACAAATGATATGATAATCGAGGAATTGGCCAATACTCAATTCTGATTTCGTCAGTTCTATGAAACTATCTAGCCCAGAAGTTTGATATATTGCTTCTAAATAAAGGTTCTATATGGTCAGGAAGGGTTCGAATGGGAAAAAAGCATTTTACAAATTTTTAATCAATCGACAGATATTCTGCTGACACCAGACCTAATGCAGATGCACAAAAGCTCCGTTTTAGCTTAAAATCGGTTGGTAATAAAAACAAAATCCGTATCAATGCTCTTATTAATCGGAAATCCCCCGCTTTACGTAATTCTACGATGGGGATCTCGTTTGTAATAACCTATTTGAACAGGTGCAAAAACAGTTACGCCGTACACTATATTCCTCCTGTTTGACCTTCATATCCAACTGCGTTGTTACCTTTTTTAGAACATTGGAAACTTTTCGGATTAGGATAGAAAATACGAAGGAAAAAAAACATCAGAATTAGAACCCCGCAGGGCACATTGAACTTCCGGCGGCGCTCCGTTAGCTCCCAGTGGCATTTCCTGTGTTGACAGGAAATAGTAAGACACGTGGACCGAGGCCCCCCCCTGCGAACGCTCTGTATTTCTGGAGTCGGGGAGTTATTTTTGTCTCTATTCCAAATGTGTTGTACAGCCGTATCTTACTCACCTCCTTAGTGTAAAAATATTTTTCTAGACAGGAATTATTGTGTAAATCTCAATGCGTATGTAAGGACATAGGTAGGTGGAGTGTTTAAGGAACGTTGCCATGTCGAATTTGCTTCCCTCCTAAAGTTATCGATCGTTCCGCTGCTGCCAAACTTTCTTCTGGATCTGGATATATCCATCCATCATCCCGACAAGCATGGGCCGAAGCCCAGGATTGTCTTTGGAACAGGTTTTTGCTCTGTCTTCAAATAGTCGTTTTTATTCGCCCAGTGTTTTACTGTTATTTCTAGTTTGAGAGCGGTCTAACCAAAATAAGCCATGGATTTGGAACTGAAAGTCTCAGATAACAGCGTTTCTGTATAGCGTATAGAGCGACCAAATAAAGTTGGTTCAGGTTAGTCCTGAAGTCCCATGCATTTGTCATTCATCAAAATCACTTTTCGAACGTTTTCCATCAGACTGACGGGTGCATGGGACTTTAGTGTTAACCTGATGGAGTCTCCAACCAACAAATTTTCACACATTTTTAAACAATCACAAGTTTACTTTTAGTCAAATCTTGAGATATCGGATGTTTTTAATTGCACTGACGGATGCATAATAAGACTCCAGCTTGAGGATGACATAACACCTTAACGGATGTTATGTCATCATAATATTGAGTTATGTCATCATAACATAGGTTACCTGACCCAAACTCATCAGAACAAATTTACCACTTTTTGACATTTTGACATGATTTAGAGCATTTTGACAGTCGAAATAGAGACATTTTTTCAAACGATTTAAAATCTGTAGAAATTAACAAAAAGTACACCAAAACAATAAGGAGAAATAGTTCGTTGAACTACATCTGAAGAGACCCTCCTATTTTACAGTTTTGGCCCCCCTTTTTAGCAGGGGGTATCCTAAAAATGGCCGCGATATCCGCTTGAATTGACGTCCTTTGACTTCTTACTTCAAAACATTTAAAGTTGTGATTCGTCGATTGATGTGCTCTGACATAAAATCTGGATTATTTTTAAAAAATTTAGAAAATCACAAAGTTTTCAAATATCTCCGAAACGGTTAGTGGTATCAAAATTGTGATATCGGCACTGCTTTAGTTAGAAAAAATTAGTTGAAAACGACTACAATCTCCATGGGAATGTTTTGAAAAATAACAAAAATGCTGCAAGTATCTCCTAAATGGTTAGAGGAATCAAAATTTTGACTTAACCGGTGTATTAGTTATAGCGTATTCCATTTCATCCCTCGTTGTCAGTGCAGTAAAAGTACAAAGTCAATGGAGACCGATTTTATGACCTTGAAATATCTTTGGCAGGAAATTTGGACTGGAAGAGGGCATTCACGATACGGCATTAATTTCTCGTTTATTTTATTAAAGTTCCCCATCCACCAATACCCCCATCCACCAGTACCCGTAAAATCTGTGCCGCACCACCTACCTGACCTGGTGCGGAACTGGCTGCACTAAGTGCAAAAAGGGCGGCACTCGTTTCCCAATGGAACACCCAAACTTGCACTAACTTCACCAATGGTGTGCAATATTTGCTCTGGTGCAGCACTAATTTTACCGATGGAATACGCTATAAGAGAGCAGTTAAAAAAGTTAAAAAGCTAAAAACGGGTACAAATTCCAAAGAGACATTTTGAAAAAAACACAAAATTTTTAATTATCTTCGAAACGAATAGAGGTAACAAAATTTCGACATCGGCACTGCTTTAGTTAGAAAAAGTTAGCTGAAAACGACTACAATCTCCATGGGAATATTTTGAAAAATAACAAAGACGCAAGTATCTCTTAAATGGTTAGAGGAATCAAAACTATGGTTTCACCGGTGTTTTAATTCGAGAACAGTTAAGTAAAAAAGGGTACAAATTGCAAGGAAAAAAATTGGAAAATCACAAAGTTTTCAAGTATCTCCGAAACAGTTAGAGGTATCAAAATTGTGATAGCGGCACTCCTTTAGTTAGAAAAAGTTAGCTGAAAACGCCTACAATCTCCATGGGAATATTTTGAAAAATAACAAAGTTGCAAGTATCTCCTAAATGGTTAGAGAAGAAAAAAAAAGATTTTAAAGATTATGGCTTCACCGGCATTTTAGTTAGAGAGCAGTTAGCTAAAAATGGGTACAAATTCTAAATAAGTATTTTGAAAAAAACACACAATTTTTTTAAATATCTCCGAAACGGTTAGATGTATCAAAGTTGTGACAGCAACACTGTTTTACAAAATTACAAAGTTTTCAAATATCTCTGAAGCGGCTAGAGGTATCGAGATTGTGATAGCAGCACTGCTTTAGTTAGAAAAAGTTAGCTGAAAACGAGTATCCAGTCGATAGAAATATTTTGAAAAATATCAAAAGTTACAAGTATCTCCTAAATGGATAGAAGAATCAAAATTACTACTTCACCGATGTTTTAGTTAGAGAGCAGTTAGCTAAAAACGGATACAAATTCCAAGGTAACGTTTTGGAAAATTACAAAGTTTTCAAATATCTCTGAAACGGTTAGAGGTATCAAGATTGTGATAGCAGGCACTGCTTTAGTTAGAAAAAGTTAGCTGAAAACGAGTACCCACTCGATAGAAATATTTTGAAAAATAATAAAGTTGCAAGTATCTCCTAAATGGTTAGAGGAATCAAAATTATGGCTTTACTGGTGTTTTAGTTAGAGAGCAGTTAACTAAAAACGGTTACAAATTGCCTTAAAAATGACGGACTTTCGGCCAAAAAACGGTTAATTTTTAGCGAAATATCGGAATTTATTAGCTCTGTCGATATATCATAGGTAATAACCTCATTGGGATAATCATAGTTAATATAGTACAGACTGTTATAATGATGATAATAATACCGACAAGATAGGCGCCCCACGCGGCCTCGTCAACCCCTCGTGGCTTCCTATGGCGTAGGATCTTGGTTTTTTCTCTCTCAAACAAGAATTAACCTTTTCCTAGTTTACGCATCTTCCAGGAGGATCACCATTTCCAAATAGTCCTCTTTAAAGGTATAAAACTTATACGAACAGCTGATAACTGTCAAAATGATCTAAAAATTGGTAATTTCTTGTCCGTTCCGCCTCCGTAAGCCCAGAACCTCTTTATCACTAGAGTTTTTATTAATAAACAGTGATTAGATAGTTATCTAGAATATAGAATAATACAGTTTTCGGGTGGCCGCTCTAGAGCGCTCTGAGAGTATTCCCATCTTTTGTTTTTTCAAAAAGAATATAAGGATGGCAATACTCTCACAGCAGTGTAGAGCGGCCAACCGAAAACTCTGTAACAGAACAGCAAGAGAAATTGAGTTCCTATTCACACTTACATTGATGGATAATCCTATTCCACCAATGTAAGTGTGTCATTTATATGTCGTTTTCACAGTACCTATGTTACATGAATATTATTTTGAAGAAGTATCAAAGGTTTTTTTGCAATGAATTTCAAATTTCTTCAATCCCGGTTTTAAAGTTTGTCATTATTTAATATCCCGCCAGTTTTGTATGTGCATGACGTAATGTTCGGGTGACGAATATCCTTCTCGAGGTCCACGAGTGGGCACTCGTGGACCTCGAGTATATTTCCATCCTTTGTCTTCACAATAAAAATTGATGGATGACAATACTATCAGAGTGGCATAGGACCGCAACACTCAAATGCTTCATATTGTGATCAGCGTTTTCGGGTGGCCGCGCTTTAGACCGCTCTGAGTATTCCCGTCCTTGTATTCTTATTGGGAAAACAAAAGATGGCAATACTCACAGAGCTCTGTAGAGGCTTCATCCGAAAAAGTTGTATGACAAACTGAGGGCGACGTCACATACGGCGGAATGTGACTAAAAGCGGAACGGAGCGTAATTTGACAGTCGAATTTAAACCAATCAGATAAAAGCTAAAATAGGAATTGACATGTGTAATGACGTTATTGACATGTGTAATGACGTTATTGACATGTTTAATGACGTTATTGACATGTCTAATGACGTTATTGTCATGTTTAATGACGTTATAGACATGTGTAATGACGTTATTGACATTTCTGTTCCGTTCCGCTGTATGTGACGGCGGCCTGACTTTTGAAACAAAAAAATAGCGGAACCAATAGAAAGCGATACCACCTTATGGCCACACGCTCATTGCAGGAACTTTAAATTTGAAAAGTGCCATACGGGCGTCACCAGAAAAATTATAAAATTTGAAAGCTGTGTTGCCAAATTCTATTTGGTTATGAGATATAACTTTTTAAGCTCCACTTAAAAATTTCGTGCAAATGCCAATGGTCCACTAAATATCTTTCAATATGATTTGCATTGTCCCATCCAAAACAGAATATTCGGCCCAGGCCTAATCCGTCACTGCGCGTCTTGAGACCGATGGACGTTATAGAACAGATCGTTTAATTCGTATCTGATTAAGTCCAAAAAAACTGACGGCCCCTTTCCTTTCGTTCGACGAGCATCGTGGTCGGATCCGATCCCGGTCCCGGCAGACGACGTTGGGCGGTGCTGCGCAAAGTTGAATGAAACGGTGAGTACTACGCTCAACGTTCAACGATCTCGAACTTCTCGGGCACTGTTGCCGCAACAAGGCCAGTTGGCAAAGGTCAATAGTTTTCTTTTTCCTAAAACGACAATTGGGGAGAGTACGCAAATCAAAATATTTGTTTACACGTTTACACATAAAGCAACACATTTTTAACAATTGAACCCTTTGGCGTAAAAAATATAAAAAGTGACTTAATGACAATTGACAGCAGTTAAATCTTATCATCTCTGTAAATCACTGGTTCTGGTTGACATAAAAATGACAGACAGACCAGAAAATCTGTCATTTTTATGTCAACCCGAACCAGAACCGCTGTGAAACGAAAATGACTTGATAGGTTTAAAATATTTAATTTATTTGACAGAGTCCATTTCAAATAGATATCTATCTAGTAAGCTGCAAAACTCAATTATAAATGACATATTTACATGGAGGGAATAGGAATATATATCTCAATAAAATTTCAAATAGGTGAATATTTGAGGTAAATTGGTGCTTCAGTATTTATTTATAAATTAACACGTGACTCTTTGTTTATTATTATTATAAAATCATGCCACTTCACTACTTCAGCCATACATCTATCCCTTTCTAAGTCATGACTTTATTTGATTTTAGGTGGCCACCACGTAGAACCTTCTCAGCACTCGACACACCACTCACAGACCATTTTTATATAAAGCAAAACAATAATTCATTCAAATTACCTGTCTTCCAACCCCATTTTATCAAATTATTTTTTATTAGTAAAAATGAAAAGAAAATGTAAACGAAGCGGCATCGTTGCATGTTGTTTGCCGGTAGCGCGTCACATTCCAAGCGTTTGGGCGCCACCTGGCGGCAAAACCGTCAAGTACTTAAAACGGCATGGTGGTCTCGAGATCGAGGCGCTTGTGTCTTTCTGGTCGTATTTTGGCCGAAAAAAACGCTTCGAATCCAGAGTTTTCTCGTGAAAATACGTGGAATTTGTCGGCGATGAGGTGAGCTTCAGTTTTATGTGCGTTACATGTGGTTTTCGACATTATCTCGCCTAATTTCGCGCTAAGCATTTCCGGTTAACCTGCAAGTATATTTTGAGCTCGAATCAAAATGGTGGAAATACCGCGTGCTTTCTGTCGTTTGCCGCTTTTTCTCATAATTACCGCGTCCTACGTTCTAACGACGCATTTTTGCATGAATTCGGTTGGTTTTATGTATATTTACCTAATTTCCGTTGACTTACATTGCGCAGCAAGAACTGTTTATCAACCGTTAATAACAACGCTCCTTTTATAGTACTACGCTTGGCACTTCCCTCCAGAGAAAAAATTATTCATTTCATTCATTTCCAATCTAGATACCAATGTGATAAACCAAAACGCATGCCTGGCGCCATGTGCTTATGACCCCACCAACAATCAACTCCATTTCAGCCCTTCACAAATAAAACAAAACCAAAACTTTTTTTTTCATTTCATTCAAAATAACGATGCATCAACAAAATTACAATTAATCTAATTTTTCAGAAGCACCACTGAAAACAGACCTTTTGGAAATCATACCAGATGTAGCAGGACAAGCCATCGAAAATTCCCAAAGAGTGGAGGCCCTAAAAGATGTTATAGGAGACTACTTACTACCATTAGTACTAAGAAATCTAGGATGTTCAGACACCGCAGTCGACAAAAAAGCTCAAGCTACTTTGATCCAGCTACTGCAACGAGGCTATGTCACCAGGTTCCAGGCTGAAATTAAAATATGTCCATCTATACTGGCTCTAACAAAAATGGAAAATCAAGTGGATGTTAATACTGGTGCTATTGCGGTTAGTATCATATTTATTTTGTTATAGTTATGTTATAGTCTATATATCAATATTTATTCTTGTGCCTTCACCATTGTACAGCAGTTTCTTCTTGAAAGACATGGGTAGTGAGATGGTTTCAATTTTTATTTGTCTCACTACCTTGTCTTTCATGTAGAGGCAGCCCTACCATCATTCTTTAAACAATCGGTCAGAGATATAAAATCAAATTTACCATTACCCATCAGAGTTGGAAGTTTTAGATTTTTTAGTTCTATCACAGCCAGCTTTGATGAGCAATGTTGAATTTACAACATCGTGGGCTGCAACCTTTCATTTGATTTGTGCCCTAAGATCGTCAATTTGGCTGTGAATTCTTGTTTTCTGATTGATATCACAGCCACTTTGATGAGTTAGGTTGCAGATGTGATTCTACATAACTTCCCAGATTGTGATTGACCCAGATTGAAAAGTTATGTCCAGAAAGCGTCAATATGACTGTGTACCGTAATTTCAACAGGTATCACAGCCATTTTGACGAGTTTTGTGCTTAACTTGATCAGCAGCACCTCGTGCAAGGAATTGTAGATGCCTGTGCCGCTCATCAAATGGTTGTGAAATGTTTTTCTAATAACCATATCACAGCCAGCTTTGATGAGCGATGCTACATTTAAACCATCAGAAACTTTATCATTGTTTTATCTAATTTAAAGGTGACTTTTGTTTATATATTGATGCACTTATTGGCAAGGATACATAGGATAGGTGCCTACATGGATGTTTATGTATTCTCATGCTGATCAACTGGATGTGAAATGGAGTTTAAAATGCATATCACAGCCAGCTTTGATGAGCGTGAGCGTTCATAAGGAGCTACCTAAGGCCCAATGATGGAGTGAGAAGGTAATTTGTCCTTTTGTTTTATTAAGTTTAAGACTTGAGGATTACATACCTACCCAGAACAAGGTTGTAACTATCATGTGCCGCCTTTGATCTTACAAAAAGTGATATAGTCTATGGCTTACACTTTATACTACAACCACAGATTCTCTGTATTATCTCATTATTCATTTTACAGTCTCAAGCTCACCATGGGGTGACAAGGTTGTACAGGGGTGACAAAAAAAGTTTTTATTTAACAAAGTCAAGTGTCATTCAGAGAATTAACCTGCCTAAAAATTTATATTGTAAACATATTTAGTGTTTGCTTTATTTCTGCAATCTTTTCTTGTAATTTTTTATTTTTAAATTTGCAATTAAACATCTTTCGAGTATTTTTGCAAGCTTTTTTTACAAGCAGTCTGGTATTATTATCAAGTTTTCTTCAAAATGAAGACCTTTATTAAAGTTTTAAGACAATCAAAAATGGATCTAAATAGATGATGATTCAATTAAATTTTGATTGAAAGCCATTGATGTGGAAACAAAAAAGTTTGAGGGTGGCAAAAAGTACATTAACCTTTTATTTGCTTTAGCTGGCAATTATTAATTTGTATAATTCTATTTTTTAAGAACAGATTTTACAGAATACCAAATGAATGGCAGCAAATGAGGAACCTAGAATTGGATTAATAATTAAAAATATTTTATTTTTTTGTAGTACAACTTTTCTTTACTAGGAAGTATTGCCAATTAATGTGAGGAACTTTTAATTACTTACATCTAACGGGTGTCAATGAGACCTCTAATCACTATAACTAAGAAGTGTTTTGAACGTAAAGCTGAAATTTGGTGGAAAGGTGTAAAGAGTTGTGATGTAATTTGTGTATTAACAAGCTCTTTTTGTTATTTTTAGTTTCTCATAGAATAATTTGATAATTCCAGCCTAATAGAATATTTTCTTATGTTTCAGTTTTAAAGTATTTTTTTTTTAATTTACAATCTGATGAAAAACCACTGAGTTATAGCATAGTTTCCGGGCTAATTTAATTTTTCAGTCAAGCAGGATTGTTGATTGATGCTTTGATAGTGACACATTTTTCCTAATTGCTATGTAATTTCAATTTGTGCTAATAAAGGAAAGCTTGATAACAATGATTTAGTTCAGCAAAAACAAACATAATGAACTTACTTTAACTACTACACTTATTTAAAATTCAAAATTAAAAAATATTTATAATTAGGTGTTTCACTGGAAGGCGTCCTGGAGAACATAAATCAATAATAGAAATGGTTGAAGTTGTATTGGTGTTAAATGAGAGAAAAGTAGCTCATTTAATTCAAGTTTTAGGTTGTTGACACATTAAAAAATTATTTTTGTTTGTTCTGCTATTTCAAAAACAAATTTTTTTGAATTTGTTTAAGTTATTTTCTAGTGTTATATAAAAAATAATTTGTAATAAAGAAAAATTTATTAAAAGACTTGCATGAAACATTGAAGTGTGATACAAAATCTTCATGTTGAAGTTCATTAAAGGTTCAGTAAAATTGCAAAAGTGGTTTTTGTTAAAATATTTAAAATTAAATTTGAGTTTTTTATTTTAATAACTCAACAACCCAAATTATTTATGTAGATCTGTTTGCACCCCAAAATTCCTCTATTGAATATGCACCTTTTATCTCACTTAATGAAAAATGTATCTATTAAAATTTGCGACATACTATTATTGAGTACTGAGTGGCTTAACACTTACTATTTCATCTTGGGTAGGCACTTTCTTGTATTTTGAATGTCTTTTCAAAAAAAACCCATTTAGACATCAATTTTAAAGTATGTCACATGACACTAGGAAGTAAATTTGTGACTTATTTGACACAAGGCACATTCACAATTCGTAAATTTCCACAATCAACATTCAACAACACATTGTATGTTAATAGTAGTTATATCTCCCATGTTTATTAGAAAACGTCATCTAGAAGGCTGTGAAATTTTGACAGAAATAGATGACATAATTAAAGTAAATGGATTTTTGTTCCTTCAACCTTTTCTTTAGACATTTCACAGCCAACTAGGTGACGTTTTCAATTTAACACCCCCCATACCAGAGGAGTAAAGGGTCATGGAGCAACTACTTGATGTGTATATGTTATTTTTGTACTTTTGAAAACTAAATCTCTTTCACAGTTCCAAAAATTTTACTTTCAACACTAATGGCTACTGTCTTGTCTAATAATATTGCTACTCAAGACACTAATTATTTTCTTAATTGTTCTAATGTTTCTGATAATTTTAATGAATAAAATACGGTGCTATGTTACTCTTCACTCCCTGCATTTAGGAGTAATATTAACTACGTCACTTCCGGACGTACAATAATAAAATTAAGATACTTGCACCAGAACTTGACTTGACAAGGTAACTCTATTGTCATCTAAGCAATTTCAGCTACTTACAGTAGGATTTTAAATCGTTGAAATGAAAGGATCTGAATGGTTCAATAATAAGTCATTAACTGTTGTTGACTGAATTTGATTGATGAGTTGAAGCCTATTTAGTGATCGTGTGGCCTCAAACTTCAAGACCAGGCCTAACTTTCTCATGTATTTCTGTATTGGACTGTTGACCAGAATAGTTGAGCAACCACATTAGAACTTATTCTGTTTTGTATTTTACTTTAATTTGTTCATTGATTTCAATGCTCACTGGAATTAAGTTATTTCATTAAATTTATGTTGTTTAATATAAGAAACTGTACTGTTTCTTATAACAATATAACCTGTTACTCCATAATTACTCATCACAAGCGATTTTGAGCGCTGATGATGATCAGTTTGCCGAAATCGGTTCTCTAATAAAAGGATTTTTTTGCTAAAACTTGGACGTACTACACGTCATTTATTTTCCCATCTTCCTGTAATAACTTTGATTATGTTATTATTTAGATTTTGAGATATTATTTGAATATTTTCAGTTTGCATTTGGTTATGGTTTACTGATAACCTTAACTTTGTAAATGAGATTTTTGAGATCACCTTTTTTAGGCCGGTTGTTAAAAAATAACCAACACTTCAGATTTCTTTGAATCGATCAGTTAATTACTTTAAAACAACTCATTTGTCAAATAATTGGCCATTTTGTTGACATGACATAAATTTCATAAGGTCATTGACGCACTCACCCCTTGCAAGGCTCACAGCATACTGGAGAGCGTTTTTTTACATTTTTCAAAGCAGAAAAGACAAAATTAGTTACCAAAATGTTAAGTTATCAAATTTACCAGGTATAATAAATCCAAGGCAGCCATTAAAGTTTTGATAGCACCATTGTTTGTTTTACGAATAACTGATACTTCGCAAAAGGGCCGAAATTAGGATAACCTGTACAGGGTTCATTTAATGTCATAGATTGAAAGCTGTGGTTTTTACCAAGTGTTGCTACTTTTTTCTTAAACGTTCAAAGGTACAAACCGGTTATTGAAGACGCTCTTAGGGCGACTTTAAAAGGGGTTCTATTATCAACAGTTCACGCTTCTATGTTCGATGTTTAGTGAAATATTTGGAAAAAAAACTTGAAAATTGAACACCCTATACTCATGCAGAAAGTGTCTTCTCCGCGCTCAATCGCTTCAAAATCAGCGTTTGGTAAAGTGCCACTTTCCGCACTTGGTAGGTAGGTAACACTTTAAATTTGTGTGTTTTTAATGCCAGAACTACTATCATAGAAAGTTTTTTTAGTTATCAGATTGGTTATATAATGCGTAACTATAGAAATTTATTTTGGCTTATTAGTTAAAGTTATTTTATATCGTAACTATAGAAACTTATTTTACCATTTTTCTTCATCTTAATAACTCCAAACACTTTCAGTTTTCTGCAATTTTGATATTTAAAATTTGCTTTGGATCTTAGTTAGAACCTTTGACTGGGGTAGGTATCTAATGACACCTATCTCCTTGAAATACATAAATCTGTATATTTTTTTATATTCAATTGTAAGTAAAACTTTTCTATTTACATAATTCATATAAAACATGTTTTGCTAATAAGCGCTTTCGTCTGTTTTCAGTTGATGAGCCGATTAGCGCCATTGCTAGGAAAGGACATAACTGAACGCATACTTTTGAGGAGACTCACTGAATTATGCTCAAGTTCGTTATTTTACGTACGGAAACATGCAGCTTCTCAGTTTGGCTATTACTGTTATATAATAGGAAAAGATGCTTTTGAAACCACTTTGGTGAGTATGTTTTCATTTTGTATTTATTGTTTAGTTCCCGTTTATATATAACCCGTGTTCATTAGAAAACGTCATCTAGCAAACTATTAATTTTTCACAGAACAGGTTACGATAATCAAAGTAAATGGACTTTTGTTCTTTTTTCCTTTTTTTTGACATTTCACAGTGCCGACTAGATAAAGTTTTCAAATGAAAACTCTATATTGAGATAATGTTCTTGGTTCACATACAACTTCTTCTTCTTTCTCTTGAACATAGAGGGCACTTGGTAGGTAACAAAAAACTCGTTCAATATTATATAGGCTTATGATTTAAGGCTACTGCGATTTCCTCAATTAGACCAATAACCTTGTTGGTTTTGCCAATGCCAACGTCGATAAACTTCTCACATTCCAACCCTACATTACAGAAATGGTTCTGTGGTTCCCTGCAGTCTTTTCTAAGGTTAAGGTCCCCGCGAGTCCTCGTGAGCAAAATTTGTGTATAGTTTAGTTAAAAGTGAAACTAATAATTGCAAAATATTGATTTTTTTTTACATTTGTATGAACCTCTAAAATGATGATCTTAGACGACGGTCTTCTGATTACTAATTGAAGTTAACTAATTACGTCTACCTGATTTTTTTTTCTCTAAACAAATGAACTCCTTGTTACCGCTATAATGTACAACGGTTTGCACGGTTGTTTTACAGTTGCCTTGCTACTTGGCCCTCTGTCAGGATGAGATTTGGGGAGTACGGAAGTCCTGTGCAGAAGTCATGATGTTCCTATCTATCGTTTGTCCTCCCGATCTGCGCAAGACTTTGTTAGCTGCGGCGTATGCCAAACTGCTTCACGACCAGTGTCGGTGGGTGAGACTAACCGCGTTTCAAACTTTAGGCGCTTTCATTGCGACATTTGCGGACCCACCTTTGACCAGCATCGATATCAATGCCAACGGCGATTTAGTGTTGGTGAACAAAGACGGCAACGAATTGTAAGACCTGCAAAACTGTTATGTTATGTTATTCATGTTCTTTTTTTTTTCATGTCAAGTTCGAATCCGGAAGAAGCGTCAACAATAGATTTATACACAAAAATTAAGATGTCAGGATTTTCGTCGCCTCAAGATTCAGATGATGGGGATTCTGATTCTCAACGTATTGCTGATGTTGAATACCTCCTTGGAGGTCTGGAGTTCATATGTGATAGAGATGGAAATGCCAATAACTTTGATGAATGTAATCCATTTGAAAGTGATCCAGTGCTTAAAACTGAAGCTGAGGACGATGTCGAAAATCGAGAAAAAGATGCAATTAAGGTAATGTATTCAACATTCTTGGTCGCTATCGAATTTTCTCGTCATTTAACAATTTTTATATAACAACGTTTGCATGATAAAAATGTCGATGTTCATTTAATATCGCAGCACGAAGATGACTTGCTTTCGTATAACGAGTATTACTATTGGCACTTAAGTCCTCCAGAAGTAGACGTTCAAGATCTGCTGGATGTATCTGCCGATGCTGCACAAGGTGGTCTAGACGACTCTGCAGAAGATCAAGTGGTAAGGCAGTTTTTTATTAGTCTTTCTCTCAAAATTTACCTTTCTACAGAGCCTAAAAGAGACTTTTAATATTTTGTTTGTGTAAAAATATCAGATACATTTTCAGTAAGTAGTAATGTGTGGCTGTGTCTTTTTTTTTTGGCAATTTTGGTTTTGCCTTTTTTCTTGTGTCAACTGAGCATGGTTTTTGAATTCAGAAGTTTTTGAAACTAACATGACAAAATGATGTGACGCATAAATAATAAAATAAATGCTTTGTAACTTTTTATGTATTCAAAGTGTATTGGATTTTAGTAATGCATTTTACATTATCATGCAAGGAGTACCCATGGTGGTCAACTACGCTAGAGGAGAGAAAAGTAGGCAAATATTTTAATCAAGGATAAATTACAGAATTCTATAGTGTTTTTGAAAAGATCGACACGTGCTCTTCGCGGTTTTTTAAGTTTTCGCAACATTTTTTATCACTTGTCAATGTACACATGTGTACTACCAGCATGTCTTGTATTTCATTACCACATGTTTTTAACAGTCACATTAATGGCTTTGCATTTTTTTCGTTACACGAGGCAGCGAATGTTATCTTAGTAATAGTATCATATGTGTTAGCTTAGTTTGATTCCAAAATATTGTAAATTGCCATTATTGCGACTGTATAGAAAACGAAAGCATTGACAATAAATGGACTATGAGTGGAAGTAACTAAACCATTGCCTGGTACTCCTCAGACTTATTTAGTCCTATAGGTCTGAGGAGTACCAGTTGTATGCCTGAAACCTCGACAACCCGCTATACCTTGATTGTGAAATGTTGACTTCTTTACAGACATCAACTTCTTCACATATATCAAAAGTGTCAAAGGGTAACAAACAGTCTTGGTAACCAACCCTCTTTATATTTTCCATTATCATTTTGAAGATAAACTGTAGGCTTTACAGAAATCTACCATGGAAGTATCAATATTGTTGATACAAGTGGTTACATACATTAGTGGCAGACCAAACTTGTTCTTTTTGTAATGTAGCATTACTTAACTATTGAATAGAATCCTTTTTCCTAATTTCAAGCTTGGTGTCACATTCACAACTCTTAAACCTCTTTTCTAGTGAAAAATTCCACATGTAAAACACTAGGTTACATTTCATCAAGAAATGTCCTACTTCCGTCATGCCATTGCCAAAATAAATTTTCAGATATAAAGAACAACACAAATCATGATGAGTTTGAACGGTAGTTGCTAGTTTTATTTTACTCTGCAACTATATCCAAGTTGTTCAGTTTGATACAACTTTATTGATTGAAGAGGCATCCAGCGCATTGTCAAGATTTTTTTGAAAAATGTGGAAGTGGTTTTGATTGATCTCCAAAGACTGCAGTTTTTTCCTATTTAACTCACTTTGTAACTCTGCTAGTACCTGAGATCTCTTCACTATACATCGAGAACTCTCACCTCAGTAGTACTACACAAAATGACAATCATGACAAGATTAAATTATTAGCTTATTCATGACAGGGAAACTTGCAAACGTTGAAAGAGAGAGGAATAGACTTAACATAGATATCCTGGGTCTCAGTGAGGTGAGATGGCTTGGAGCGGGCAAAACAAGCGGATCTATTCTGGAGGGACTAATAATAATCACAGATATGGTACTGCGATTCTTGTCAAAGGCGAAATTGAGAAAGCTGTCCTGGACTATGTACCTCTTAGTGACCGGGTCATGTTATAAAAGCTTCAAACCACTGCATAATGAACATTCTACAAGTATATGCACCCACCACTGACAAATCAGAGGCAGAAATAGAAGAATTTTATAGCAAAGTAGATGAATTGATTGAACTGACTAGGAAGAGTGAGATCATAATTGTTATGGGAGATTTAAATGCCTAAATTGGAACAGGCGCGGAGTCTGTTGGAGCATATAGTCTTGGCAAGAGAAACTCTAGTGATGATAGGCTTGTACAGTTCTGTAATGAAGATGATCTCTTTGTATCCAACACCTTTTTCAAACAACATCCTAGACGATTGTATACATAGGCCTCGCCTGCAGACCAACAAGGCAGAATAGTACGGAATCAAATGGATTATATATTGATGCGTCTCGAGCTAAAAAAGTATGTAAAATCGGTAAAACCTATCCCGGAACAGATGTTAACAGCGACCATACTCCGGTAGTCATGGATTTCAGAATGAAGCGGTTCAAGAACATGAAACGCGAAACCACAAATAAACAAGTAGATACAGAAAAACCGAACGATCCGGAAACTCAGGAAGAAATAGGGACGAAACTGGAAAAAGGACTGAAGGAGATTGACTCAAGAATGCAACTGGACACAGAGACCACATGGGGGCAGATGAAGGTCGCAATAATAAAGATTCAAGAACGGGAGATCGGTTTTAAGGAAAACATTAAGAAAAGGAAGTGGATGACGGATGAAATTTTATAACTTATGACACAGAGAAGGATGGCCAAATCCACACCGTTAAAATATAAAGAACTCAATAAAGTGGTAAAGAAGAAATGCAGAGAGGCAAAGAAAAAATGGCTGGCCGAGAAATGTACAGAGATGAAATTTTTGAACACCCCGTATGGCCTTCGTTATACTTACAGCCCTGAGGAAGAGTACTACTGTCAAAATATCTGAATTTCTTAAAACAACCGTGAAGTAAAAGTTTTTTTTTTATTTATCTAGATGTAAAGGGTTTGTTACCCCAACAAAAGTTAGAATAAAGCCTGTCCTTCCGTTGGTAGAGGGCTGTAATGTAAAAATATAGTATATCGCATTTTTTCATTGGTGACCAACCATTTCTAATCGAATGTTATTCATTTTCCGTGTAGAATATTAAAAAAAAAATGGGCCCACAACGTTGGACGTGCTGTACATCCGGCCCGAACATGCACAGGGCGGTAGAATTATTAGTCCTTTGGCCAAATAAAACTTTGTCCGCTGCATATTCCTCGTCTTTCAGCTCTCTACACCTAAGTCACTTATTTCAAATTTGTAGGTGTTTAGTGAACGAGTCAAGTAATCTTATATATCTTCTACTTTTAAACATTTCAGTCCGATTTGAAAAAAAAAAATTGGAAAGGTGAGGGACTTCTCAGAAAAAACCCTGGATGTTATCCTATTTAACATGTAAGATCAGAATTCCATTCAGATTCTGGCTGACTGTTGACACACATGACGAAATTTTAATTTTTAAATTATCTCGAATTGCGTCATTTCCTGCGTAACACGTTATCGACTCTTGCAAATGGTTCAAGTTCAATTCAATCAAGTCGTATTTTTATAAACAGAGTGACGCCATTGCGCTTATTTGACTGTTTAGTATGAGGCGAGAACAATTTGGAAACTTGAAGGGAACGATATAAGGGATGCGAGGTCAAGTCTGAAATATTTCTTTCTGGTACAGAATCTTGGTAAATCAATGATTTTATGATATGAACCTACCAGAACCAGGCATTTTTGTTTTTAATTTCTTTTCTAATTAAAGAAAAGTCGTGAACATTATTTAGCTTCCAACTTAGGGTGACTTACAACTATATTACCTGACATATAAACAATGCAATCTACGTCATATCTAATGTTTTAACTTCAAACTGAAGTTTCACTGATAGTTGTAAAAGCCGCACTTAGTAACTTTGCTCTTTAACACACTTTGTGTATATCATCTCTTCATCTGGTTTCATTAAATTCTTTACATCCTGGATATTCTTGGAAATTAACACTTTAAATATGATTCCCTATTGAGTCATGGAAATGTTTTTTGTATAGTGAAAAATAATATTGTTAAGAACATTAAAGAAATATATCATGAATATAATTATGAATTTTTTATCTTATTTTGTAATGATAGAATCATACCCTGAAATTTGGCCTAAACATTTTCGGACACCCTGTATAGGTGCCCATTCATTCACATAAGATTATGCTTACGCAACATCATACAATGTGATGACATTCTTTTTTGCAGACAGACCATTTGGAAGAATTATTTGCCGGAATCCAGTTGGATCCGCCCACAACAAATGCCAATGAAACTACGTCAATTGAAGTTTCCAGTGATAACAAGGGTGATAATTTAGATTTAAATCGTAAGTACCGAAATGTGACAGAAACGCTTGTTTGGATTAGCAACAAAATAATGGTAAAGAAAATGATTATAATACATACAAAACGATTATTTATGAAGACACTTTTGTATAAGGCAGACTATGACTGCTAATATATATATTTTTCAAAATAAATGATATTTTGTTTTTCAGGTAAATATTTGTATCATTTTTCAGATAGCAGTATAGACGCTAGTGCTAATATCAAAGAAGAAGAAGATGAAGATGAAGATGTAGACGTAGAAGTAGTCGAGCTGCCGTCGATTGCTCTGGAGGTCAAAGGGCCTCCGCAGAAAGTAGTACCACAAGATCTGCTGGACGATTTCTTGTCAATGGGAAGCGGAGAGAGCAGTTTCAAAGACGGTTTATCCTGCTACTGCGCCTATTCCATGCCCGCTGTTTTGCTCACGTTGGGCAAGGAAAATTGGCCGTTGCTCAGGGGAACAACAAGCGTTTTAGCAAGTGAGTAATAAAATATTTATCATATTATACAACCTGTCGAACGCAAGTTGCGTCGCGTCCTTTATTTATGACTAAACGAATGTTATACGTCTTTTAGAGGTGCATGCTTAGCCCTAAATTTTTTACATTTTACTTCGACATTTTTTATAACTTGAGAAAATGTATCTTCATCTTCTACAATATATAGAGTCGGGGTACATTCTAAAAAATTTCCGGCTCTTGAAGTCGTGTTCCTTGCTGTTTCGTCCACAACTGCGGCATACTTTATCAAAGGCAATGGGCGAAGTAATCTCCCTTGTTTCCCGACTTCAACCGAAAAACTCTTTAGAATGCATTTTGACCGGCCGTGACAGCCTTCACAGTTTGATAATGTACGGAATGTCCTAATAGTAAAGACACACACAGGAAGTAAGCGGCTTCATCGTAGGACTTCGGTGGAAAAAATTTATAGTAGATGTGGCCAAGAGAAACTGATTCTAAATTGCTCTCTAGGGGCCGTTTAACCACAATCATTATAAAAAATGTCATAATAATTCGGAAATTTGCCTACCAAAGGTATGTCAAAATTATCATTAATATAATCTCTCAAGTGAATGAGTGATCCCCTCGTACCTACCAACAGCAAGCCATATTCCTACTAGTTATACAGAGTGATCCGCGACTCGACCGACAAGCTTATACTAAGTATTCTGATGTTCTATGAGTTATTATGATAAAAAAAAAATTCATATCAACTATTGGTCAATTCGCTTTTGTTTCAAAGATATTGAAGAAAAGTATAAAAAGCTTAATAATGAACAACCAAAAAATTGTGAAGCGATCCAAAAACCAGTTTTCTGCAATATTGTCACTTCCCACAGACAAATGGCCGAGATTTCGTACCTATATTGTCTGGGGGCGACGTTTAGCAGAGTATCAAACTCATTTCTCTATCAGGCAGAGGAACCATAGACCGGTTTCGCTCTTATTAGAGCTCATCAGTATGGTATACCTCGAACCTGACAGAAAAATAAGTTTGAACGGCAATTGGATCTAACTCTTGCTTAAAAGCCTGTATGTGTATGTAAGTGGCGTCACAATAAGTAACGTCTCAAGTAAGTCACAATCATCTCGCATGGCCTAGTGGAAGCACCTGCCGTCGTCAGATGGCGCCACTTACAAACCAAAAAATTATTCATTTAAATATTGGAAAAATCGGAAAAAAATCACAAAAACTGCTCAAAGTGAGATACGCCGTTTTCTATACATGCAGCTACCCTGTTGGCCATAGGACGTTGCCAATTAATGTCGGTTAGTTCGACACGCAACTAATTTGTGGCCTCAATTATGCGGTGTCTTAGCTCTTCTCGCGTATTTGGCTTACCTTGACTATGCCCCGAGTTTTTGGTGGCACCCCAAAAAAAGTCCAGCGCTGTTAAATCTGGCGACCTAGCTGGCCAATATATAGGTCCATTTCGTCTACCTATTGGGATAGTTTTTGTTTAAAAATGCCGTTACTTCTCTACCATAATGTGGAGGCGCTCCATCTTGTTGGAACCACATGTCTCGGCGAGTTTCTAAACGAATATCTTCTAAGTAACCCGGCGACTCTTCTTCCAAAAAAGTCAGATAATCACGGGCCCTAAGAGGCCTTCGAAGAAGAATGGTCCGATAAGCGATTTATTCAACAAACCGCGCCATACGTTGATAGAAAAACGATGTTGATGTTTCGTTATAACAATGCCATGTGGGTTTTCACGGGCCCAAATGTTGCTCATTTCGTGAGTTATTAATACCGTCTCTCGTAAATTGAGACTCATCCGTAAAATATATGTGAAGAATAAGTGACAAGTCATTGTGCAACCAGTGACAATATCGCAGCCGATTTGTAAGTCAACAGGCATTAAATGTTGCTCCTTTCGTAAATGGAAAGGATGAAATCCATCTTCGTGAAGAATCCTCCATATGTGAGTTTGACTAATACCGTGTGTGCGCGATATTCTGCGAATACGTGTAGAAGGACTGCGTTGAGTTGCATTTAAAACAAGTTCAGAGTCATCAGGTTATTTCGAACTCTTTCTACACGACGATGTGGAAACGATCCTGTATTCCTCAAATATTGCATGACATTTGAAAAGGTAGAATAGTGAGGAACAACCCTATCTGGAAATTGCTGGTGATACTTTCTCGCTGCTGCATGTCCGTTACCGTCACAAAAACCGTATACAAACACCATATCGGCATATTCCGTGCTTGTAAAATGGGGCATGACGTACAGCTAAGTTTGAAGCCCGAATTATTGTGACAGAACTATGACAGCGGGTTTTTGTTTTTAACAACAGGTGTCTAGTTTGTTCACAAATATGTGATTAACCTACTTATTAAAAATAACTGAATTTGTTCCTATTTTCTTCGATATTTTTAAAACAAAAGCGAATTGACCCTTAGTTGATATGAACTTTTTTTTATCAGAATAACTCAAAGAATACTTGGTATAAGCTTGTCGGTCGAGACGCGGAACACCCTGTACACTCCGAGCGTCAATCTTTCGCAGTACAGCGTCGACTGTCCTATGGAAACCAAAACTACAGTGGAATTTGACACGACAATGACACGCCAGCGTTTTCAGATGGCGGCCCTTAAGTGCACTGAGACTATTCCCGTCCTTTGTTTTTTCAATAAGAATATAATGATGACAATTACTGTCGGAGTTAGACGGCGCATGCCCATCTGTTGTTTTTCTTCCCGGTATTTCGAACTACACTTTCTATTGTTCGCACTTCAAGTCGTCACAAGGAAAAATGTCACCAAAGTTCCCAACTCGTAGTATTATTCATTTCGCTCACAGTTACAATTGTTTGATGTTACAAAGCATTGAATACTTAACCATAGAACTGTCGAATTAATGGAGCTGCCAATTGTCGTTTGTTCTGAATAAACTACTTTAAAGTTACGTTCATAATATGTTCAGTTGCTAATTATATGTAGCATGTTGGCTCTTTAAAACGTCTAAAGGAAAAATGTCACAAAAGTCCGGAACTGTCGAATTAATAGAGCTGCCAGCTGTCGCCTGTTCTGAATAAACTGTTTTAAAGGCGCCTAAGATAACATTTCTGAAAATAAAGGGGCGGAGGTTGGTAGACGGCACATGCGCATCTGCGGCCTTATTCTATAGGAAAGAGTGAAAGTGAAAGTGAGAATTGCTGGCCAATGGAATTCGTCAACAGAATTTTTTGACCAATCAAGGTTGTCAAAATTCTCACTTTCACTTTCACTCTTTTCTATAGAATAAGCGTCCTGTTGTTTTATGACTTGGTTTTTCGAGCTGCCAGCAGTTCTCAATAAACTGCTTTAAAGGCGCCTTAAAGACTAGGATAACGTTTCTCTCTGTCTAATAATATTTTTGAACTACAAAGATTAAACTGTTTGATTGGTGGTAGATACTGTTCGTTGGACAGTCTGTATACCTACCAGCTAAAAATTAATATAATTATTATTGGTCGCATATCATCGAATGTAGAATTGCAAGGAGATTCAGAATCTGATATAAAAAATCCAAGATCTATATTTAAAAAAAAAGAAGTTGATGATGGTTGCATGAAAAGCGAAAGTTTGGATTGTAAATTTGAAAATACCTCGTTAAAGGGAGCAAAAAATGGCCATGAAGAAATGTCAATTATTTTTTATCTTTTTAAATTATTATTAGAAAAGAAATAAAAAGGTTTTTTCAAAATGTATTTTTTACCTTCTTTTTTAAGTTGTTTTTGTCTTCCTGATGGCGTCTGCTCCAAGTTGGGCAAATTTTTTTAAGTTAACAGTCTTCAAACGGAGCTCCAAGAACGATGTTGCTTTTAATGCCCTTTGATGTGTTTTTCGATTTAAGTTCAGATTAGTGCTCTTACTCTCTTTCTTTCTGTCGTATGACCATTATTCTGAATTTTAAAAATTATTTCATATACTTTTGGTTGTCTGCCGGGAACTAAATCGATCGAACGTGAAAAAGCTACTCATACTAAAAATCGGAAAAGTCGATATTGTAGCATTTTTTCCATAACGGCTTACAAGCACGATTCTTTTAACAAAAAATGACTTGGGACTAACATTAGAATCAAAATTCTCCAATCAAAATTGGGTAGTCCTATTAAAAAAAAAAACAAACAAAGGAGGCGTTGGCTTCCGGTACAACCGTGGCAGCACTTTTGCCATTTTGAAAATATTTTTGGCGAGTTGCCCCCATATGCCCATTAAACTAATATGCGGAAAACGTCAATCGAAAGACTATATTACTCCACGTTTATACTGCGCACCACGTCCTAGTGAAATAATGGGCGACGTTTAGAAAATTCTAGTGCATGCGTCGTTAATCTTTTTCGAAAAAATAAGTAGGTCGATAGTCAGCTGTTTCGGCTTCACTTTCAGGATTTACGTTATCTTTATAGGACACTCAATTATCTTGTTGCCCCCACCGACTTTAATACGATACAGAATTTTTAGATTTTTTTTTGAGTACCTATGCAGTTACCGTTGGACGACCCTCTATAGTTTTTTCAACTTGATTTCATCACATTTCTTCTTAGGCTACTTTGTTTATTTACAGTACTTTTTATTGTTTTAGTAATTTTGTTAGTTCAGTTTGGTGCTATTCTTATAAAAAAAAATTGAAATTTGCTGTAGTTGATTATTATTACTAGAAACATCTTGGCAACATTGTATAATTGTTTACACTGAAGATATTTGTGAGGAGAACGTCAAAACGGGTATTGTGCTCGGTCACGGACCAGTAATTGGCATGTGCTGGTTGTTTCTGACTTCCCTTTTTTTTCTGTTTAAACTCTTATTAATAAAATGTGATTCTTATTAATTTGTTTAACCAATTTCTTAATTACACATTTTAAATTGGAATTTATGCTTTTTCAGGACACACATCATATCGAATAAGACGTATAATAGCGAGCAGTTTACACGAAGTGGCTGTGATTTTGGGGCCTGAAGTGGCTAGCAACGACCTGTCGCCTTTGTTTGAAGAATTTCTAAAGGATTTAGATGAGGTAATTAAAGTTTCCTTTTATAGTTTTCCTGTGTTTTCTTTTGCGCTTTTTTATGTTTATTTACAAGGTAGGTTTTCCATATACAGGGTGGTATACCATTGTTATTTCTTAAAAGCTAGAAGATCGATTAAATTATGCAAAAGTGGCTACAGTTTATAAAAAAAAATAAATTTGAAGCGGTGTTGCCAAAAGTTTTTTGATAATAAATCCCAAGCTCAAATGCGGATTTGTATTTTTTGTTTGTTTGTAGGAGAATTCTTTTTTTAATTGACACATTTTTGTTTGACCATATTATTGTATAGCCGTGGACAAAAGTTATTTTACACTTTTTTGGAAGAATATTCTTATATATGGTGGGTTGTGCGGAACGGGATCACGAAATGATGAAGACAGCTATTAGAACCATTTAGGAGCCCCTTTTTGTAAATAGCGCACCTACTTTAGCGTCCCGAGGATGCAGAAATATATCTGCGAAACGTAGACTAATTCCAATAGTTGTCTTATTATTCTTATTTTTCTATTATTCTTATTTTTTGAAACTAAACCGCGCGATTTAGAATTATTACCTTCCTAAACTAACAACATGGCGATTTTATCCCATTATTAGGTCCGGATACGTGTTCTAAGGAATTTGTTCACCTTCATGCAAATGATCAGCGTCGAGAAGCGTTTGCTCTTCTTGCCAAAACTGGAAGATTTCCTGCGCCAGGACAACGTGTGCAACTGGCGATTTCTAGCGCAACTAGCCGAGCAACTGACGTTGTGCGTTCAACTGTTCAAGCCGGCAGAAGTCGTCAAATACATCGGCATGTACGCCCAAGTGTTGATGTGGTATAATGCGGCGGCTGTTCGACAAGCTTCTCTAATTTTGGTAAGTTTCAATTCCATTCATTTTGTTGTTTTGTTATTTTTTAAACAAATAAAACTGCAACTAATGTAAGGCAATTGGACTTGCTGTGACTTTTTTTGCTTTAAATGCTAGGTTTTGTTAACACTGACATAAAAAAAACTCTTTTTAATTTGTATGTTTTTCCCACCAATCAGGGATAGATTTGAACGACAACAAGCAGTATTTAAGAAGCATTTTTCAATTTTTAATTAAAAAATTAGCAGATACCTGGTTAGCTCATCAAAGTTCATCTGTTAACGCTTTAGTGTCACGTTACTTTTGACTTTGACAAGTCAAGTTTAAACCCTACCTGAAGTTTAAACTCCAGATTTGATGTATACGTTTGTTTATCTGTCAAAATCTTTTGTTTATCTTTAAACTAAAAAAAAAACTTGTAAAAGTCGCCCTAAATGGATACTACTTAACTGATAATCATACAGTATTTTTGAAATGATGATATTTGACGACGGTCTTCTGATAACAACCTGAAGAAGTAACAATTTAACGTCCGACTGACCAAATAGCCGTCAGTTGAACCAACCAGTAATTTCTCGGATCGAACCCAAATCTTAACACGACGCATTTTCATTTTTTGCAGGTTAGCGAAGTAGTGAAACACATTGCCAAGGACCACAATATGACCTCCAGCTACCTCTCGATGATTGGCGAACGATTTGCTTATTCGAAACAGTGGAAGCTTCGCCAGACTTTTGCGTTGCTGTGCGCGGAAATGCTCAAACATGACGCTATGGAACCGGACGAATTTGGGACCGTAATGCTGCCTCATCTGTTAGATTTGAGCTGGGATCCTGTGCCCAATGTTAGGCTGGTTGTTGCGGATTGTATCGTCAATTGCGTTGCGAAAATAGGTATGAATATAACGATATAGTGACGTTAGTGACCGCATAAATTCCATAACAGATACTTATTTTATCAGAAAGATATGATACTTTATGTCAGGACGTATGAAAGTTTAAACACTGAGCATAACGAGGCGCAATAATGCTTATCAGTTGCATAAAGTAACTCGAATCCGAAATTAAATAATATATAGTGTTTAAAGACTTGTAAGTTTTTCATTCTTAATTTTTTTTCTCTCCATTGCTCACGATTTAAATTGATTAATTATTAAGCTAATAAATTACCTATTTGGTAATTAGCTCATAAATTCATATGATGATTAGTTGACCTAATTTGTGGTTTTTAAAGTGATTTATCTCCCTAGGTTATTTTGTAGACCCAGAAAACGGTCACGTAGAATCGCTGAACAACGTGCTCCGGCGATTACAGACGGATAAAGACCGGGACGTCAGAATGTTCGCCGAATGTCCAACTCTTTAATTTATCAATGAAAGAATGAATATACACTATTTTTTAGATTTATTTTGTTATTGTAGTGACAGTCCGTCACCAAAAGGCAGACAGAACGTGATTATACCGATTCTTTGCTCACTGTTTCAAGAGTTTTGTTCGAGGCTCAAGATCACTATAATAATATACTGATTTCTTTACATTATTCTTAATTATTGTAGCAGTGTAATGTTTGAGAGCGATATGTTTGTTTTATGTCTTGTTGAACATTTTTGATTGAGATGTATTATTATAATTTGTAAAAATGTAATTATGGATTTGAATAAACGTGTCTACTTTTATTATTCTCATGTATTTTATTTTACAATAAGATTTGCAATGCGTGACGAACACTGTTTTGAGGTTTTTGTTGTGTTGGATATGGTTTTTTGCATTTTTTTTGCATTATGCCTGTATGGCAAAAGGACGGTCCAGTTCTGCCGGCGCAGTTAAAACACTCGGTCAGCTAATTGTCGGCTCACGAAAATTTGTTTGCTGGTTTACCTAATACATAATAGTTTCAACAAAATTTGGCCCCTTTAAAATGGCGACGATTTCCGTCGAAGTGACGTCTTTTGGACATTCTCGACTTTCAATTTCTTTTATGAAGGTCATCTCAGACCAAGCGTTTTAATTCTATTGGCTAATTTCAAAACTCTCCAGGGCAACGGCGTCATTTCCGGCAAATTGACGTCTTACGTCAAATAATTCGTTGCCATTGGCCATTTGATGGGCTCTCACAATAAAATTACGCGATGGGCCCTTTAAAAATAGCGGACTTACTGTCAAGAAAAACGGACCGGTCTTAGGAAAATATCGGCATTTCTTTGCTTTTTTTGCATTATGTCCATATCTCGTAGATCATTGGCTATAGAAGTACGTGTTGCAACAAGCTACAAAGCCGAGTTCGGTAATTCCATCTGAGCGCTCCGGACCCAGACCATCTACCATCTCCCAAAATCTTAACAAGCTAGAGTGACATAGACTGATATCCCGAGCGCTCGAGATGTAATTACCGAACTTAACTTATATTACATTTGGAGACACTCTCCTGTTTTACAATTTCGGCCCCCTTTTTAGCAGTGGGTACCGTAAAAATGGCGGAGATATCCGCTGGAAGTAACGTCACCTGACATCTTTGGGTTCCTTAAAAGTGGCTGCCAAAAAACGGGACTATTTTTAGAGAAATATCGGTATTTGTTGTGTCCATATTTTCTAGGACATTGACGTGGTGTAAAGCGTTGTCAACTGTCAAACACGTCATTGTTGTCAGTTTGAGAGTTTGAGGTTAAGTAATCCACGCGTTTTGATTTTGGTTGGAAAACCGGCACGTGGTTTGTGTGCCTTTTGGTTCTTGTGCTTATGAAAGTGATTTTTGAATATAAAATAACACTAACAGAACATATAAATTAGTAAAAAATATAATATGGGCAGGCCAGGTAAGTTCCACGCTTTGCATACCTTTTGACTGATTAGAAGTGCATTGTTTGCAATTATTGTAAAAAGCAAAAGCAATTTTATTGACTTTCAAAGTAATTCCCTAATAGTCCTGTGTGTTCGTTGCTTCAATTATGTAGGACATAACATTTTAAAGTGATAAGTAGACCAAGCAGATATTTGAGGGGATTAAAAGCCATATGGAGAATATTTCATAAAATTACTTTTTAGTTTCTTTGTAAAAATAGTACCTACAAGTAGCTTATAAGATTCCCTTTTGCCAGCTTTTGTGTACGTATTTGCGCAATAGTCTTACTAGAGTGCATTTCAACTAGATGTTCATCTAGTAAGCTGAGAAATTAACATATAAATGACACATTTACATCGAAGGAATAGGACAAATCTGTCAATTCCTCAGCCTGCTAGATGAATATCTATTTGAAATGGAGCGAAGCAAGTAGATAAAACCAAAAGCTGTGGTAAGGATTGTTACGTTTATGCTTTAAGGAGGCTATGAAATGTCAAAAGAAGAGAGTGAAGAAAGAAAAGCATTAGGTACCTAGGGATAACTATTTCTGTTGAATAGGTTTTTCCAAAAAAATTACAGCGATGATTTCAAGTTGTCATGGAACCAAGCATAAAACACCAACAGCATTTTTCACTGACAGCACTAGTGCACACTGAGTGTATTTCTATCCTTGGTTAATCTAAGCGAATTATAGAGACGGAAATACGCTCAGTGCACACTAGTGCAGCCAGTGAAAAACACTATAATAAAAGTTGCTGTCTGATTGACTTATTAAAAGATGTTGAGAATTCTATTACTACTTATTTATGTGTTGATATTGTATTTAAATCGAGAGATAATCTGACTAATTACTCTGTTGAGGTTTAAAATGAACCAGATTATTTTTCACTTTGGCATGTTTTCATTGCACATTTTAGTGGTCCTAAACAGGATTGGGATGATTTAAATCAGATGATTTAAACCATGATTTTAATCAAGGTGATATTTATTATAAAAATCATGGTTTTAATAGGCGTACAAAATTTGTATTTATTTTACTTCATACATATCATTTAGAACACTTTTACCTACTTGATTTTAATCCGGTAAATAGCTTCTTACAGGATTGGATATCGTAAAGAAATTTTACAGTATTGAGTACGGGCACATCTTCAATAAATCCATTGTGTCCATGGTAACCTGTACAGGATACCGTAGTGAAACTATTTGTCAAATTGGCGGATTTGTCAAAAATATATTCGCCGCGCATAAAATAATTTTTTTCCTGTTTTTAATAAGTATGAAGTAAAATGTTGTACATCATACGTCCGGTAACGAGTTACAGTAGTCGTTTCGAAATTCCAGATTTGGCTAGCGCCTCGTCCGGAAACGTCTTACTCCTACTGTAAAACTATATTTACGGGACTTATGACGTAAATAACTATATTCTTTCACATTATCATTATAATCATTACATATTATCAAATTATAAAATCTTTATATAAATCTTCTTCTTATGATGCCTTACAGGATTCCTTCGTTGGTGACTGCCCCTTTGCAGTTCTTAAAAGTTCTGTACGCCTGTCCATTGTCAGATGTTTCATTTTATATATAAAAAAAATTATTGAAATGTTGAAGTGACACTCGTATTTGATGGCAAAACCGATGCCACCATTGCTTTTTTTTACACTGCAGCATTTGATATTCCATTCTTGTCTACTCCTACTGGTTGCCAAGGCAACTGTTATAACTTAAATGGGGAGTAATTATGCATCTGACGCTATATGAGCACTATTTAACTTTTGGCAACAAGCTGAAAATTATTAAGTGGTTGTGCAGGAACATATGTTATATATTTAATCAATAACATGTAATAGAAGAAGAGATATATATTTATTAAAAAGGGCAAAAATTGGTAAAAATACACTAATCACAGCAAACATAAAAACAAAAAAGTACTCATACAGAGACTAATGTCCATAATATCATTGTCTTGAATCATACATAGAATTAGTATAGATAAATAGGTCATCAAAACTAAGAGTAAAAATGTTTAAATAAAAACACTAATTTTGCAGCCATTTTGTTACCAGTTTATTTCTAATATCGGAATGCACAAGTCCGTAGGTTGAAAACATCCTCTCTAGTTCTGCGGAACAGTCCCTTGAGATTTCCACCACTGTGTAGTGATACATTTTTTGTTACTTCATCCGAAAACATAGTTGGTTGGAATGGGTCTGACTTGGCTTCTAACTTCACTATCAAGGACAATCTGAATGCTTAGATTACATTAATAGGGATTATCTAAGATTCCCGAAGTTCCGTCCGCGTGCGATATGCCCATCACATCTACCGTTCTTGTACAATATACTATTATTTTTTCCCGTCTACTAACATGTCAAGACGCACATGGCGATAGGCATTTTTTTTTATATTTTTCTTACATTAATTTTTGAAACCTGATCATAGAACTTTTTTTTTCTTAAAAATCACCGATTGTTTATCTGCTTTCATCGTTTTAATTAGCTTTTTCCACTACTAGCTTTAATACGGGCCGTGAAAGGCCAGCAGAATGACTGTGAAGTAGGTTTTCTGAAGAACCTTAAACTTGACGTTCGGGTCATAATAATGTACTTCATAACCTTAATATATAATCTTACTTCACTTGATTATTAGGTTTATTATGTTACAGGGTTCTCTCCAGGTGATAGAGGTGGTCGTGGCGGATTTGGCGGACGCGGTGGTGGCCGAGGAGGTGGCGGTGGACGAGGCGGCTTTGACAGGGGTGGTGGACGAGGCGGTTTTGACAGAGGCGGTGGACGGGGCGGCGGCCGAGGAGGTTTTGGCGGTCGAGGTCGTTCTAGTTTCGGTGATAGGGGAAGGGGCGGCGGCCGCGGTAGAGGAGGACCCGGTGGTGGCCGAGGCAGAGGCGGAGGAGCAGGTGGTTTCAAAGGAGGAAAAACTGTAAGCATTTCTAGTAAGGAAGTTCTAATTGCCGAACTAGGTAAGGTTATGTTTTCTTCTAGGTTGTGGTTGAGCCGCATAGGCATGAAGGCGTATTTGTTGCGCGAGGCAAAGAAGATGCTCTAGTCACTCTCAACTTCGCACCTGGTTCTGAAGTATATGGGGAGAAGCGAATTTCAGTTGAGGTAAGAGAGAAAAAAAATAGTATATTATTAAACTTATTCCCTTAGGGGGACGTTTGCGTCACGAGCCTTAGACGAGGGGCGCAAGTCTCCCGTGGGAATAATGGCCATAAAAAGCGAGTATAATACTATACTTTGTCCACGGCCATTGTCTAATAATTACAAATTATAAAATCTTATAGGTAGTGTAAAGAAAATAATTAAAATGTCAAAGTGACACTCGCGTTTGACGGCAAAACCGGTGCCACCAGTGCATTTTTTACGCTGCGGCGTTTCATATTGCATTGTTGTCTACTCCTACTGGTTGCCAAGGCAACATATATAACTTAAATGGCGAGCGGGAATAATGATATTATTCCCGCTGTTTCATCTCATATATCCCTCTGACGCTATATGAGCCCTATTTAGCTTTTGTCAACAAGCTGAATATCACTATATTATTAAGTGGTCGTGGACAAAAATATTTTATAGGCTTAACAGAAAGAGTGTAGTTTCCTAATCATGGGCGTATCCAGAGTAGGGCAGCTGCCCCCCCCCCCCCCCCCCCCACTCCCTTTCAAGCCGCACTTCTTTTGAAACCGTCTCCCTCCGAAGGTTGGCTATTCAACTGGCTATAATGGGGCGCGAACCTGCACCTCTAAATATCTCATGACGTTTGAGCAAACCATCTTTTCAGATTCTTGAGCCACGAATTCTGCCATCTGCCCACAGATCTTTTGCCCTCGATCCTTCCCTCAATAACAAGGCGGAGCAATTGATATCGCTCTCCTCTCATGATGTGACCGATGTATTGCAGTTTTCTTTGTTATCTTTATTCATCCGCCTGAGTACCTCTTCGTTGGTTATTCTATCCAGGATACGCACAGAATAGTTCGATATAAGTACATTTCGAATGCGTTGATCCGACTCTCCAGTGCTTCATTAAAGGTCCAGCTTTCACAACCATATAGAATGACCGGGAAGATATAGCAGCGTAGCATTCGCACACGCAGCTGCAGACTCAGGTCACGGCAAGCGAAGAAGCTCCTCATTGAGGCAAATGAGCGTCTGGCCTGTTCGATCCTTGCAAGAATCTCGACTTTAGGGTCGTTGCTTTCGTTGACGAGCGCGCCAAGATATTTCAGAGCCGAGACTTGTACAACCGCGTTGTTATTTCTGAGGTTAGCTAGTTTTGGTGTCTTGGAGAATATAACAATCTTGGTTTTGGCAACGTTCATTTGTAGTCCGTGCTGCATGCTATCTTCGACAATACGGTTCATCATGCTCTGGAGATGTGGCAGGGTGACAGCAAGCATGACCGTGTCATTAGCAAAGCGTATGCACTTAACGCAAATGCCATTGATCTTGATGCCCTCTCTCACATCCTCCAATGCTTCACGAAAAATCACTTCGGAATGTATATTGAAAAGAAGAGGCGACAGAACACAACCCTGTCTCACTCCCCTCCAAATCTCCACCTCTTCAGATGTTTCTCCCTCTATTCTGACTTCCGCCGTTTGATTCCAATATAGTTGGGTGATAATGCGCAACTCTCCCTCGTCAACACCAATGGATTTGAGGATCTCGGCAAGTCTCTGGTGCGAAACACAGTCGAATGCCTTACGGTAGTCAATAAAACATGCATATATATCTACATTCATGTCCCTGCACCACTGCTGAGTCCTTGAAATACCTTGAGGCCATGGGACATTAAGCTAATCATGCGGTAGTCATCGCACTGGGTAGCATTCGGCTTTTTGGGTATGGTGATGAACGTCGATTTTAGCCAAGCCACTGGTATTCCGCCAGTCTGATATCGGTCAAGAAGATAGATAGGAGGGCTAGGCCCTCCCCATCTGCATCCGCATTGAGTTTGAACGTTTCCGCGTGCACCTGGTCAGGTCCCACGGCTTGTCGCTTTTTTGAAGCCTGATCAAGCCGCACAAAAAGTTAAAAAATATTGAAAAAAAGAAAGAACAATCAACAATTCCTGTAAAATTCAAGAAAAACAATTTCAAACGAACTAAATCAAACATTCAAATCCAACAACAAAAAGTTTTGGTTATTTTTAAAGAATTTATCACTTGCTCAAGGCGATTGGACGCGCTTGCTTCATCAAGACATGATTTACTTTCAAACCACTCCACAGTAGATTCCATTAAAATTCACCGTAACATTTTCCAGATGAAGGGTGACTTCTACATCTCCAGTTTAAACCCTGCCTGAAGTTTAAACTTCAGGTTTGACGTATATAAGCATTGCTTATCTGCCAAAATCTTTCGGTAAACCTCGAACTGAAGTTTAAATTGAATTTGTAAAAATCATTCTAAGGGCGACTTTTACAAGTCTGGTGTTTTATCTTCAATCTGAAGTTTTACTTAAACTTGTAAAAGTCGCCCTTAGAGTCGCAATGTAGGTTATATCTGGCGTTTTATCTTCAATCTGAAGTTTTACTTGAACTTGTAAAAGTCACCCGTAGGGCGACCTTTACAACTATCAGTAAAACTTCAGTTTTACCTGACAGATAAACAATGCAATGTAAGTCATATCTGGTGTTTTAACTTCACACTGAAGTTTTACTTGATTTTGTAAAAGCCGCCCTCAGTAGTTATTTTGCTACAATCAAGTCAATAAAAACACAAAAAGCGCTTTTTTCTACGACTGCCTCGTAAATGAACAAATGCGCACTCTAACTACCGTTAAAAATCGCATATTGCAAACAGCGTTCGCAAAGTGCATATTGCGAAACCTCTCATACAGAAGCGTGTGCAAAGTCCACTTGGCACGCGCATTTACTATAATACGAACGTAATGACTTGTACCTAGTTGTTGAGTGGACCTGTTTGTTGTTCATTCAGGATCTTCATCCATCCTCTATCTTAAAATTCTTGGGTTGCAATAGTCCTTTATGCGCCAACATTTTGTAGCTAAGCACCTGTTTTCCGGTCACTTGAGAATTCCTCAAAATTAACAAAAAGTGGGCGTGGCACCTTAAAAGAATGTGATGCTTTTTTATTATTTTTTTCCCTCCTATCTTACTTTTGGATGGACACCTATGCCCTCTGCCCCCTCTTATGTTGCGGGCTGGATACGCCCTTGTCCTAATATACAGGGTGTCTGATTAATATGTGGACACAGAGCAGTTGAAGATGTTACATGAGAATAGAACATTTGGCATAGTCTTGCGTGTATCAATCATTGCTAGTTACAAAAATACAGAGTGCACAAAAAAATCTGTTTATTTGAAAATCAGTAATTTTGAGAATCATAGATTATTGAAATTTTATGAACTTTATACTATACACGAGGCGTAATCATCATCATCAACCTGTCGAACAAATGTTACCATAATTTCTTGCAGCAATTAATTTACCTACTTTGATTATGACATCTTTTTCTGTCAAAAATTCATAGCTTTCTAGATGTTTTCTATAATTAATTCTTTTCAGAACGAAGGACAAAAAACTGAATACAGAGTTTGGAACCCTTTCCGAAGTAAGCTGGCGGCTGCAATCCTAGGTGGCGTAGACAATATTCACATGACTCCAGGCAGCAAGGTGCTATATTTGGGCGCCGCTTCCGGAACGACGGTCTCGCACGTTTCAGACATCGTGGGACCCGAGGGTCTTGTCTACGCTGTGGAATTCTCACACAGATCGGGCAGAGATTTAATTAACGTAGCCAAAAAACGTACAAACATTATACCAATCATCGAAGACGCGCGCCACCCGCACAAATACAGAATGTTGGTGGGTATGGTCGACACTGTATTTGCTGACGTTGCGCAGCCGGACCAGGCGAGAATTGTTTCCTTAAATTCGCAATATTTCCTGAAAAACGGAGGCCATTTCGTAATTTCCATTAAAGCGAGTTGCATAGACTCGACTGCGCAACCTGAAGCCGTGTTCGCTTCCGAAGTTAAAAAGTTGCAGGCAGACAAATTGAAGCCCCAAGAACAGCTGACGCTCGAACCTTACGAAAGGGATCACGCGGTAGTGGTGGGCGTTTATAGGCCCGAATTGAAGAACGCTTCGGGATGATAGTTTCTTCGTCACGAATCGTGATCATCGTCAGATCAGGATTGTCTAAAACACGCTTTTAAAAGATTTTAGAAGCTTGTTTCGGACTATTAGAAGTGTGCTAGTGGTTGTTTTGCAAATGTTGGGAGGAATTGTGTTGTTTTTTTTATTTTTCGCTTTGCCGACAACGTTTTGCATTAGTTTTTAATAAACGGGGGTTGAAAGAGGTGGTAAGTATACTAATTCCTATTCTGAGAAGAATAATTACTTAGATGGCCCAAGCTAAGTAACTAATCCGCACCAAAATCAATTTTATTAGATGTAAGAAGGCAGAAAAACACAATATTTTATTCATTTAATATTGTCATCCAGTTAGGGTTAGAAATCTGACTTTGACATTGTTAGCGTATCTTCTCAACATGTGCCGAAAGGAGACAGGTCAATAAAAAATTAAAGTTTTAATGATTTCAACTATTACCCATTCACTTATTTTTGTCATCTAGTTACCTTTGTAACCTTCATTTTTTTATACCCATCTCCTTTTAGCACATGTTGAGAAGATAATGATAAAAATGTCAAAGTCAAATTTCCAACGCCTACTTGACGACAGTAATAAGTGAATGGCTTAAATAGACGACAAAAATAGGTGATGATAATATGTCATGTAGGTACTTTGGGAAAAAAAGGAGATTTAAAACATTGCGACTTCCAACCCCTCAATTTCAGGTAGTAACTACGTTTTTAGTTCAGTAAGATTCGTGTTTTGTGGCTGGAGACATAAAAAAATACAACCACACGCTATATACTTGTTAATTTAGGATACCCATTAATATGTATTTTTCTATACATCTATAGTTTGTAAGCAGAACTTTACGTTTTAAATACAGAAGACTTTATTATAGTAAGGGATATTTTCTTCAGTAGCTGAGTAGCCTGTTAATATAGAGGGTGACCGTTTTTCGAGTTTAACGATGGGAAATTTCGGTTATTTGAAGAGATAGGAAGGTTAAATTAGGGCAAAGTTTGCGCAATTAGAAGTCGCAAAAAATCGAAATTTGGACGTTTTCTAGTCTTAATTTAAAGAGATAATTATAAGTCGTTGACAATGAGGTTCTTGCAGATTTTTGATAAAAAATATTAACTGTATATCTCGGTTGTCCCCAATTAGAAGAGGCCATATACAAAATTTGGATCACCAAAACGCAACAATGAGGAAGAAAATTGAAAATAAAAATTCGAAAAAATTTGAAATTTAAGAGTCAATTAAAAACGATTTTGATTGGTTTGACGTCATTACACAGCAATATATTGCCAGATTTATGGGCTAACGGCATGGATGCCAAGAGTGTCAGCTGTTAATTGTATTGGAATTGTACTGTTATTGAACAATTTCTTTTTGGCTACTGAAATAACAAAGAGTTTACCAAACTTCAACTTCAGAAAGCAAACTGAAACAAATCATACGATAGTGCAGTGTAATTACTGAATTTTAATAAACTTATAGCAGTTGAAGTTGTTCAGGTTTACGACCACGCTCAGAGTACACGCAGTAAGCTTTTGTTTCAATTTTTACCATCATTTGTCATAAGTACGAGAGAGATAGACCGCTAGCGCTACTGTTCTCGTCGGCAATCACTTAACCAGAAACGAATCTGTGCTTTATACCTGGCAACATTGCTCTCTGCCTTGTCACTGTTCAAAAGCCGAGTTCGGTAAATTCCATCGGAGCGCTCCGGGCACAGACCATCTCCCAAAATCTTAACAAACTAGAGTGAGATAGACTGACATCCCGAGGGCTCGGAATGTAATTACCGAAATCAACTCTTGAAGGTCACCGGTCACAGTCGAACGTTAATAAATATTTTTAGAAAAAGATTGGGCACTGTTTCTGCATTTAAAAGCACAAAATTAGTTATTATTTAGTTACCGCCAATGAAACGGACAATATCGTGAAACCTAATAATAGTGTGTACAAGTGTTTTACTACGCGCGGCTTTAGTGCAATCTGCAAATTCGACGATGATGTGTGTGGTCCTGGGTCCAGGTATCAAGGACTGATTTTGGGGACCCGTTGAGTGAATCCTTGCCCAGTTAAGTTTTACAGTAACCAATCTGGTCATATAATTCTTGCAGGTAAATAAGCCTCTGTAAAACTGGAGAGCGTGAAGAAATGGATATTATTAGGCAAATTAGGGTGACAAACTTTTTTTCTCAAAATAGGGTATAGGTACCACTGAATTACGCAATATTTTCTTCTGTTATGAGTAGCAGGGTGTCTACTGAGTAGATAAAAAGAAAAAAAAACGTGAATAAACATTTTTTAACATTAAAAAAATGAATCACAAAACAGCCAATTTATCACACTTTACTATGCTAAAACTCTTCCCTCCATCATTCGCCATATACAGCGTTGCCGATCGCTGCGCAAAATTAAATGTTTAAAAGAATAAATGCCATTACGAGCAAAATGTAACGTAAAATAAGAAAATAAAGAAATAGCAGAACTGAACAAACCTGATCTAACCTAGACTAACCTACACTAACCAGAATTAACCTAAACTAACCTGATGTATCCTTCAATGCATCATATGTATTGCATTCACACTTTAGGCACAGAATAAAATATGGTTGGTTGGTTAGTAAAATATATATAATATATTTTATTCTGTGCTTTAGGTATAATTTAAAATTTCCCAACTGGCAACATTGCTTTCATCGCGACAACCGAGCATAACGATCACTATGAAAGTATTGAAAGTTGCCTAGTTCAGCAGGACGCCAAACAGAAGCAAGTGTATAGAATTACTACGCTTATAGAAAAAGTTATTTTCCGCTGCTAAATATGGTTCATTCACATTTTTTTTTTAATCTACTCAGTAGACACCCTGCTACTCATAACAAAAGAAAATATTGCGAAATTCAGTGGTACATATATAGGTACCGAAATAGATCCCTCAAAATTCTTATTCTTTTCAGGTCAGCAGCAATTCGGGGAGTAAAAACAGAAAGGTAAGATATTTTGAAGGTTTTAATTTTTAAAGCACACTTTAAAGTCAAATGTTTTGCAACATCTCTCTCTAATATGAAGAAATTTTGCAGCTTTGCACAAGGCATCTCTTTGCGTTTTTGCTCATAGCAAACTCTCAAACGACAAGCAAGGGTTTACAAACATACAAAAGAAAAAACTAGAAGTTTTTTCTTTTGTATGTAATGGCAAAACTCAGCAAAACAAGTTCTAGAAACTCAAAAAAGTCTAGATTATTAATTAAAGTTTTAAAGTTAAATTTTAAGCGGAAAGGAAGCTGACAACTGATAATAAAATAATTGTATTACTCTTACTACTCCTTTACTGCACTATCTTTCTCTTTCTACTTCTTTATTTGTATAGCGCTTTAAACAAAGACAAACATACACGCGTTTCTTGTACAATTTTTATTTGACAAACGTCAAAGCAAGTACACTTTTTAAACCTCCGTTTTGGCAACATCGCCCGGGGTGAGTTTCCACGTCACAGCTCACCGATTTCGTCAGAGGCGTTTTGGCGGGAATTTGACTTCCTTCGCTGTTTTTATGGCATTTTTTCGCTAATGACTTATTTTAAAAAATTAAAAATTTTTAATTAGGTGTTTAAGGTCAGTTCAGTACAATAAAAAAAAAAACGTGCAAGAACTCCATTCTTCACAGCCACTTTTTGTTCTCTTCAATGTGATATTTTCAAATTTAAAAACTTTTATCAACTTCATTTTTTAAATACGGCCCTAGATTTCTTATATCGTATACTGAACTATTCTGTATTGGGTGATATACGACAATTCATTTTTAACTTTTAGGTTAGATTTTGCTGATTTTTGTACTGTTTGAATAATTTTTGCTAGTGTGATTATGGAAAATTTATTGTTATAGTCGCGCCACGATCTTTCTCTGGACCTGGCAGACTTTTTCTTCTGCCGATTGTTTAGTCGGATTGGGCTGAATTTTTGCAAACTACAAAAAATATTCATCTGCGCGATTGATGGTAGATACGCAGACTGTATGTAACGGTACCTACCACCAATCAAACAGTACAATTTTTGTAATGTGCAAAGCTTCAGCCCAATTTGACTAAACTATCTTACTTACTTACTCCGTAGCGCTACAGCCCCTGATGGTCTTTGGCTGAGGCGACGACTTGCCTCCATCCAACACGGTCGGTCATAAGCTCCGTTCCATTTTCGACGCCCAGTTTTCTCAGATCCAGAAGTGGTCTTTTCCCCTCTAGGGCTTTCTGCCATACCAGTCGTATTAGCCGATCTTCGGGTTGCCTACGCACGTGTCCTGCCCATCTAAGCCGTTGAGCCTTTATTATGTTGCACAAATCTGGTTCGTCGTATAGCTCTCTCAGTTCTGCGTTCGTTCTACTTCTGTGCTGCTGCGTCTGTGGACCCTTTGTCGGGCCGTATATTTTCCTAAGTATTCGTCTTTCGGATGACCTCCTCATTTCGTATACAAATACGTTCTTAAGGGCATAAAAGCAGTTGTTCGCGGTTTTTAGTCGGTACTTTATTTCCTCGCTGATGCCATTGTCGGCTGTAATGATCGAACACAGGTAATTGAACTGAGTGACATTTTCAAAGTTATACTCATTCATTGTCACATTTTGTCCCAGTCTCCCTCTGCCTGCTCTAAAGATGTGATATATTTGGTCTTGCCTTCGTTAATCCTTAGACCCATTTTAGATGCCTCGTGTTCCAGTTTAACAAACGTTTCTTTGCTGTTAATTACTGGCTAAGCAAGTACCAGTTTGGAAGAGCTTCGTATCGAGTTTGGAGTCCCTTACGACCTTCTCCAGGACAATATTGAAAAGAGTGGGGAACAGGGCGTCATTCTGCTTTAGTCCTGAATTTACCCTGAATACGTCCGACATATCGCTCCCAACTTTTACTCTGCATCTGGACTCTTCTATACAAGAAGAGACTTCTGATTAGTCTTATAATTTTATGAGGTATCCCGAATTCTGCCATCGTCTCCCAGATCTTAACTCTTTTCCACACTCTCATAGGCATGTTGAAAGTCTATAAACAATTGGTGTAGCTGCATATTAAATTTCCTGCTTTTTTCTAGTAGCTGTCTAATTGTGAACAGTTGGTCGGTTGTTGATCGGTTTGTCCGAAAGCCTCACTGATAATCTCCTATTATTTCCTCTGTGAATTTCCTCTTGACAGGATCATATTTGATAGCACTTTATATGCTACGTTTATAAGCGATATTCCTCTATAATTTCCTCAATTTCCATTCGAATAGGGTATTCGTCTCGCATTTCCGCAGTTTGGAAGCGGGCCGGTTCTTCGTTGTCTGTATCACCCTGGATAAGTGTTCCTGGATAGTTGTTCAAAGTGCTCTTTTCATGTTTGCAGTATTTGGTCTTGCCTGGTTATTAGATCTCCGTTGTCGTCCTTGATGGTGTTATTGGTTCTGGATCTAAAGCCATTTTTTCTTGTTCTTAATGTTTTATAGAACTTCCTGGTGTTGTTCCTTTCGTCGACTTCTAATTCCTGCAACTCCTGATCTTGTTCTCTTTTTTCCACCTTAGTAGTCTATTAGCCTTTCTTCTTAGTTGTCTGAATTTATTGTTATTGTCTTCAGTAGGATCCCCTCACATTCCGGATCGTACCAGTGGTTTCTATTTTTGTTCATATATATTACTCCCACAGTCACATTTGCTGCCCCTATGATTGCTTCGGATAGTACTTTCCATCTCGTATCGATGTCATCTGTATTTGTAATTTCTTGGCTTCGGTGCTCTATTTCCGCCTGGAAACGCTCTATATACCATATATATAGTAGTAGTAGATTGATTTAAATAAATCGTCAAAATGTAGTTTTTGCTAATTATCTGGTGAGTCATAAAATTTTTCAAAAATGTGGTGGAAGTTCTTTTCGTAACTCTGCTACTTTCTGAGATCTCTTCATTAAACATCGAAAAAAAACTCACCCCGTATACAGGGTGTTATACCCTCCAGTTGCATAAACCTAGGTTCTGTGCCGGGAATACGTTAATGCGCTTCAAACACTACTGGTGTCTTCTTTTTCCAATTTTGCTGTACCCCACTGTTGATCTTGTTTGGATTGCACATTTTTTGAGATCGATATTCTAATTCTCAGCTTTGCTCCGACAAGAAAATGATCCGAGTCCACATCTGTCCCTCGATAGCTTCTTACATCGAGGACGTTGCTTCCATGCCTTCCATCAATTACGACGTGGTTAATTTGGTTTTTTGCCATCATTGGAGGCCCATGTCTATTTATGGATATCTTTGTGTTCATGCATCGTAGATTTAATAAGGAGGTTGTTAGATACTGCTAGTTCCGCAAGTCTTAGCCCATTATCAGTTGACAATACACGTAGGCTTTTTGTACCCACATGGGGCCTTAATGCCGCTTCTCTTCCTAGCTTTGCATTAAAATCTCCTAATATAAGTTTCATATCCTGTCATAGAAAACGTCTTTCACTGCTTATCTTTGTCTTCGGTTGGTGCATGTGCAGACACTAAGGAGTAGTTATAGAATGTTCCTTTCGTTCTTAGGTAGCATAATCGTTCGCTAAGGGGTTCAAATTTTAGGACTGAGCCCAACAGGTTTTTCTTAATTGCAAGGCCGGTACTGAATTGATGAACGTTCTGGTTGTTACCGCTATAAAAGATGACTGAGTTTTTTTTTATACTTTTAGCGTTTTTCACTGGCCGTACTAGTACGCACAGCGTCTATTTCCATCTCTATAAATCGCTTAAATTAACAAAGGATAAAAATACACTCAGAGCGCACTAGTGCTGTCAGTGAAAAACGCTGCTAGATTTCCTGAGCCAGTCCATCTTATTTCCTGTAGTGCAGTGATATCCATTATCAACCGCTCAATTTCTTTAGTTGTCCTGACCGCTGGGCGCATCCTGTACCAGCTAAGTACATTCATGTTCCGATATTCGTTATTCCTTTTCCTTCTTTTGGTCGTCTTTGTTTATCCATCCTGATCCGAGGCTTGTATTGCGTCTTCACAACCGCGATATTTTTATGAGGTGGGGTAGTTAGCCTCACGCTCAACCCTCCTCCTTTATCCGGACTTGGGACCGGCAGTGACATCCGAGAGAGCTACTCAATCTACTCCTTAGATGCTCCAGGCGGAGTAGACTAAACTATCGACCGATGAAAAAGACTGTAGTCTGCGGGGACCAAAAAGATCGTGACCCGACTTTATCAATACATTTTAATACTTACATCATAAAATCAGCATCTCCCAGCTAAATTTACCTACCCTTGAAATTCTTAAACACTTTCCAGTTCTATAGGACTGTAATGGCTTTCACGGTCGGTCAAAATATACAATCTAAAGTGTTTTCCGGGCTTGAAGCCGTGATCCAATAGAATTTCTTCCGGAAGCTTCGTCTACACGGATGGATTAGTCTGCCATAAAACCATAAAGTAACGGACAGGATCGGCAGGCTACTAGAAAAGCACAGTGTTAAAACTGTCTTTAGACCTACTCGAACAATGCAACAGATCTTGAGATCGGCCAAAGACCGCATGGATCCCCTATTGGCACCCGGAGTTTACCGAGTTCCATGCAGCTGTGGCTCGGTATATATTGGCACCACAAAACGCAGTGTCAACACGAGGATTACGGAACACAAGAAGAGTTGCAGGCTGGGACAAACACAAAAGTCAGCAGTAGTAGAGCACGCTCTCTCCGAAGGTCACGACATCTTTTTCAACAAGGTGGATATCTTTTATCAATCGCAGCGTTTCTATCCGAGACTAACGAGAGAGGCCAAACAGGACAACAATTTCAACAGGAAGGGGAAAATTACGTTTCTAAATGCAGGCTGGAAACGAGTTCTACTATATAATTCAAGGGCGCCGAAACCCCGCGCCATCCCTTCCCCCCACCTCAGTCCCTCCACTGCAGCGCGACGGCGGGGGAACAAATACCACGGAGCTCCCCCACAGTCGAATCAGTCAACGTCGGGAACCACGGGAGATCACTTGCCCATTGCCTCATCACCTTTTATAATGTCTGCCGCAGCTGTAGACGAAACATCAGGAAGAAATTCCATTGCACCACGGCTCCAAATCCTGGAAAACTTGTATTTTCCAGTTCCTTTTTTTTGTTCAACACATGGTCCTGAGTATCCATATTAATCGCTGGAGTTTCCATCGATAAAGTTTGAAGAATGAAAATTCTTAACTTTTCGCTGTCATATCGAAAGTAAACGGTCTACAACTTTTACTGATCTTTCTATAAAATAAAGCAGATACTGCACTTCTTAATGTTCAATATTATACCGGGTGTCCAGCAGAACCTTGGACATAGGAGATTAACATGGGAAATCGGTTTTTATTTTTTTGCGCCTGTACGGTTGATTTGATTGAAAAACTTTTAAGAGTAAAGTTGTAGAGCTTATGGTCAGCTATCATCCTGTAATTTTTTCAATACCACAGTTTTGGCTATTTTTTGGAAAAACGCCTCGAAAAGTGCAAAAAATTGAATTTGGCGCGTCACCCCCACCATGCTTGTGCAGTGTCGCCAACATAATAATTTCTTATGTCAGACTCAGAGCCGATTTTCCTTTCTTATTTATTTTGAGGGACTATCATGTAGTAATTAACGTGATTATGCAAAGAAAATTAACTGAAAACCTGACGATAATGTTCTTAAATTATAGGTAAGTACAAGTTACGTTTATAATTATCATAATTAGTAAAAGGAAAATCATTCCAATTTGTGTATGGCTGGTTGTCTAATTCATTTTAGTTTAGCAATACGACAACCACGATGACATGACAATTTGTCTCTTGTCACCAATTAAGGGTGTTTGTTGTTGTTGTTGTTATTGAGGTGAATTCATCTATCTCCAAATGTTTTACTTCAAAAGTGTCTATTTTGCAGTGCTGTGTGACGCGAGGTCCCATCCTGCATGTAAAAAACCCTTGCTAAGTGCTGGACTCTTCTATGACAGACAAAATCTCATTGGAAAACCAAATACAGCGCGCCCCAAAATGCCAATCCTCACATTGACAACTTCTCGACGTTGGTCTCGGTTGTCCTGCACTGTATGTGGATTTTAGAGAGTCCAAACTCATTCATTTTGTTGATTTGAGGGACCCATTAATCCAAATTAACATTCATTGGTGGAACAAATGTTTATAGCAAATAAGCAAGACCAGTAAGCAGATAGCGATGGATGTTTGATCTGCTAAGACCAGTTTCTTTCATGTTTTATCTATGTATCTGGAGACTATAGTGCCTGTGAAAAAAACTCTTTTCAGTGACAACAAATCTTGCCAAACTGGCCACAAACAACTTGAAAAACTGGCCAAAAATTGGTTTCATTCCAATCGATTGCTGCTGAATGCAAGACACAGAGGATGGTGTTTGCATTGAGGGAGATTGGAACCGTAAATGACCACGTATCCCAGGTTAAATTTCTTGGGGTTCTTGTGGATGAGAGTGCCAAATGGGATTTACACACTGATAACTTGGCTTCAAGACTCAATACAAGTTTGTACCTGCTACGTCAGCTTTCAGATAGGATATCTCGTACCGTACTTAGATCGGCTTACTTTGCATCTTCTCATGCATGGCTCTCTTATGCTGTAGGTGTTTGGGGCCACGCCTCGGGGGCTATAATTGTTCGGGCTTCAGCGAAGAGCGGTCAGATTGTTGGCTGGCCTGGGCTACAGGGATGACTGCAGAGCACACTTCAGAGAGCTAGGCATACTAACCCTGCCCTCCATGTTTATATTGGAGAATTTGCTGTTTGTGAAAAATAACAAGTATGTGTTTTCTGCTCACGAGGACATGCATGCTTACCTTACTAGAGGCCGAAAAAGTTTAATAACCTCATATTGTCCTTTGAGAAGGTGCCAGAATGGTCCTGGCTACTGGGTGGTAAAATATTTCAACTGCCCATAAAAATTAAAGCATTGACAGTGGATAGTTTCCGAAAGGAAATTAAGCAAATTTTAATGGTAAATGTTTTTTATTGTGATAAAGAGTATTTTAATCAAAATTATTAATTCTTTTTTCTTCTCTCTGTATAGTCTATTTTAGGATGTTGACTGTAAGCTTTTAGTATTAAGTAAATAATGGCATCTGGACTGAATTTATTTAAATTTAATTTAATAATTTAATAAAATAATTTTAATTTATATACTATTCTATTTTTGACATATGTACATTGCTGTTTTGGTGATTGTAAACATGAATAAATTTGAATTGAATCTTAATAAAGGTGATAGTGTTGTTATAGGAATAATTGTTGTTATCTGTGTTATTACCTAAATTTATGTTACATTTCTTTTTCATGTCCACTTGTTAATTTCTTCCCTTAAGAAATTTATGTATAGATTGATTATGCAAATATACTTATTTTGGTACTTGTTGCATCCACTTTTTCACACACAATTTCCCCGAAATAACCTTGTATTTATTGATATTAAAAGTAAGGAAATTAGGAACCATTTTGTTAATACAGTGTAAAATTTTATTTTTATTATTTCTTATTTAAATGTTTTATTAGTTATGAATTTTGGGGAGAGAAAACTTGTTTTAAAACAATACTGGGCTGGTAATTCCTTTGCTCAAATTCGAGACAACATTGCTGCATTGTTTCCTGAACAACCAATACCAGCATGCAGTTTACTTCAGGCGGTGGTTGCTCGTTTTGAGGAAACTGGGAGTATTAACCCGATATGTTCCTGTGAGCGAAAGCGACGACTTCAAGCTGGTGCGGTCCAGAGGATGAAAATGTGGCAAAACTTGTTCTTGCTACAGTAAACAATGATCCTTCCAAGAGTATTCGACAGATTGTCCAAGAAACTGGACTTAGTAGATCAACCATCCATAATTATCTGCAAAAAGAAGGTTTTGAAAGCTACAAACAAGAGAACCATCAACAACTCTTACTGATCCACCTTTTCCCCCCAATGGAGTTTTGTGAAATCCTGACCGAAAAAATTATTGCAGCCCCAAGATTTGTTAGAAACATTTGTTTCACGGATTAATGCTAATTTGGATTGACTGGCTCTTCAAATCAATAAAATGTTCGGATTTGGGCACTCCAAAACCCACATATAGTGCATGACAATCGGGACCAACGTCGAGCAACTGTAACGTGTGGATCGGCATTTTGGGGCGCCATGTTATAGGTCCATTTTTCATTGATTGCAGTTTGAACGCCAACAAATATGGCAATATGCTTTGCAATGACATTTTGCCTGCTGTAGAAGCCATCTAGCCATTAGAACGGGTTTTTTACATGCAAGATGGAAGATTTTGAACAATTTCTCTGATGTGCCACATCTAGTCCTGTATTTTATTTATTTGTTTATTGTTCTTGTTTACCTCTGTGTTTGATGTTAAACACATGGGTGGTTATTCACTTTCTTTGTAGTATGTAATTAAATGGTTCTTTTAAGAGCTGCTAATCCGTATTTTCTTTTCGCCAATTCTACGATAACTCATTTGTAGAGTACAATCACATTTCAAGCTTGGTTCTTGGTTTGCCCAACAAATGTACCCACCCAACTTGCTGTCCTTAATAATTCTTAACATTAACCTAGCTTTACCAATGACAAAGACAAGAGACATACAGGGTTGTTACGGACTGATTTATATATGTGTACAAATTTCAAATAAAATTGTGTAGCATTGTGCACTAATAAAAAATCAAAGATTTTCAATTATGCTTATGGCGTTTTCCATTGACAATTTTAGTGCAAAACTAGTATATTTCCATACTACTTCACTGATGTTAAATAAAAAGACAACAATACATTCATTTTGCACTAATTCTGCCAATCGAAAACGCTATCAGTTGTTTGCAATGTTTGCATATACCTGTATATACGGAGAACCTCCCAATAGATCGAAAATGAAGCTCCGCAGTTAGCTATAAAAATCTTGTAGATATAGTCCATTTCAAATAGATATTCATCTAGTAAGCTCAGAAATTGACATATAAATGACATGTTTACATGGATGGAATAGGACGAATCTGTCTATTCCTCAGCCTGCTAGAAGAACATCTATTTGAAATGGCCCATAGTAAAATAGCAAAATCTGTTGGCACATAGTGTAGACACTAATAATTTATTGTTTCTGCTCCATTTTCTAACAAGATTATATTACAGAGTTCTTTTTTAAGGTAAGAATGAAAAGAGCAGAGTTGCCAACCTTTCCAATTCAGTGTCGCCAGATCAAGAATAACAAGTAGCTAAAAAATCGCCAACTCTAAGAAAGAGAAAATCGCCATTATTTCGCCGCGCCAAGTGAGAATTTTGACAACCTTGATTGGTCAAAAATTTCTTTTGACGAATTCCATTGGCCAGCGATTCTCACTTTCACTCCTTCCTTAAAAATAAGCGTCAGGTGAGGTGAAGATGACAAGACAGGATAAAGGCGGATGCCGCGGAAGGACGGCTGGAGCTGGACATGAACATGAACAAGAAAGAATAACGAAACAAATTAAACAGCCAAGACAAAGAAAGACGAACACGTAACAGAATTAATTGACAGAAAGAGGTCTTTGAATATTCAGAGTAAAACGGGTAAAATGTATAAAAAGAGCAAAAGAAAAACAGAACTCGAACTGGTTCATGATTTGTCGCCACATTTTCACCAATCAAAGCTTAAATTCCGCCAATTTTGTAGTCAATCGCCATTTCCAATTCGAAGTCGCAAAAAGTGACAAAAAGTCGCCACTTTGGCTAAAAGTAGCCATGGTTGACAACTCTGGAAAAGAGCGAGCAGTGTGACTCTCGCCTTGCTACATGCGAGTGGTTCAAGCAGTTACAAAAAATGTATTCGAAATACGAGGTCCGCTTCAGTTGTGTAGTTTTCTGTGCAGTTTTCTGATAATGTGCAGTAAAATGAGCTTATTTACTATTGGGGTGTAGCCGTGCAGTTCGTTAATGGATTGTGTAGCATTTTGCACAATTGTGTAGCTTGTAACAACCCTGGAGACATATCGTCGATCCGTTGTCTGGTGCTAATCTAAAATGAATTAGACAACCAGCCATACACAAATTGGAATGATTTTTCCTTTTACTACTTATGATAATAATAAACGTAATTTTACTTACCGTATGATTTAAGAACATTATCGTCAGGTTTTCGGTTAATTTCCACTGCATAATCACGTTAATTATTACATGATAGTCCCTCAAAATAAATAAGAAAGGAAAATCTGCTCTGACTCTGACATAAGAAATTATTATGTTGGCGACACTGCACATGCATGGCGGGGGTGACGCGCCAAATTCAAATTTTTGCACTTTTCGAGGCTTTTTTCTAAAAAACAGCCAAAACTGTGGTATTAAAAAAATTACAGGATGATAACTGACCATAAACTCTACAACTTTACTCTTAAAAGTTTTTCAATCAAATCAACCGTACAGGCGCAAAAAAATAAAAACCGATTTCCCATGTTAATCTCCTATGTCCAGGGTTCTGCTGGACACCCGGTATAATATTTTATTCCTATTTAAATAACGTAAAACATAAGCACAATGTCGAATATAAATAGTACAATACAGTGAATAAAGCACTTCTAAGACATCTATAGAATCAAAATGTTCTACTTCAATTATAATATACAATAAACATACGTCATATTTCATTGGGTTAATATACAATTGGTCAACAAAATTTACATACTGACTGAAGTCAAATTGAACTAAAATTGGAATACCTAAAATATGTATAATCTATGAACATCATTCGTCTAAATAAATTAATACAATTGCCTTAAGCATGATTTTGATATCACAAAAGGTGCACATTCTGTACTGTTACAGAGATAAATTATTAAAAAGTCGCTTTGCTCTAGCAATCTACACTGAAATATTGGTAACTTTTAACATGCATATCCAGTAACATTTGGCTTTAAAACAGGAGCTAACGATGTTTCATGTAGCAAAAAAATCCTGCAGTGCACAGTTTTGATCATGATTGTAAAATTGAATTATTCTCGAGCACTAGCGAGTCGTCTGACCAAAACGTGAGATGTAATTCAAACGGTATATAATTGCGATTTAATTCATCGACACCTGCCATACAATTAAATGACTTAGTTCTCCCTGATTACTGTGTTCTGCCAAAGCTGCAGCATCACCGATAACGCTGTCCTCCATTTCGTCACCTAAAAATTCCAAGTGGTCTTAAAACATTATTAATTCAAACCCCGATACCTAAATAGATTAATACTAAAGGTGCAAAGTAGCTAAGTGCTGCAGCGCGTCGTTTTGGGACATTACAGGAAAAATGCACACCTACCCCATGGGATTCCCAGGTTCGTTACTAACTTGCCAAACCAATAGGTGTGAAGCTCCGTCTCTCGGTTCGCAATCGTCTTCTGGAAATTTCTCGATTTCAAAACATCCGTATCGGACAATAAAAGCAATATATTTACAGGCGTATTTGGAAAAAATGTACTTATTTAAATATCAAACAGGAACCAGTCAAAAACCCTACTTGAGTTGGAAGACAATTGATTCGTTAGAGTAGTGTTAACGTGCAGAACAAGTAGACCCAGGAATCCCAAAGTTTTCTTGTCAATAATTCACTATCTAGTAAATGCGTGCTTCTGCTAAGCTAACCACCTCACGAAAGTATCTAATGATTAGTCATTTATTTAAATATTTGCTCTATTTTCGGTCTAACATATACAGTTTCTACTAACTAGCAGTAAGAACCGCAGCAAGCCCCTTTTTGAAAAACCAGAAATAAAGAAAACTTGTACGGGATGTTCATTATAATACTTGATCTAATTGGCTGTGAAATGTCAAAAGAAAAGGATGGAGAAACAAAAGTCCATTTATTTTGATTATGGCATCCTTTTCTGTCAAAATTTCACAGCCTTCTAGATGAAGTTTTATAATGAACTCCCCGTACATCGCTACTTTACAGTTAGATATTAACCTAAATAAAGCTAACAATGCGGAAAGAGGTAGGATAAAACGTATTGGGTTGATACCCAGAGACTAAGAAACAAGATAAAATGGAAGTGATTTGCGTAGGCCAAATAGGGTGGTAGGTATATTGGTAATTGACTAATGATTTTGGCTCATCTAAAAGGATCATACCCGTTTTTCTTCCAATTAATACATCGAAAATCGCTGGGACACGTCAACTTTAGTTTTTAGGGAAAACAAATTTTTGAGCCGTTTTAAATCAAACATTAACTTCCAAGTAGAGGTGATCATTGATCTGGAAATTTTAAATGGGAAGAGGGGTCGAGTGATACCTCGTTTTGAAGATCGCATCAAGGTTTATTCATTTGCCAAATTTCATGTCATTTGATCGAGCCAATCCAAAGTGACGGCCGGCCAAAATTTGCAAATTTGTAAATTTAACAGGCTTTAATTTAAGTAATTTGATTTGGATTTCAATCTCCTGTCAGATTAGGGGGTTGAGACGGCGCTCAAAAATGTATTTCTTTCCCCTGAAAACTAAAGTTGATGTATTCGAGCGATTTTTGATGTATATATCAGTTGGAAGAGAAACGGGGTGGATCCTTTTTGAGGAGCCACACTGTATATTCTTCTAGTAGGTAGTCAGTATTTGTTAGTCTCCATCTGACTGATATGTTCTATTTCTTCAATGTGTAAATTTCTCATTGATAAGTCATTGTTACTGTCTGGACTATATTTGCTGATCATGTGATCTGACATTGATCTTTACCGAATATCCTTCGTGGTAAAAAGAAAAAAAAGCACGTAAATCAATATTTTAATGAATCACTAAGAAATATAATGTTTTTTAAAATCTTCAATTTCCTTTCTTCCAACTTTCTTAGTAGTTCTTCTTACTAGTTTCCTTAGAATTTGCTTCATTCTTTCTTCAGATTCTGCCGTTCTATTCTTCTATATAATTATGGTCAAAAGTGTGAACTATTCTATACAATTATGGTAGTTATTTCTGAAAATTTGTTCTTTTCTCTTACCACACTCTTTATCGTTATCCTTCTTTTGTTTGACTGACTTTTGTTGAGGTGAATTGATCCTTTGTTTGCATATTTATTCTCGTATCTAGTTCTCGAGGGAAGAGAATTCCATAATTCTATTTTTTTTGAAGGTGTGTTTATCTAGTTTGGATGTTTTTTGCTCGTAGCTTCTTCAAAACATTTTTTTTGTGCCAAAAAGTGTCAAACCCAAAAAGCACACCTCATATTCCTTAATGAGGAGGAGGTGGTTTCCTATTTTTGGTTTCAATTTGGCGCGTTTCAGATGAGAAGTCTCGTGCGGTAAGAACCAAAATATGTTTAAATCTGAACTTCTTAGAAACATTTTGTTGTCCTTTTTAACAGGTTATGTAATTTATCCTCAACTCAACTTTCTATTAGTCTTCTTAGATTTCATAGCTTCAAATCAAATATTCTTTATTACCAACAACACCAATCATATGGCCAAGCAACGTCAATAAAAGACACATTTACAAAACTAAGAGGTGTCTGCGATAAAACAAATAAAAACTTTAAACTTAGTAGTAACTATTCAGATTCAAAAATTGAAAAAAAAAAACCTAAAATGAAGTATTAAAGTAAAAAAATAAAAACATTTTTGGTGCACCCATTCATAAACTCTCTTCTTAAAGCTCTGCATTTCCCCGGGAAGCATTCAAAACGCCCTGACTGCTCTGTACACCCTCCTCTCAAAAAAAACCGCCGTTCTGTGGAATGGTACACTCAGCTGCTCCCCGCCTCTATTCATCATGGACATGCACTCTGAAGAGAGGTCTTTGTTCTGTGAGAATAGCCTCATATTTTTCTCCCCAAACAATAGACTGGGAGCCAGCGACCGTTTAGTGTTAGTCATTTTAGAAAAGCTGAAAATGTTCTCATCCGCTTAATTTGGTATCACTAATAAGGGAATGGATCTCCAGCTGGCGCACTTTCGGGGGATGTAGCTGCGGCAGCCTCTTCGACACGTAAAAAAATAATAAAAAAAAACTTATTTTAGAAAAGCTGAAACTTTGTTGACATGTTTATTATGTTGCACACAAATAGAAAAACGTATCCAGCTGACTTGAGAGTGGGGGATTATGCCCCAGCTGGTCACGTGAACATGTCAAAAATATGCATTTGGTGAAATTTCATTCGAATTGAGTTTGTTACGTTCTTAGAGGATTGCAAGCGTGCCATTCCGATCAAAAAACAGCAAAAAAAAAATTCCGAATTTTTTTTGAAAATGTTCAAAGGGGGGGGGGGGGTGTCACGACTTTTTTCACATATCTCAACTTTGACGGCCTGTAACTTAAGAACGCCTGGACCGATTAGAGTGAATCCTACTGTTTTATCCTTTTCTTGATGTCATCTTTCACCTGCCACCATCGGAAGTTCCGTAGGTGCAATATCTTCGGCGATAGACCCTTCGGAAATTGATTTTTAGGCATATTTAGAATCGCGTTTTTGGACTATTTTTAAAAACTTCTTTATAGGGTAAATTTGTTCGAATTGAGTTTGTTACTGCAAACGAGCCATTCCGATCAAAAACAGCAAAAAAAATCCGATTTATTTTTTAAAAATGTCCCAAGGGGGGTAATAAGACTTTTTTCACATTTCTCAACTTTGACCCCCTGTAACTTGAGAACGCCTGGACCGATCGGTGTGAACTCAACTGTTTTGTCCTCTTCTTGATGTCTTCTTTCACCTCCCACCATCGAAAGTTCCGTAGATGCAATATGCAAAAAAAAATCCGATTTTATTTTTGCATATTGCATTTCTCAACTTTGACCCCCTAGAACTTAAGAACGCCTAGACCGACAGGAGTGAATCCAAGTATCTAGCTGATAAAATCAAAGATGCAGCTCAAGTTGGCCACGCGGACAGCGTTGTCTCTTTGATGGCAGCAACTGGACACGTTTACCCCACTAATGTAAAGCTAGATATTTTTTTTGTCTCATTTGTTAAGTTAACTAGTAGTTTACCAAATTTCAACTTTTCTGTTATCAGTTCACTGAATGCATATTTTTCACTTGTTAACGTGACCAGCTGGGGCATAATCCACCACTCTCAAGTCAGCTGGATACGTTTTTCTATTTGTTTACAACATAATAAACATGTCAACAAAGTTTCAGCTTTTCTAAAATAAGTTTTTTTCTTTACGTGTCGAAGAGGCTGCCTCAACTACACCCCCCGAAAGTGCGCCAGCTGGAGATCCATTCCCTTATTTGTGATACCAAATTAAGCGGAGGAGAACATTTTCAGTTTTTCTAAAATGACTAACACTAAACGGTCGCTGGCTCCCAGTCTATAACCAAGTCAACAAAGTAAAAAGAAGGCAGTGTCAAAATTCTCTGATCAGGGAACAGTTGCCTACAAGTTGTGAGTTGAGAAACCTCCAACATCGACGTCAGAATCCTTTTCTGAACCCTAAAGACATCAGCAGCACCCCGTGAAGAGCCCCAAAATATAAGACCATACTGTAGGATGGAGTGGATCTGCGCAAAGTAAAATACTCGCAACACCTCAACAGAGGCAATAGGTCTTAATCTCCGCAATTACGCAACACAGTTTGGATAGCCGGGATTGGACTTGCGACATGTGACACACCCAATCCATTCAGAAATTTAATGCTGGGTGTAGTTGCAATAGATTTGCCATTAGATTTTACCAGTATTGATTCAATACTCTGAGATTTAGAGAATTCGATCAATCCTGTTTTACTGGAGTTTAAAGTCAAACCGTGCTGTCCACACCATGCCTGCATCCGATCAACCACCTCACACGCCTGATCTTCCAGAAGGCCGACAGAAGGGGCAGAAACGACAACAGAAGTGTCATCGGCATACTGACATACTACATGATGTTGACATAGAAAATGAGTTGACATAGATGATAAGTAGTGCGGGGCCAGTATTGATCCCTGTGGCCCACCCTGTCCTGCATCCATCATTCTCGAGTAAGTTCTAATGCCCTCCCGCTCAACACTAACTCATTGTCTCCTGCCTGTTAGATAATAGGCAACCTAGGTTCAAGGAAGCACCCTTGATGCCACAAGCACTCAACCTACTAAGCAAAACCTCATGACAAACAGTATCAAAGGCCCTTGACAAATCGAAATAGAGTCGCGCAACTCGTCTGCCTCCATCCAACTCACCCACTAGAAAGCTCATAGCATAGAATATTGCCATTTCAGTATCTTCTTGGAACAAAGCTTCTTTTTGACCATCTCGAAAACCTAGTATAGCCTCAACTATGGTCGCAGTGCTGCAGTTTTTCCAAATTGTGACTTTTGCAGAGAATAAAATAATTATCGTCCTCTTCCGACAACTTGGGTTCGCGCCCCTTCTCTGAAAACTCTAGAAAACCCTCTCTTTATGCGGAAAGTAGGGTCGGAAATGGTTATGCGCATTGGCTATTCGGAGGAGGGAGAAGGTGCGCTTTCTTGATTTATCGAAGGAACAGAGGAGGAGGAGGGTCACCCTTATATTTTCTTTTGACTTTTCTTCTAAAACAAGGTTTGGTTTGTCAATTTACAATTCCCATGCGTAAATATATAAGTAATATATTAAGATACCAGTTTCATAAGACAGTACATTGTCGCCAATCCAAGTTTGCCATTTATTCTGTGCTTGAACACCCCTATACAGTGCCATCTAGTGCTCAAAGAATTTCGCCAAAGATTTAGAGCCTAACTCGGCGGTTTTCTTTTGAAAGTGAAGACAGTTCACAAGATATATTGTGGTTCATCTTTCTGCATAGATACAGTGGGCTTATTTTGAGAATTTTACATCCGCTATTTCTCAATTTCTCTAGAATTTTGAGAATGGGAGTTTTGAAGCAGTTAAGACGTGGTGCATAAAATCTTAATCTCCAAAGCCAATTAAAACTGAATCCAAATCCTACCAGCACCAGATAAACAAGCAGGACAACGAAGTTGAAATAACTGGCCCAAAATCTCTTTATGTAATAGAATTTGACGTTACAAGGGTAAGAAATTGCGATAAAGTAAAATGTAGGTCAAAATAACGTTGCTGATTGTTAAAATAAGTGGCTTAAAAACTCTCTATTACAGTTTTCGGTCGCCATAGGAAATCCCATGCAAATTTTGAAAGGGTCTATTGTTGGGAGTGCTTAAAAATCTATTTACATTTTTTGAAGATCATTAAAAACCACAACTAAATGGACAATTTCAGAAATATTTGATTAACCTGTTTACGAGTTATTTCCAATAACTCATTGAATATTTTGTCCTTTTTATCGCCCTCTTAGGGATGAAAACAATAAAATAATATTGGACACCGAGAAACTACTACTAACATGGAGGGAATACACTACCGGACTTTTTCAGGATGACAGACCAGGAAACCCCGAAAACGAAATAACAACGCTATCAGGACCAAGTATACTAAAGAGTGAAATCAAACATGCCATAACTCTAATGAAAAACAACAAAGCTCCGGGCCCTGATGATATGTACTCAGAAACTTTTCATTTGATTAGCGAACAAAACCTTGATATCATTGTCCGACTCTTTAACAATATTTACGACACTGGACAAATTCCTGAGGACTGGCTCCGTTCTACGTTTGTCGCACTTCCTAAAACAAACAACGCAACAGCATGTAAAGACTACCGCCTCATTAGTCTAATGAGTCATTTCCTCAAGCTTTTCCTTCGAGTTCTGCACACGAGACTATACAGGAGATGCGAGGAAGTGAGTGGTGCCAGTCAATTTGGATTTAAGAGTGGTTTTGGAACAAGAGAAGCCATATTCAGTCTCCAGACATTAGTGCAGAACTGCCAAGATCAGAGAAAAGACGTTTTTCTGTGCTTTATCGACTACGAGAAGGCATTCGACAATGTAAAGCACGACCTCCTCATATCATATCTTAGAGACCTGGGACTGGATGGAAAGGATATCAGACTTATAGGTAATTTATACTGGAACCAAAGAGCAGAAATCCGAATTCAAAATGCAGGAACAACTGAGGATTTCGAAGTAAAAAAGGGCGTCCGCCAGGGGTGTATCTTGTCTCCGATGTTGTTTAACTTGTATGTGGAAAGAGCTTTCATCGAGTCAATCTCCGACAGTCCCATGGGCATTAAAGTGAATGGAATTCCCATCAATAATATTCGATACGCGGATGATACCGTGATACTGGCGGATAGTGCAAATGACCTGCAAGTTCTACTAGATAAGATCAATGAAGAAAGCCACAGATTAGGTCTGAAAATCAACATCCGTAAAACCAAATGCATGGCCATTAGTAGAAACGACACCCCAAATGTCATAATGTCCGTAAAGGGAGAGAACATTGAACAAGTCACTCAATTTAAATACTTGGGGTGCATGATCAACCAAAAATGGGACCCAGATCAAGAAATAAAATGCAGAATTGAGCAAGCTCGAACAACTTTTATAAAACTGAAAAAATTTCTGACAGACAAAAACCTGAATCTCAATCTCAGATATAGAATGGTAAAATGCTACGTCTGGGCCGTTCTCTTGTACGGAGTCGAGGCATGGACGTTGAAGACAACAATTATAAATAGGATCGAGGCCTTCGAGATGTGGACCCTGCGACGGATGCTGAGGGTGTCGTGGGTTGAACATGTAACGAATGAGGACATTCTGAGAAGAGCTGGTTTGATGGACCGTGAACTTTTCGAAAACATCAAAAGAAGAAAAACTGGCTACCTTGGACATGTACTGCGCGGAGAACGCTATCATTTCCAGCGCCTTATACTCCAGGGTAAAATAGAGGGAGGAAAAAGAGGAGTGGGTAGGAGAAAACTGTCCTGGCTGCGAAACATACGACAGTGGACAGGAATACAGGACTTCCAGACACTGCAAAATGCTGCAATTAATAGAATCATATGATGAGTGAAAGGATGAACGCCTACGCAGGAATCTGCATGGCACTTGAAGAAGAAGAAGAATCGCCCTCTATTTACGGACACCAGTAAGACTTGGCTATCAAACGCTAAAAATGATGTAATTATGTATATAATGAAATTATTATATGTATTTATATGTATTAAAATGAAATTATGAATGACAGCTTTATTTGACAGCCAACTCTTACCTTGACTGGTGTCGATGAATACGGGGCGATAAAAAAGACAAGATATTGTCACGAATACAAATATTATAAAATTATTGTTTACTAAAAGATGAGAAGGATGTATCACCTTATTCGATCGTCATCCAGATCGAAGTGACCTCGGTCCAAACGGAACAAACAGAGCAATTAAAAAACGTGCTAAAGATAGCAATTTAGAAGTCCGATCGCTGTTTTTCGGACTCGGATAGGAATCCCCTCAGCCGAAGTGGGAACCGAGGAAATTGTATAAAAGAGGGCGAGAGCATTTTTTTCGAGGTTGATCTTCGTTCTTCAACTTTAGTTCCGCGATGTTGTTACGCTAAATAAATTATGCCTCAAAGAGGCCTGTCTGTTTTTTTTTTAATAATTTATAATTGAAGCCCAAATATATAATTCAATGTATCAGTTAACCCTATGATGCCCTCCAGTTCAAAGCTGTTAAGGCATTTGTTAATGCAACTCGTGATAATGTAAGTACTTTTTAATTCTAAGTTATAACCATTTTATCAGTTTTTTGCTCCATGTATTGTAACAATTTTTATCATAATTTTAATAAATGTAGTTAGTAGAATTTGAATGTGGTTTTCAACCCCTCTTAAGAAATCGATCCCGAGGTAATTTTTAAGTTAGTCCAAATGACTTGCGACTTTATTCAAAAAGTTACTGGCAAATAATTCGTAAACGGGTTGTTCAAAAAGGTTTGAAGTTATCCTATTACTTGTGAATTTTAGCGTTCTTTAAAAAATCTTAATACGTATTGTCACCAAGATAATTAGGGAACCCTATCAAAATTTACATGGGATTTCCTATGTCCCGCCCGCCGATGCAACACCCGGTATACCCAGCCGTATACTAAAACTATTTTATTTTGTATTTAGTGAAACTATTGACTTAATATTCTTACACTACAGTCCGCTCAAATTCAAGCCACAACTTAAACAAAGCAAAGCTCAGGGGCCCTATTTGTATGTGATGTGAGAGATAAGCCGTAAACATGGCGCCCGCTTTTCAATCGATGGGTAATTCGGTATTCTTATGAAAATGTGGGAGATATGCTTATAGGATTTAAAATCAGAGTAACTTCCATCCATTTTCTTTGGGCTGTTTGTCGAGTAAAGGTTCTCGAAAACTGACTTCTTCTTAAGCCCGGGTTAGCTATCATATACGAGTGAGCGTGAGACTCAAGGGCTTTTTTTTGTTCCAGAGTTACACAGCCTGATCTCTCACACATTACGTGTATTTGCATAATTCAGGTATTGTTACAGGGAATGCATATTATATACAGGGCGATTCACGTTATTCGACACGGAAGATTATGGCTAAACTTTTAAATTTTAAAAAAGTTTTGTATATGGAATGGATGGGGGTCTATTGGAAGTACATTTTAAAATTATTGTCATTGTATACAGGTGGTCCCAAAAGTACAAAAAATTGATTAAAGTTGTATTTTTTTAAATGAGACACCTAGTATATTAATGTATTTTCGGTACCTAGGGACAAAAGTAAAGGTAGTTTTATTAAGTATTATGGCATCTAAACCGTACCGTTCTTCAGATATTCGTGATTTTGTGAAAATGCAGCATCAAATTTAATGTTTAAAATCTCAGCACTTGGTTTCTTTTCAACCACCGAAATTGGCTGGTGGGCTACTAGTACATTGAATTTTTTGCGGTATGTATTAAATATAAACTACTGCGTACCAAATGTAAAAAAATTAACACTAAATTCCGTCATGCTCACTCTCCAAAGTTTTGTTTCAGTTTTAGTCTTGCTTAAATTTGAACAAATTAAAGAGTATTCAGTGGCAGCAACTGTTCCTTTTTTCTACAGTTTTTCAAAATGGCGCTCACCACTTTAGGAAAAAGGCATTATGTGCGTCATTATTATTTTTCTACGCTCCTGATACACTATTACGTTTCAAACTAGAAATCTAAAGAATAGGGACAAACACAAAATCACATGCAACAGATAAAAATACTACTTACCGACTCTAAAATCGACGTAACCTTCGCCTCCCGAAATGACTAACATGCAGCTTGGTTGCTGCTTCTGAGTGCTGCCGACCGAGGTCACCGAAGCAGCCATGGCTTCTGATGGAGTCGAAGCTGCGCTTTCGCCTGTAAGCAGTGCAAGTTTTAAAGAGTAACGGGCTCGTTAAAACGGTTTTTTTTTTACCTCCATTACCGGGCACCGCTACAAAGAATTTGACGTTGTCTCTATGGCCGTGGAAACTCAGTTGAGCGTGCGCCATGGTACAATATGGGATGTATCCACCGGGCATCGGTGTTACTCGCATACCTAGTGTGAGTTTCGCTTTAATAATTTCCGCAATAATGAATTCTGGTTGAACTCTTAGGGCGACGTCACACACAGCGAAATTTGACAGTTGAATTTAAACCACTCAGATAAAAGCTAAAATTATAATTGACATGTGTAATGACGTTATTGACATTTCTGCTTCGTTCCGCTCCGTTCCGTTCCGCTGTATGTGACGGCGGCCTTATTGATTTTTAATTGGCGCGAATGATGTGACTCAGTTGTCGTGGCGTAGGACTGGTGGTTAACTGACTGTTTTTGGGACGAGACGGGTGTCATTGTTGAAAAAGCATGTCAAAATCTGTCTTTATTTAACCTGCCATAGTGAGCCATAAGGTAAAATTGTTCTAACGCCGTTTTTAAAGTTTTGCTAATAGAAAAATTCAGTCCATTTAGCCTAGAACCTTTTATCATCATCAAGAGATGAGAGTGACGATTGTAGTATCTAGGTTAGTCGATCATGTTAGCCCAGCTTTAGTGAGATGTGGTTTTTGGCGGCTTAATCTGGACTCTTGACAGCGAGGTTGGGAGGTTAGGATTAATGAGAAAATGTTGCTACAAAAGTTCAATAAAGTTCTTGATGTTATTGTGTCCGTATTATCAAAATACATAACATAATTTTGGCGACGAGAAGTGGTCTGAAACCCAAGGCACGTCGTAGTCTAAATTATGGCCATTTCAGGCAAGTAGTTCAAGTTGTACAAATAAAGTAAGTCAGTCAGTCACGTACTACATGTCGCAGTCAAAATGGCTCTGATAGGGTCTATTGAGCAGTTCAGTCCAAAGGAATCAAATATTTCCTCGTATCTGGAAAGGTTAGAGCAGCTATTTTTATGCAATGTAGTTGAGGAGAACAAAAAGGTCCCAATGCTTTTAACCCTGATTGGAGGGGAAGCCTACAGTGTATTGAAGGATCAGTTAGCACCTGATTTACCCAGTGCGAAAACATTTGATCAGTTAAAAGAAACCTTAATTGGTCATTATAGTCCTAAGCGAATTGTAATTGCAGAGAGATATAAATTCTATAATGTGACCCAAGAACCTTGTGAAGACATCAAGCTATTTGTGGCCAGACTGAAAAGTTGTGCACAGTATTGCAACTTTGGTACATTTTTAGCGGAATGCTTAAGAGACCGACTGGTTTGTGGTTTAAAATCACAAGCAATAAAGAGAAAACTGTTATCTGAGGATAACCTCTCTTTTGAAAGAGCTTATGGCATTGCCTTAGCCATGGAGCTTGCTGAGGGTCAAGTAAAATCAATGAGCCTAGAGAATGATGTATCCAGAGTACAGGAAAATTTGGACAAGATATCATTCAAGAAGAAGCCTAATGGTTCTACAAGTCAGAACAATGTCCAGAAGTAACAAGTTCAAAATCAAAGAAGTTTTAGAGAAGCTGAAGCATGTTTTTGTTGCAAAAGAAGACATAACCCAGAGTACTGTCCTGCTAGAGAATGGGAGTGCTTCAAATGTAGGAGAAAGGGACATTCTAGCCGAGCCTGTCGTAGTGGAAATTTAAATGTTTTGGAGCAAGAAGAGTTCACAGCCGAGCAGGAAGGGAGTTCATCCGATCTGGGGCTTCTTTTGTCATTGGAACCAGGTAACCCAGACCCTGAGAGGGTACAATTGGACATTCAAGGTAAAGTAGTGAACTTTGAGATTGATTGTGGTGCTTGTCGCTCAGTTATACACATCAAGGATTTTAATAAATGTTTACCAATCCTGGATATGTATAGAGTCAAGTATGACCTTAGGGTACTTACAGGGCAAAATGTGTCAGTATTAGGGGAGGCTATTGTCTCGATTAAAATTAATAATAAGAGGGTTGAGTTACCATTGCTAATTCTAGATAGTGAACATAAGTTTATGCCCCTATTGGGTAGAAATTGGCTAAATGTTCTGAATCCAAACTGGAGAAAGATTGTGAGTTTTGGTCTGTCGAGTGAGTCTCTGAGTCTGATGTCGGAAGATCAGTGTCTTGAGTCAAATATTTGCTCTGTGGAACATAGCTCAAATAATAAAGGTAGTGACTGTGATGCACAGGAGATCTCAGGATTGATTTTTAAGCTTTCAGCAGAGTATAAAGAAGTTTTCAATGAACAGTCAGGGTCTTGTATCAATCATTTCAGGCAGAGTTGAGGGTTAGAGAGGGACACACAACCTATTTTTCACAGGGCATATGATATGCCCTTTGCTTTGAAAGATAAGGTTGAGTCTAAGCTGTCAAATATGGTTAAGTCTGGGGTACTACGAAAAGTAAGTTTTAGCAATTGGGCTAGCCCCATAATTGTTGTACCTAAAAGAAATTCAAATGAGATTAGAATTTGTGTAGACTTCAAGAAAACTCTGAATCAAGTGTTGGATACCGATCATTGTGTACTGCCTTTGCCAGAAGATATTGTTGCTTCACTTAGTGGTCAAAAATATTTCACAGTTATTGATTTGAAAGACGCTTATCAACAGCTTGGGGTGAGTGAAAAATCTCAGGAAATGCTTGTCATAAATACTCATTTAGGTCTCTTCGCCTATACAAGGTTAACATATGGGGTAAGTTATGCACCTAGGATTTTTCAATCTGTAATGGATAGCATTTTATCGGGGTTGAAGAATACCAAGAGCTATCTAGATGATATTCTAATTTTTGGATCATCTTTGGAGGAATGTTACTGTAATGTAAAAAGTGTGTTAAAGAGATTACAGGAATTTAATGTAAAAAAAATGTTAAAAAGTGTAAATTTTTTCAAACCTTGGTAGAGTTTTTGGGGCATGTTGTTGATAACAATGGAATACACCCCACACAGGAAAAAATTCGGGCAATTAAAGAGGCCCCACATCCCAAATCTGTCTCTGAACTGAAGTCATATCTTGGCCTTGTTAACTATTATGGGAAGTTTATTCCTATGTTATCAACTAAACTAAAACCTTTGTATGATTTATGTAAAACTGGGGTTGATTTTGTTAAAAATTGGTCTAAGGAATGTGAAGATGTATTTCAGTCAGAAGAACTGAACAGAAGTATAGTAATTTGGAGCGGGAAGCTTTAGCCATAATCTTTGCAGTAAAGAAATGTCATAAGTAACTTTACGGTCGTAAATTTATTTTAATAACGGATCACCAACCACTACATTTTATTTTTGGAAAGAATAAGGGTATTCCGACATCGGCAGCAGCAAGAGTTACTCGATGGGCAATACTGTTGTCTGGGTATCAATATGATATATTCTATAAAAGAGGTTCTTTGATAGGAAATGCGGATGGTTTGTCTCGTTTACCCTGTAATGAGGAAACCGGAGTTTCTGATTTTTTGTATTATTTTAATCTAATAGATCAGGTACCATTGAATTGTGGTGATATTGCAAGAGAAGTAAGTAAGGACTTGGTGCTTTTAAGAGTCAAAGAGAATACAATCTGTGGGTGGCCGCAGCATGTGACTGATGAGAAATTGAAACCTTATTTTAAGAGACGTAATGAGCTTTCGGTTGAGCAGGACTGCATTTTGCTGGGAAACAGGGTGATCATACCTAAAGTTTTGCAAAAAGCTGTGTTAGATCTGTTTCATGAGCAACACAATGGCATTGTTCGCAGCAAGATGCTAATGCGGTCATATTGCTGGTGGCCAGGCATGAATACTGACATTGAAAAATGTGTGTTTCAACTTGTGAAATATGTCAGCAACATCAGAACTTCACAAGTTCAAGCAATACAGTGTCATGGCCAAGTGCACCTTACAATTTTTTTAGAGTGCATGTGGATTTTTTTCTTTAAAAATAAATTCGTTTTTTTAATACTAGTGGATCAGCGATCCAAATGGCTAGAGGGTAAATTAATGTCATCTGGAACTAGCGCACCAGAAACAATATCAAAACTGAAAGATGTTTTTTCTGTCTTTGGGCTTCCAGCAGAACTGGTATCTGACAATGGCCCGCCGTTTGGTTCTGCTGAATTTGTGAGGTTCTGCCAAGTAAATGGTATTAAACCAATTAAGTCTCCGCCATATCATCCACAAAGTAATGGGGCAGCTGAACGGAGCGTTCAAACAGTAAAAAAGGGTTTGGGGAAAGCCTTGTTTGCTGATAAAGGAGAAAAGGTTATTACAGAAAGTGTGATTTTGAATAAATTGCAAAGCTTCTTGTTTAACTATAGAATTACACCCTCCACAGCAACAGGAATTTCGCCGGCCGAGAGTGTATTTAAAGTTAAACCTAAAACTAGGTTTGACTTGTTGAAGCCTTCAGTTTACAATAATTCTAAAATAGTTGGCAAAGCGGATGCAGCCCCATGCATATTATTATATAAAGTCAGGGATGAAGTTTTTGTTAAAAATAAGCAAACTAAACCATGGCAAAATGGGCTAATTATGAAAGTGTTAAGTTTTTGTACTTATTTGGTACAAGTGAATAATAATATTAGATTTGTACATGCAAGTGATTTACGCAGTGGTAAACATATGTGGAACGAGTCTGGCAATAATGACTCAGTGCCTTCAGTGGACCAAGGACCTATAACTATGACACCCGATATAGAGTCTCAGTGTTTTTCAAGAGAAGTCAGCACTGAAAATGTCAAGAAAAGTACTTTAGAAATAGATTATAAAGATCATTCAAATGTAAGGGAAACTGACATTTTGCAATCAGAAACGGTGGTCCAATAGCCAAATTCAGTTTTAAATTCCAATGTTCACTTTGAAAGTCAAGCAGTGCCAGTTTCCTCACCCAGACTTCCAGTAGTAACAAGATCTGGAAGGGTAGTTAAATGTCCTTCCAGGTTAGATCTTTAACAACAGGGGGAGAAATGTAGTATCTAGGTTAGTCGATTATGTTAGCCCAGCTCTAGTGAGATGTGGTTTTTGGCGCCTTAATCTGGACTCTTGACAGCGAGTTTGGGAGGTTAGGATTAATGAGAAAATGTTGCTACAAAAGTTCAATAAAGTTCTTGATGTTATTGTGTCCGTATTATTAAAATACATAACAACGATCTGGACATTTAACAAATTCATTAGCTGCGTATACTATTGCAGAAGCTAAAACAGGTGTTCTTCAAAAACTGTGTAGCATTAATACTTTTGAAAAAAAAAGGCGATAGAGGTAGTAATGTCATGGGACATTTCTTAAACATAATTTTACTGAAATGCCAAAAAAAAAGAAACCTATGATTTATACCAAATAGAAGTGAAAATAGCGGGTGTAGGACAGAAATAACTACTTCACATTTGTGAAAGAGCCAACGTTTTGACCTTTATTGAGGTCTTCGTCAGGGCTTTTTCGATAAGCAAAGTTTGTCCACTATAAGCCATTCACTTATTATTGTCGTCAAGTAGGCATTGGAAAATTGACTTTGACATTTTTATCGTATCTTCTCCACATGTGCTACAAGGAGATGGGTATAAAAAAATGAAGATTTCAAAGGTAACTAGATGACAAAAATAAGTGTATGGGTAATAGGAACAACATTCCACTGAAATTGAAACATCCCAGTCACACGAAAAAGCGAGCAAACAAGCACCATAACAGGACGAAACACACATTAGTTCGTTTATTGAAAAAGCCCTGAGGAATACCTCAATATATTTATCATCAGTAACAAATCATCACAATCAGTAACATTCTCAAAAGTTATCGATCGTGAAAAAAAAAACAGTTATATGAAGAAAATTTCTCACTTACTTGTACCAGGTACACTAGAACTTCGTGGTATCACTGCTCCGACAATACTGCTCGGATCACTTAAAGGTACCGAGATAATGACACCATTACTCGTACCGATCCAAAGTCGATTCGAGGAAATCAGCAGACTGGTAATACGGACTAGAGAAAAACCTAATTTACCTGTACCTGCGTGAAAAGCTTTGTATTATCCAGAATTATATTTAAGCGACAAATGCTTACCTAACATTTTACTGACGTAAGGCTCTATGTCCACGTCTTGAAGATGTTGGTAAGTGTAGGCGTGATACAACCTCAACGTAGAGTCCAACCGTATAGACACCCAAACCCCTTCGCCTAACCACGCCATCTGTCGGACCTACAATGAGTAAATTAGTCACTCCGCTCGAAGCTGCGTCAACCTGTTTATTCTTACGGGACTCTCTCTTCTTGGATGAGCTTCCAAGGTGTGGCAGATTTTCAGTTCTCGGGGTTGCAACACGTGGATTTTGTTCCTGTAGCCGCACCACACCTTGTCGCCCACCACCGCGAGCTGTCTCACAGATTGGTGGGGCAGGCCGATTTGAACAATGTAATACTGGGATAGGTCCCATTCGCCTTCTGGGTTTCGTTTGAAGACGACCACTTGAGCGTTGGCCAGGGCCACGATTACTCTTCCGTTAAGGTGACTGAAATAAGACATCTAATGTTTCCTCAAAGAAACAAGAAACTAGAAGTTCTCAAGAAACAAAAAAACGGTGATAATAACTAAAGTGATATATACTATTATTAACTGGGGTAGCCAGGCTCAGGGAGTTGATATGAGACTCTGTTAAAGAGAAACAAATTCTTACTATTTAAAATATTTGGTCTGTCTTGGACTTTTGGATGTCACAGACAACTAGATGAAGTTTTCAAATAAATATCACTTATAGTAAATTACTAAAATTACGTTTTTCTTCATCACCTTCTTCTTGACGATCCATATTTCTTGGACGAATTGCCTTATCGCATTCCTGCTTGCTATATCCTTTCCTACCAAAGGCTCTAATTGAAGAGGTTCACAAATTCTCTTTGCTCTCACAGATTTTTATAATTTACTACTTTTTTGTCTCGGATGACGGTTTTGTCAATGCTGAGAAGTCGGTCAGAGTTTTCCAGTTGGTTTCCTTGATACCAGCACATCCAAGAATGGTAGGCGGTCTTTCTTTTCCGTCTCCATAGGGAATTGAATTTTCAGATTTAGGGAATTAAGGTGTAAGGGGAAGTTTTGATGTTCATTATCTCCGTGATTCCAAATAACGATACGTCCACATATCAAAATCCGCACCTTGGCCTCTTTTTACCGTGGCCTGGCGTCCTAGACCCATTTAGAATACCCGTGGAAAATAATAGAGCAAACGTCAAGAGTGGAGATCGTCAGCTGCCAATTCAGACCGCTGTACAGATAAGAATGGAGGCATCACAATGCCAAAAACCGCCAAAAAGTAATCTCACATTCGCAGAAACTGGGTTGAACAAAGACAAAGCTACCATTATTTTCGGGCTCTGCATTCGTAGGCCTGGAGCCTGCACTGGGAGTCCCATACTGTGTGGTCAAAGCTGAACTCCAGAAATGGAGCAATGCCAAGTCCCAGGACTGGTGGGAGAACCTACCCTATCACACTCCAACAACGCTATCACGGGAGCAGAGAGGGCAAAAAGCCCAAACATTCCTCAGATTAAATAGGAGGCAAATCAGAAAGACCACTGCACTGTACAGAAGACATAGCCACCTAAGATTACACATGCACAGGCTCGGACTGTCCGAAGAGACGGAGTGTCGGCGTACTTGGAGGACGACAAGACAGTTGAGCACGTCCTATGTGACTTCCCGGCTATTGCCGGATCGAGATACTCACTATTTGGAAACACGATCATTGAACCTCAAGATGGAAACGCAGTGTCGCCCGAGAGACTCATCAGATTCGTTGGGGGTGTGGGATAACAGGTGACAATTAGTGGAGCAAGGAAGGGAAAACCTTGTTGGCAACACTTCGAGTGAGCCACCTCGTACAATACTGTTACGGGATACGGGTTCCAATAATTTAGCGTCAATTAACTACACACTTTTATTTACTTTTAACTATTACAAGGAAAGGATTTTCTCAGGTGATCGATCAGGGCGTTAAAAAAAGAAACTTTTCAGCTAACCGAGCTTTCGGCAATTGTTTATTCAGGGCTACAATAGAAGGAAATGGGGAGCAACTACACGTAAAATATGTAAAAATGTCCTAATATGGACCTAAACTAAAAAGCTCCCTCCTGATAATGCAGAGCTGTGACTTTCATGAGAAACAGTCTAGCAGTAAGTTATAAATACAATTGTTATCTAGTAATGTAGTTGCTCCCCATTTCCTTCTATTGTAACCCTGAAGAAAGCAATAAGCAATTGCCGAAAGCTCGGTTAGCTGAGAAGTTTCTTTTCTTAACGCCCTGACCGATCACCTGAGAAAATATTTTCCTTCTCGATTAACGGTCGAGGGGAGCTGCAATTTTAACTATTACAACACGATTAAAACACAATTACTCTCTATTAACAATTCGCACTATTCGCTTATTTACTACACTACACTATCTATTCGATTCAATCTCGCGCGGCTCGCTGGTTTATATACCCGACCTGAAACACTCGTACGCGAACGTTTGGATGCAGGTGTAGGACAAGAAGCTACTTCACTGTTTTGAAATTGCCGACGTTTCGACTTTTAATTGAGGTCTTCCTCAGAGCTTTTTCAATCAGAGAAGCTTGTTATGAAAATTTAAGTAAAGTTGTTGGGTTCTTCTCAAGCTGTTGTGTGGTCCTTTGGTCTCTTGTGTAAGTGTACTAGGTATAAGTCTGTAGATATGTAAGTACCGATATAGTACTTTATTTTAATTTTCATAACAAGCTTCTCTGATTGAAAAAGCCATGGAAACGTTGGCAATTTCAAAAAAGTGAAGTAGCTTCTTGTCACACCTGCTATCCAAACGTTCACATTAGTAAATAAAGGACGCTAAGCACAGATGATGACACTCTCGTACTTTCGAGAACGGAGGCAACTCCACAAAAAAAAATTTAAATAGGCAGTTTTCAAAGTCTAAACTAGAAGAAAACACAATAAGAAACTTCAAAAACTGTACACTTTACCACAGTCTGCAGAAGTAGAGGCCGAAATAGTTTTATTGAAAATAGCTTGCAGAACTGAGAAAGCAAAACTGGCTTAATTAAGGAAGAAACCAAAAAAATAATTAAAAACCAATAAAATTCAAGGATATTGAGAAATATTGCAGAAAGCTCAAGAAACTCGACCTTGAAGTTGAAACCCTCAGGAAGAGAAAGCCGGAATAAGTCAACGAAGCGATCAGGTATCAGCGTAAGCCTAAAGAAAGGCCCCAAGAAAAAACTGCTGACTCTGTTTCTATCAAGATTACCAAGAAAAAGAAAGAACCAAAGGAGGAAAAGGAGATTGTTACGGTTGTTTTGACGAATCCTTCAGAAAGGAAAGAGCATGAAACTCCGGAAAATAATATCAGAACTAAACCCATTATCTTATCAAAATCTTTTGTTTTGTAAGTCAACTATTCTAACTCTGTGGCCCGTCGCGGTATTCGCTCCATCTCGCGCGGCTCGCTGGCGTTATATAGCCGGCCTGAACACACTCTCGTACTTTCGAGAACGGATGCGACTGTTCCCGATTCTCGTTTAGTCTAGATGGGTTCCTGGGGTTTCTGTGGACCGACAGTAGGGCGTAACAATACTGTTAATTTGCCAGCGGATAAAGGAAAACCGCAACGGTAGTAATGTCAACCAATAGAAGAATTTCATCAGATAATGAAAGAAAAATGAAGGACCCTGTTGGTTCCCACCACATACAAGAAACTAACTCAAATTCTTAATCCCCCAATCCTTAATCAACAAGTTGATCATCGATAGCATATCCTTAATCAACAAGTTAATTAAGGATATGCTATCGGATAAAATAAGCTCAAAAGGTGGGAAGCTTGCCACCTAGACTGTACGGTATGTCGAAAATCCACAAACCCCACAAACCAAATGTACTACTGACACTCATCATAAGCACCATAGGAAGTCCTACCTACGAAACCTACGTAAACCGCCTCACGAAACTGCTTCGGAAAAAATAGGAAATAGTACTACTACTACCACTATCAACTATTTATTTTCCACAAAAGGAAGAATTTTACGAACATACTGATGCTGTGGCTATGGTCAGCCCTTTTAGACCAGTAATAGCTAATTATTGTATGGAAATTGTCCACTTCAGGGCTCTAGATACGGGTAAAAAGACGCTAAGGTGCTGACTTTTACAGATATGTGGATGATATTGTTGTTATTTGAAGTCACGGCGAGGATGAACTTCAAATTTTACTCTTATATCTTAGTTCCATACATCCGAACGATCAAAACACTAAGGAGAAAGAGAAGAAAGGACGCATACCATTCTTGATGTTTTGATATCAAGGAAACTGACGTATATCACGATTTTGCCGAATTATAATTTAAGAGAATATTCCTTTTACCGCAGCCCAAAACATGAATTTCCTAGAAATTAGTTCGCTCTGAGCGCCGTTGCACTGATTATTAAGGTGTTATTTGTAGCAACTGAGCAACTGCCCATATTTGTAGCAAGTTTTCAATTACTGCGTTAATGTCATTCATTTTTTAATAAAATAAAATTAAAGAAATATCTTTGTAAAAAGATAACTAAATTCCAGAATAATGTTATTGGGGTTCTACTTGTCCGGTAAAAAACCAAAAAACGTTATATACAACAAAAATGTGTCAAATATTAAAAAAAAAAACAAAATGGTAGCCCATATTTGTACCTTCTCCTCTATTGTAGCACAAAGAAAATATTTTATTAAAAATAATAACGGAACTAAATTACTATTTTTAACATTAGTAATATAATTAGCAAAGATCGACTTTCTATTAAATAAATAAAAATAATTGTGAATTAATATTCGTTGATAACCCCGGCGATTACATCTTTTACGCCACTGGAAAAACTGCTCAAAAATTTAAATAAAAAAACTGTCTACAAGTTACATGATTAGAAAAATATTTCCCAAAATGGCATTATTGACTTCACTGCGGTATATACTAAATCATATTTCGAAAATTTGGATGTAAAATAAGTGGTTTTAGAGTTATTTGAGATAATTTAATTGTTGCTGAAAAACGCCATTATCTGTTTACCTGTGAAAAGTAACTCCAGGCTCCTTTCTATAGCCCCTGGTTTTACAACTGTAAGCTTCACATCCCACCATTGTAAACAACACAATTATTTATAATATTAAAGTCTTGCAAAATGCAATGTATTGCAAAAAACACATAGCCAACGAAACGTTTGGTTTTCGTCTTAAACATGGGGTCTCATCATTTTTGGTAACAGCTGTCAATGTAGAGGAGAATTGCGCGCGCGGATTCCATTGTCTACCTAATTAAAAGATTCAATAATATATCTCGATAAATCTAGAATTTTTTTATTACTAAATTCCGGTCGTACTGCAAGCGCACGCTCTGAATAATGTAAACAAAACAGCAACGATGATGCATTGTCCTGTCAGTTCGTGTTTCAAAATGTTGAGTGGACCCGGCTTCCGCGACGCTCTTCAAAATCCCGTCAAATTACCGATAAAAACTTCAAGAAAATACGCGAAATTGGTATCAAAATGTGTGTTTAAATGTTTTCAACCCGACAAGTTCATAGTGGTACTGTGGAAGTTACCAAAGTGGCAGCTTTTCGGGAATGATTTGTCGCGACCATCGGCCATTTTGTAGAAGTCGTCGGCCATATCGAAGGGACTGCCTTTTGATTGGTAAACATCAGAGACTTTGTAAACACCAAGCATCGTAGAGATCGACATGAGAGTTTGCCAGTAAATAATAATTAAGGTAAGAATTATCATGGGTCTATATCGATATAGGTACCACTGAATCTCGCAATATTTTCTTCTGTTATGAGTAGCAGAGTGTCTACTGAGTAGATCAAAAGAAAAAAAAATGTGGATGAACCATATTTAACATCAAAAAATGAATCACTAAACAGCCAATTTATCACACTTTACTATGCTAAAACTCTTCCGTTCATCATTCGCCGTATACAGCGTTGCCGATCGTTGCGCAAAATTAAATGTTTAAAAGAATAAATGCCATTACAAGCAAAATGTAACGTAAAATGAGAAAATAAAGAAATAACAGAACTAAACAAACCTGATCTAACCTAAACTAACCTGAACTAACCTATACTAACCTAAACCGACCTAAACTAAACTAAAATAACCTGAACTAAACTGCAATGCAACATACATGTATGAAGCATTGCATTGCATCGGCACGTTACAATTTAAAATTTTCCAACTGGCAACATTGCTTTCACCGCGACGACCGAGCGCAACGATTACTATGAAAGTATTGAAAGTTGCCTAATTCAGGGGGACGCCAAACAGAAGCAACTGAAGCAAGTGTATAGAATTAATACGTTTATAGAAAAAATGATTTCCCGTTGCTAAATATGATTCGGCCACATTTTTTTTTCTTTTGATCCACTCAGTAGACACCCTGCTACTCATAACAGGAAAAAATATTGCAAAATTCAGGGTACCTATATCGATATAGAACCAATTATCATTATTCTGGCTGCATGTAACATAGGTTTTACTCCATAATGCTAGGTCCATAATCCACACGCAACAGCTGGAAAATTATTTGACATAGCGTCAGCTGAATTGACATAAGGTCAACCAATAGGACATGCAATTGGTAATGGAATCCCAAATTGTATGACTAGGCATACAGGGTGATTCAAAATTCATTACAAAGATTTTAAAGGCATATTTTGGGGTGTATTTTTCGCATATCTTAATTAAACTCTGGCTCTATATATTCTTTGCAAAAAAGCTTAATAATTTTTGGCTTTTTAGCATTGATTTTTTCTTACTTTATTAATTCATTTTTAATATTTTTTTGCTTTATAAAATGAGCTTTGAAACAAACAGTGTCGGTAGGGGTATTAGCCCTCGGAGTAGTTGTTTCTGTTTGTTTCCTTCTTAACAGCTGCAATATTTTTGGAAATATTGAAAGCAGATAAGTTTTCAATTTCCAATTAGTAAATATTGCCTTTTTGCATATTTTATACTAGAATTTCCTGCGAAAAAGCTAAAACTTTCGCTTTTTCGTAAAACTCACTAACATACTTCGCAGAAAATAAATTTCTTACAACTCTCATATTTTTGGGGTCAAAATAAGACGGTTTTTCCTAGAAACATGGGTCCTAAAATGAACACCCACCCCCCTCCGCGGGCTCAAATTTGAAGAAAAATAGTATATTATCAACAATCATTTAATGAAAGTCTAATTCTCGAGGGTTTGAGCCCACGAGCGAAGCGAGTGGCACAAGTTGCCCGAGAGAATAACGCTCATTAAATGCGAGTTGAATACTATACTTTATCCACGACCAAAATTCCGTGTTTTCTCAAATACGATAGGTTATAGGCGCCACAATAGTATATTGTGAAACTAGTGTCGAAAATTGCACTTTTCACATGAGTGTGACGGTTTGGACACGAGCTGTAGGCGAGTGATACGACGTCACAAGAGTGTGAACAGTGATTTTCGTAAATGTTGCACACTATACTTTTTCTACGTACTGCGACTTTGTTTCATCAATGATCATTCGTATTATATAAGCATTGCGTGTGCAAAGATATCCGAAGTGTGTGCAAAGAGGACTTTGCTTCTGTATGAGAGCGTGCGCAATGTGCCCTTTGCGTGCGCTGTTTGCCATATGCGATTTTCAACGGTAGTTTTTGTTCATTTTCCAGGCAGGCGTAAAAAAAGTTTTCGAAACCGTTTTCAAGTAATAATGAGTGGGATAGAGAAAGACTTATGGAGAAGACAACGCTTAAAAAAAGATGCTCTTTTGTATTAGCGCGAAAGGCTTATTAGCACCTTTATATAATATTTAGAAGAAGTTATATCTAGTTAGTTTAGGTTAGCTGCTCTCAGCTCTTTTGAAAAAGCCAAAAAAACTGCAGTAAAATATCTCGCAAGAAAAAAAAAGTTTTTGAAAACATTTTTAAGTAATAATGAGTGGGATAGAGAAAGACTTATGGAGAGTACGGCGTTTAAAAGAAAGATGCATAGATCCTTTTTAGAACAAGTTATTTCTAGGTAAGTTAGGTTAGTTCAGGTTAATTGCTTTCAGCTCTTTTAAAAAACCTAAAAATTACAGTAAATATCTAGCGTGAAAAAAAGTTTTCGAAACATTTTTAGAGACGCTTAAATCTTTTTTTTGCATTAATGCGAAACACGAGCCCGTCAACCCGAGGATGGTGGAATTAAATCGAAACTTTTTAGCTTGCTTCCACTTACGTCATTTTCCAAGAAAAAAATAAACTTTTTTTATAATCGATGAGAGTGTTCTTGGATATTTTTTATTATTCGGTCTGGCCAGACCGAATACCCAAGAACACTCACTCACCTGTTCATACTAGTCGGTCAAGAATTTGGATTTAAAAATTTGGAAGAAAAAAACACAATTAACGAATATGTCGATTGTTGTAGAAAAACCTATTTGTGACGTTTGATAGAGCCAAAAAAACATAAAATAAAATATTTGGCGAGGAAACAAAGTTTTTGAAAAAGCCAAAAATTACCGTAAACAAAAATTTTGCAACAAAAAAAAGTGTTCGAAACCTTTTTATAGATAGATAGATAGATAGATATATAGATACTTTATTTGACCACTTTTCGTAAGATGTTTACAATTGCAGCACGTCAAAATAGCGCCTATTTAATGGACGCAGTTATGCAAAAAACATATATAGAAACAAAGGTTGGCACGTAGGCTTCTGGATTCTTGGACCCTTGTGGTTAAGTGATTGTTTGCGAACCAAAGATTTGCAACAGAAGCAGTTCGTTCACTTTCAGCGTCAATCCCATCCAGGTCGCGACAGTGGCTCATGAGTGAAGTATCATCCGCATAACAAACACACTTTGTGGGGAGAGATAGCCAAAGAGGTCGTTAATATACACCACAAAAAGCAGAGGACCCAGAACAGAGCCCTGAGGGACCCCACTTCCCACCGCCCTAACACCCCCGAGGAAAACACACTGCTTTCTAAGGGAAAGATATGAATACAGCATTCGATGGGGAACACCCCTAACCCCAAACCTAGATAGCTTCTCAAGGAGCTCATGCGAAACGCAATCGAAGGCCTTACTCAGTTTACACAAAACCAGGCCCACATGTTGCTCACCTTCGATGCCCTCAACAATATCCTGCACAATCTGGACAACAGCCCCAACGGTCGACCGTCCCTCCCGAAATCCAAACTGCGACACATTCAACAAATGTTGGGACTCGAAGTAGTTATTCAAATTATTTTTTATCAGAATTTCGAAAATCTTACCAAATGAAGGAATAATGGATATAGGTGGATAATCGGAGATGCGGTCTATATCACCTTTTTTAAAAACGGGCACCATCCGAGAAATAATACCCCAGTATCTCCCTTGATCGATGCAGACGTTAAGGGCTCAATCAGCACTCCGCCAACACGATCCAACAAGGCACTGCTCATCTCGAAGACATCTGCTGTAAGTGTTCTTCTAAGAGAAGAAATAGCAGTCACTACTTCCATCGCAGTTACCGGGAGAAGAACAAATGAACTTTGTGTTTGCGGAATGGCACTAATGAGGGGCCTGCTGCACGGTACCGTCAACCGGCAGATTCCGGACCAAGGTAGAAGCTATGCTCAAGAAGAAATCATTAAACTCAGTCGCCGAGATGCTCTCATTAATATCACTCTTTCTATTGTGATTTATTTCGTGGTTTATCAAACGCCAGGCAGCTTTGGCCCTATTTCCTGAACTGATAATAAAACTGGCATAAGCCCTTCTTTTAGCTTCTGATATGGAGCGCCTATAATCTTTTCTTAAAGATCTATAGAGAGCAACGTGTTGCTCACTCCGCGTCATTTCACTGATATGTTTTATTTTAGTCATGTTTTCTCTTTTAGTTCAAAACTAAACCACCTAACAGGGGGGCATTATTAGATACAATTCTCTTTAGAGGAAAACTTTCCAATATTAGCCTATGACAGTTTTCTGTTAAAAATTTTGCCATATACTCCACATCGTTAGAGCAATAAAAAAAGGCCCAGTCCAGGGCAAGAAGACCTCTGATCATGCTTTCCACACCCCTGTCGGAAATACGTCTAACGGTACATTTATTTCGAGATCTAGTTACAGTATTTTTTTTTTAAGTTAAAAAATTGGCCATAATGATCCGAAAGGCACGGATCAATAACGCCAGAGACCAAGCTGTTGCCATCGATGTTTGTTACTACATTATCTATGCAACTGGATGACCTGTCGGTAATCCTAATGAACTCAGATATTAATGGCCTGACACCAAACCCGCTAAAGATCTTGACGAGGTCAAGAAGGTCCGCCGACATCCCCAGAAAATTTATATTGAAATCGCCAACAACAACTATATTACTATACCCTGCTATAAACTTTTTGCAGAAGCGCATCCAAAGACCGCAGGAAACCATCAACAGAGCCAGAGCAAGGCCTATATAGAGCCATCAATAAGTTCTTACCGTGACACACTTCTATGGCACAAAATTCAGTTTCCATTTCTGTACAAAAATCTAACACATTAACACACTTATGCATTAGTCCACTTTTTACACAGATACTGACTCCACCATGAATATGATTCAGCCTACAAAAGGAAGTAGCTACGTTGTAATTGTCTATCGTAATGTGTTTCATGATTTCTTCAGAACACCAGTGTTCACTTACACAGACAACATCAAATTTTTCAGCAAAAAGCGATAGATCGCTGGCTTTATTAGTTAAACCTTGAATATTTATATGAAACACTTTTAGTGAATCTGCATCTGTGCCCGACAGCACAACACTATTTGTTACTTTTGGCCTACGGTTTTGCCTTTTGAGTGAAAAAACTTCTTTATCCTGGTACCCGGCGCCCATATTCCAGGATCACATATCGCACTTTCGTACTCCTTGTGTACTCCTATTTTAAATGAAGAGTATTCGCCTGGGTACTTAGAATTTAGTTTCTCACAGCGTACCTCAGGAAAGATAGCCTGAAGGTACATTTGGAGGTCCTTTATTGTGTAACTAGGGTTCAATCTGTAAACGTGAAAATACAGAAAAGTTGGCACTGCTTTCAATACGCATTTATTACTATTTCCGACAATTGTTTTCCGTGAAGACTTATGTCGGCTCCGTAAATCATTCTTGAGTACAGAGTGTCCTGTTAGGTTTACATCAATCTGTGCAGGTCTAGGAGAATTTGCAAAGTTTTAAATAGTAATGAGTGGGATAGAGAAAGACTTATGGAGAAGACAGTCTTAAAAAAAGAGATTCGTAGATATTCTTTTTGCATAGCCCAGAACCAAAACAAAACCCACCTTGTGTTAAGTAAACTGCTAAAGGAAAAGATCGATACAGCAAATTTTTTTGTCGTTTTTGGGGGTCTGTAACTCGGAAATGCCTTAGCCGAAATTTAAAACCTAAAGAGATTTTGAAAGGCCCTTTCTTTTAGAATCACGGCGGGAAATAGTTCTTAAATAAGTTATTCTCTAAAGGATATACAGAGTAAAGAAAAAAGCACTGCAAAATGGTTGCGTTTCAACCCACTGCATTTGGTAGGTAGCGTAATTTCAGAACATTCATTTGTATGACATTTAATGGCGTTAGTTGGTATCTCGGGACATGTTCGGCAGTTTTCGGTTTTTTGGCCTGCAAAATAAATTATGGGGGTTTTTCAAAAAGTTGACGCTCTTTTGTAAGTCACCCTGTATGGCGAGAATGCCGCAGCCGATTTTAATAAGATAAATGATTTCTAAAAGATAACTGGTTGTAAAATCAGCGACGTAGACTCATAGTTAATAAAACAATTTTATTCCATTTTGTACAAGGATGGAAAAAAATCTAATGAAAAAACTGATTAAAATTTTTTTACTACGATGTCATGACAGGAGCCTTAACTTTAAGACTCTTTTTGTAATGACATTTAAGATTTTTAGTTATTGTCTTATCTCCCACTGAAAACGGTGGGAGATAAGACAAGGATGCAAGAGGCAAGAAAGTTTTTAAATTGAATAAAGAATACAGACTTAAAAAAAAACAATCAGTGGTGTGTTACAAAAAAGTTTGTGAAGGGATACAACCCGAGAAAAATAAAACCCTGTCGATTTTGGCTAGCGGTGGGTATATCCAATGATGTAGATAATAAATGGTTATGTATATTCAAAATTTGAGTTAAATATCTCAAAAACTCTAAGAGGTATAAAGAAAGATAAAAAAAAATCAACACTGAGTAGTAGACACATTTCAACCAGTATCTCGGAGACGAAGCGTTTGCGAGTTATGTTTGTATGAGCATTGTGCCCTATTTTTGCCTAGGGATTTCTCAGTTAATTTCAGGATACCTTTTATTGTAACTTACAAGAAAGTTCAAAACAGTTAAAATCATTTATCTTATTAAAATCGGCTGTGGCATTCTCGCGATACAGGGTGATTTACAAAAAAGCATCAACTTTTTGAAAAAAACCCAGTGATTTATTTTGAACAAAAACTGCCGAACATGTCCCGAGATACCAACTAACGCGATTAAATGTCATAACAATAAATGTTTTGAACTTGCGCTACTTACTAAATGCAGTGGGTTGAAAAGCAACCATTTTGCAGTGTTTTTTTCTTTACCCTGTATATCCTTTAGAGATATCTTCCGCTGTGATTCTAGAAGAAATAACCTTTCGAAATTTCTTTACGTTTTAAATTTCGGCTAAGGCATTGCCGAGATACAGACCTCCAAAAATTACAAAACATTTTGCTGTATTGATCTTTTCCGTTAGCAGTTTAGTTAATTTCTCTATGCGTAATTTTTATCCTTCTTTGATGCATGGGACGTGATGGCGACTAGAATATTTTTTCTACTGAAGATTGGTGGTCGATCAGCTTCACTCCTCACTTGAGCAGATGAGCAGATAATGGAGAATATCGAAGAAAATTTTTTGAAAAAACGTGCGAGTTCAGAATGCAGAATGTCACAGATATGTGTCATTATGGTCATAGGATTGAGGTCGAAGAGGAATTGGCTAAGTTATAAAGCAGGATTATACGGGAGGTAAAGAATATATTAATAATAAATATCCTATTGAAAGTAAAGTTGCTGGATAACAACTTCTCAAAAGAACTGAAAATTAGAAACTCTCAACCTAACAAAGAGGTAATTACCAATTTTCGACGACCAGCTCAAATAATCATTCCGGTGACGGTTGATATCAGTTGAAGTTGTTCCTGACTTTAGATTGCTTTTAGGAGCTTAAATGTTTTTTTTTTGGTTTCAATGAATTAACTAGTATTGATGTTCTATTGTTATGACTAAAAATATTACAAATAATACGAAAGGGGAGCACTGACGTCATACGTCAAACGACGCCATCTTTGTTGAGATCCCATGGAGATCACTTTCCAAACAGAGTTTTTTCCCTATTGTTTACCCAATGCGTATTTATTTTTCGGGCTTTTTTGCAGTAAATTAGTGATAATTTCAATAAATTTGAATAAGAAAGTAAGTATAATACCTATCGTTATTTAAATCACAGTTTTGTACTATTAGAAACCTTACTCTTTGCAAAATAATCAGCTTTAAACGTATTTAAGGTTATGGTCCCCCAGTAATTTATTTTGTAGGCCAAAAAACCGAAAACTGCCGAACACGTCCCGAGATACCAACTAACGCTATTAAATGTCATAACAATGAATGTTCTGAAATTACGCTACCTACCAAATGCAGTGGGTTGAAACGCAACCATTTTGCAGTGTTTTTTTCTTTACCCTGTATATCCTTTAGAGATTAACTTATTTAAGATCAATCTTCCCCCGTGATTCTAGAAGAATCTCTTTAGGTTTTAAATTTCGGCTAAGGCATTTCGCTAAGGTACAGACGCCCAAAAATGGCAAAAAATCTTACTGTATCGATCTTTTTCGTTAGCAGTTTAGTTCGGTTTCTGTCGGAAACCTGTCAACCGTATCAAAATCGCTACAAGGACAAATTAAACCAAAAAGTACGGATGCGCAACAAAACCAAATGGAAAATTGGTGCATACAGTGTATAGAAAACCGATCTTTAAAGATACCTCAACAATGGATCAAACCACCATCCGAGATAAAAAAATGGCGAGTTATGAAAACTCTGTGAGAGGCGATAGAATTTGTGAGCCGGATGAAATAGAAAAAGAAATAAAGCATCTGGAGTACTTTGAGATTAATAAATGCTGAGTTCTGAGCTAAGCTGCTATCCGAGCACAAATTGAAGCAATAAAAGAATAAATGAGTTCAACATCTTATCGGTGTCAATTAAAGTGATTGCTTCAAGCCTGTAGAAACGCCGTATTCAGAAAAATAAAGTTTTATTGAGCGCGGGAATCATCCACGACAGCACAACCTAAGAACTCACTTTCCCTACTTTCTAAAAGCTTTCAATACATACAACTATCAGTGCATTTGACTCTGTAGAGTACTCTTGCAAACATATAAATAAATAAAAAAAAAGGATAAAAACACTAAATTGGGGTAAATTATTCAAAAATTGTCCTACTTAAGTCCAGCGGCTTGACTTCGGGATTTCCTGTATAGTAAAATTAAAACTTTTACTTACACTATACTAATCACAGCATCCTTCAGTTTGACAGTATGCAGCCGTTGAGCCCAATTCGCTACCGAAGAATGGACATACACGTTGCCCAGTTCATCTCCCAGCCACATCGTTGCCAAGACACTTGACATTACCTGGACAATTAAATCAAAATTCTTTAGGCACATACTTAGGCACATTATAAAAATTCAGTTAGCAGGCTATGAAATTTTGACAGAAAAGGATGACATAATCAAAATAAATGGACTTTTGTTTCTCCATCCTTTCCTTTTGACATTTCACAGCCAACTAGATGAAGTTTTATTATGAACACTCCGTACTTAAAAAACACAACACAATACCTCTTGATTTACACTAGCTGAAGGACTTTCAGATCCGCTTTCGGTTCCGGAAGTGGGAGATTTTTCTTTGGCCTCTTCCGTTTTTTCTTCTGAAGTTGTATCTTCCTGCGACTGAGGCACCGCAGATTCACATTTATATTTGTCCTTTTTATTGACGGCAGTTTCGTCTTTTTCTACCAATATTACCTTGCCGAGCTAAAGAAGTAAGCAGTAGAATTTATGTTTCACTCTAGAGAAGCACTTACTAAAGCGGCTTCTTCGTTCTCTTCTTGGTTTCTAGTAGACTGTTTTGAAACTCCGGGGGTCTCGCTGGACTTCGCAGGAGAACCGGAAGGTTCTTCCGTAGGCGGCTCTTTGCCTGGCTCTACAGAATCTGGTGCTTTGGCTTCTTGAACTGAAAACATAGAAAAAAAAAGATCCTTATCTTGAAAATAAACATATTATGGTGCCTCTTCTAGGTTCTAAAATTTGACCTCTGTGGTCATAGTGTATTAATCTGTACAATACACTTAATAAATTAGTCATAAAAATAATAATAAAAATGTAATGTATGTGTTTTCCACTCACTTTCCACAATAGGAATTTGAACAGGTGTGTCGATATAATCACTGGGGCTGGCACCTGGAACACTGGCAATGCACAACACCTGCGCTGAACACACTCCAAAACTGTTGAGTAACTCAGCAGGATTATTGGCATCAAGTACCTAAAATGTAAATAAACACCTCAAAGAACTATAGCTAAACCTAAATTCGTCCACTTACAGTCACTATACTGGCCTGTTGCGTGGTGGTCACGATCCACACTGTCGAAGATAGTTTGGTCTCCAATAGAGCTGCCTCCTTGCAGTTGTCCAGCTCTTTTTCTAGAGATTGTACCTCCGTTTCGGACTTAGATTGCGGGATTTTTGGCTCCTCCGAATAGAAAACGCTTCCGCCCACCATTAGACCCCCGTCTTTGGTATAGCCGCCCATCAGATTGACTCCGGCGGCACACCAAACGCGCATGTTGGACGTGGTCTCCACTAGTGGTCTACAATAGACCGGAACTGGTACTGGGACGCTGTTGCTTTGTTTTACTAGATTGCCAGAAGGGATGACTTTGCCGGGGAGGCTCCAACCATAGGCGTGGAGGCGACCGTCATCTTTTCTGACATGTGCTCGCACCTAAAGGTATTTGTTAATGATTTTTAAGTTTATTAAAGAAAGGAAAAGAAAGCAAATTTTTATTTTCAAAAAATCTTTATGCGGAGCTCTTTTGGCTCTAAAGCCATTATTAACATTTTAAATCTACTATTACGAGCAACAATTATGACTACCAGCCAAATAATCAAGATAAGTATACGATATACACACATATTCCTTAACATAGATATGAAGGAACCTTGATACTAAGAAACTAGATATGAATGTACAGAAAAAATGTTTAATTAATTGAAAAAGATTAGTAATCCACCTCTCTCTATTCGGGCTAATCCCAGCGACTCGGAGGTAAGCGCTTTTCGATTGCTCATTTTGAGAAAGTGATTATTGTGTAGGACTTATTGATGGTGACACAACTTGAAATCCAATCATTAACACTAATCTAGTAGTTGTTGGGCAAAAAGCGATAAGAGGAATAGAATTCCATTAATAAAGTATTGTTACGGTGAGCGGCGACTGTGGAGGCGGAGCGATATTGGAGGTTGGACCTTCGCGGCTCGCGGCCTATCCGGGCGCTGCGGCATCATGACCATGGAGACTGTCACGAGTGTCACGAGTTAAATCTTTACACTGGAATTATTGAACCCTGAGTTCGCAACAGTATTTAATCCACATGTTGTATCATTCTCGTGAAAATGAAGTATAAGTCCACAACTTATACTCCATTGATAGACTGATTCCGCATAATATTCAAGTTAAGGATTGGCCTGTTAATCTTATTTAAATCCAACAAACATTTTTGAAACCTCCAATGAACGAAAACTTACATATAATAATATTACCGGGTTAACAGGGTACTTTACTACAAACTTGTTGCATTCCAACACTAACACTTTTCGATATGGAAATATATGGAAATTTCCTGAAATTTTCAGTGGGTTTGTAAATATTAAGTAGAGTTGGGCATGGCAGAAATTTTCCAAAACTTACACTTTTCGAGGAGATAAAACAAGACCCAAGAAATTTTCCCGAAAAACTCAGAAATATTTGAAAATTTTCCTGACATTTTCAGAGGGTACGTAAATAATTAGTAGTTGGAAATAAATAATTAGTAGCCAGGAAATTTGTCCTAAAAAACTCAGAAATATATGGAAATTTTCCTGAAATTTTCAGTGGGAATGTAAATATTAAGTAGAGTTGAGCACGGCAGAAATTTTCCAACACTAACACTTTTCGAGAAGATAAAACAAAACCCAAGAAATTTTCCCGAAAACCTCAAAAATATTTGGAATATTTTCCTGAAATTTTCAGTGGGTATGTCAATAATTAGTAGGGTTGGTCATGGCAGAAATTTTCCAAAATTAACACTTTTCGGAAAGATAAAAAACGAGGAATGTTTCCCGAAAAATTCGGAAATATTTGGAAAATTACCTGAAATTTTAAGTGAGTGCGTAAATATTAAGTAGAGTTGGGCATGCCAGAAATTTTCCAATGAAAATTTCCCTGAAATTTTCAGTGGGTATGAAAATAATTAGTAGAGTTGGGCATGGCAGAAATTTTCCAAAATTAATATTTTTGGGAAGATAAAAGAACTACCAGAAAAGAGCGATGAATTTGTCCTGAAAAACTCAGAAATATATGGAAATTTTTCTGAAATTTTCAGTGAGTTTGTAAGTATTAAGTAGAGTTGAGCATGGCAGACATTTTCCGACACTAACACTTTTCGAGAAAATAAAACAAGACCCAAGATTGTCCCGAAAAACTCAGAAATATTTAGAATTTTTCCTGAAATTTTCAGTGGGTTTGTAAATATTAAGTAGAGTTGAGCATGGCAGAAAGTTTCCAACATTAACACTTTTCGGGAAGATAAAAAACGAGCCAGGAAATTTTCCCGAAAAACTCAGAAGTATTTGGAAATTTCCCTGAAATTTTCAGTGGGTATGTAAATAATTAGTAGTTGGGCATGGCAAAAATTTTCCAAAATTAACACTTTTCGGAAAGATAAAAAACGAGCCAGGAATGTTTCCCGAAAAATTCGGAAATATTTGGAAATTTACCTGAAATTTTAAGTGAGTGCGGAAATATTAAGTAGAGTTGGGCATGCCAGAAATTTTCCAAAATTAACACTTTTTGAGAAGATAAAAAAACGAACCAGGAAATTGTCCCGAAAAAGTCAGAAATATTTGGAAATTTCCCTGAAATTTTCAGTGGGTATGTAAATAATTAGTAGAGTTGGATCTGGCAGAGATTTTCCAATATTAACACTTTTTGGGAAGATAAAAAACAGGCAGAAAGTTTTCCCGAGAAACTCAAAAATTTTTGGAAATTTTCCAGACATTTTCAGTGGGTATGTAAATACTTAGTAGAGTTGGGCATAGCAGAAATTTTCCAAAATTAACACTTTTTGGGACGATAAAAAACGAGCCAGGAATTTTTTCCGAAAAACTCAGAAATATTTGAGTGGGTATGAAAATAATTAGTAGAGTTGGGCATGGCAGAAATTTTCCAAAATTGACATTTTTCGAGAAGACAACAAACGAGCCAAGAAATTTTTCCGACAAACCCAGAAATATTTGGAAATTTTCCTGTAATTTTCAGTGGGTATGTAAATACATAGTAGAGTTGGGCATGACAGAAATTTTCCAAAATTAATATTTTTGGGAAGATAAAAGAACTACCAGAAAAGAGCCATAAATTTGTCCTGAAAAACTCAGAAATATATGGAAATTTTTCTAAAATTTTCAGTGAGTTTGTAAATATTAAGTAGGGTTGAGCATGGCAGAAATTTTTCGACACTAACACTTTTCGAGGAAATAAAACAAGACCCAAGAAATTGTCCCGAAAAACTCAGAAATATTTAGAATTTTTCCTGAAATTTTCAGTGGGTTTGTTAATAATAAGTAGAGTTGAGCATGGCAGAAATTTTCCAAAATTAACACTTTTCGGGAAGATAAAAACGAGCCAGGAAATTTTCCCGAAAAACTCAGAAGTATTTGGAAATTTCCCTGCAATTTTCAGTGGGTATGTAAATAATTAGTAGTTGGGCATGGCAAAAATTTTCCAAAATTAACACTTTTCGTAAAGATAAAAAACGAGGAATGTTTCCCGAAAAATTCGGAAATATTTGGAAAATTACATGAAATTTTAAGTGAGTGCGTAAATATTAAGTAGAGTTGGGCATGCCAGAAATTTTCCAAAATTAACACTTTTCGAGGAGATACAAAAACGAACCAGGAAATTGTCCCGAAAAAATCAGAACCATTTGGAAATTTCCCTGAAATTTTCAGTGGGTATGTAAATAATTAGTAGAGTTGGATCTGGCAGAGATTTTCCAATATTAACACTTTTTGGGAAGATAAAAAACAGGCAGAAAATTTTCCCGAGAAACTCAAAAATTTTTGGAAATTTTCCAGACATTTTCAGTGGGTATGTAAATATTTAGTAGAGTTGGGCATAGCAGAAATTTTCCAAAATTAACACTTTTTGGGACGATAAAAAACGAGCCAGGAATTTTTTCCGAAAAACTCACAAATATTTGAAAATTTCCCTGAAATTTTCAGTGGGTATGAAAATAATTAGTAGAGTTGGGCATGGCAGAAATTTTCCAAAATTAATAGTTTTGGGAAGATAAAAGAACTACCAGAAAAGAGCGATGAATTTGTCCTGAAAAACTCAGAAATATATGGAAATTTTTCTGAAATTTTCAGTGAGTTTGTAAGTATTAAGTAGAGTTGAGCATGGCAGACATTTTCCGACACTAACACTTTTCGAGAAAATAAAACAAGACCCAAGAAATTGTCCCGAAAAACTCAGAAATATTTAGAATTTTTCCTGAAATTTTCAGTGGGTTTGTAAATATTAAGTAGAGTTGAGCATGGCAGAAAGTTTCCAACATTAACACTTTTCGGGAAGATAAAAAACGAGCCAGGAAATTTTCCCGAAAAACTCAGAAGTATTTGGAAATTTCCCTGAAATTTTCAGTGGGTATGTAAATAATTAGTAGTTGGGCATGGCAAAAATTTTCCAAAATGAACACTTTTCGGAAAGATAAAAAACGAGCCAGGAATGTTTCCCGAAAAATTCGGAAATATTTGGAAATTTACCTGAAATTTTAAGTGAGTGCGGAAATATTAAGAAGAGTTGGGCATGCCAGAAATTTTCCAAAATTAACACTTTTTGAGAAGATAAAAAAACGAACCAGGAAATTGTCCCGAAAAAATCAGAAATATTTGGAAATTTCCCTGAAATTTTCAGTGGGTATGTAAATAATTAGTAGAGTTGGATCTGGCAGAGATTTTCCAATATTAACACTTTTTGGGAAGATAAAAAACAGGCAGAAAGTTTTCCCGAGAAACTCAAAAATTTTTGGAAATTTTCCAGACATTTTCAGTGGGTATGTAAATACTTAGTAGAGTTGGGCATAGCAGAAATTTTCCAAAATTAACACTTTTTGGGACGATAAAAAACGAGCCAGGAATTTTTTCCGAAAAACTCAGAAATATTTGAGTGGGTATGAAAATAATTAGTAGAGTTGGGCATGGCAGAAATTTTCCAAAATTGACACTTTTCGAGAAGACAACAAACGAGCCAAGAAATTTTTCCGACAAACCCAGAAATATTTGGAAATTTTCCTGTAATTTTCAGTGGGTATGTAAATACATAGTAGAGTTGGGCATGGCAGAAATTTTCCAAAATTAATATTTTTGGGAAGATAAAAGAACTACCAGAAAAGAGCCATAAATTTGTCCTGAAAAACTCAGAAATATATGGAAATTTTTCTAAAATTTTCAGTGTTTGTAAATATTAAGTAGGGTTGAGCATGGCAGAAATTTTTCGACACTAACACTTTTCGAGGAAATAAAACAAGACCCAAGAAATTGTCCCGAAAAACTCAGAAATATTTAGAATTTTTCCTGAAATTTTCAGTGGGTTTGTTAATAATAAGTAGAGTTGAGCATGGCAGAAATTTTCCAAAATTAACACTTTTCGGGAAGATAAAAACGAGCCAGGAAATTTTCCCGAAAAACTCAGAAGTATTTGGAAATTTCCCTGCAATTTTCAGTGGGTATGTAAATAATTAGTAGTTGGGCATGGCAAAAATTTTCCAAAATTAACACTTTTCGGAAAGATAAAAAACGAGGAATGTTTCCCGAAAATTCGGAAATATTTGGAAATTTACCTGAATATTTATTGCTGCCGCAAATGCAAATAAAGATGACATAAGTTCAAGCATTAAACAAAATCTAGTCCCGATCCATACGCATAATAACTAAGGTTCAAAAAAAATTACCTGTCGGTATTGCTCCCTTCTTTCCAGAGCTTTCCGGGCCGCATACTTCTCAGAACCTAGAAAAAGAAAATCTGTATGACTGATCGAATCGACTAAAACAACTACTTACATAAAGCATTCCAATACTACTTTATACACAGCATTATTACAATTGAGCCTATCACAGCAATGGGACTGAAATTGCTTATAAACGAAAGAATAGAAAATGGAAATAAAATGTACAACAGAACATAACCAAATAGATATATTAAATAAGAAAGTTAACAAAACTATAATCTACAAGCGTTAGCATCACACTGGTTTCGGATGTAGACCTTCTGAGACGTGAAATTCATTGTACAAATATGGCACACATGGTAACTAAATGTGTAGTTTTGCTAATAACTAAATAAAACAATATGAAACCAAACAATAATTGAAAAATTGTGCAATAGGTATTGGCCACCAAAGTCAGAGTGCTGAGCAAAAGTTATTATAAAGAAAAATGAGTTGTTGAGCTTTGTTTGTTTAAGCACACACTGAATAGATTCTACGTATTTGAACTAGGTGTGTCTGGAGTACCTCATCTTTCTATCAAACAGTCGATAAATGCCAAATAAAAAGGGCTAGACCAGTAACGACGTAAAGACCACAACTTTTGTTCAACACTTTTTTAAGAGTAAAGAAGGTAATTAATGATGAAGATAGTAAATGCATAAATCTGTTATTTACATGCTCATTCAATTGTTGCTCAGTTTATTAAATTACAGAACGATGAAACTATCACATGTTAGAGAACTAATTGTCATAATTGAATAATTTAATAATATACCTAGAGCACGTACGACTGTATCGTTATTGGAGTTATTGAGAATTAAAAGTAAAATTCGTAGTAACGTAATCTCAATGGTTTTTTTTAAATATGTTTTTCTCGATAAATAGTTATAGGCACAAGGTGTCGCAGGTAAGGATGTCCAGCATTGATGTATCCACAACAGCTACAGTTTTGGTTTAAATGGAAGTAGAATTAATTGTGTGGTTTCATCCACAACTAGAAAAGCTTGTTAAATTTCCGTCTTCTATCGCTGTGTATACGCTTGTTTATTTTATGAAACTTGAAAGTATTAGCGTTTACAAAATTGTAATGTTGGACAACCTTATCATGGATACACTGTAAATCTTCAGCATCCCCTATATTTCGTAATAAAGTTACAACTTAACTAAAGTGCTGTACGAATTGATAAGTTATACGGTTTATGTTGGTTACATGCCAAATGCGTTGGGCCTGCGTGAATATGCAGAAGTAAGAGTCAGCTTACTTCTAATGGAAATTTCGACTGGACTGCACTGGGCTAACAGCGTTTTCGGGTCGCTGTTCTAGCTCGCCTATTCCCAACCTTCATTTCTCAACAAGTATTTAAATATGCCACATATTGACAAAGTCATAATGCAACCAAGACACAGGCTTGTTCCAACAGGTAGCCAAATCAATGCTGAACCGTCAGAAAACTGTAGCAACGTATCTTGATCGGTTAGTGCTTAGTGCGCACATGTCTGACGGACCGGTATTAGTTTCAGCAAGTGACTTTGTATTAGTAGACAGTGAACATCAACATGGTGATACAATTTGTGGCCGAAATACCAACAACGCAACAAACACCAGGCTAAACGACCTCTTTCGTTTAGCCTATCTCTTTCGTTACCAAGAAACTTCGATACTTTATCTTTGTCGTTGCATAGGGCCACAAGAGGCAGAAAAGGTAGAAAGAGTTTTGCAGAAGAAAGAATGTTGGAAAGTTTTGCTAGGTTCATTGTGGTTTGTGAATACTAATACAAAATCACTGGTTTCAGCTCAAGCTTCTAGTGATATCAGGTACGTCATTTTAATCCAATAGACTGACTGCGTTTCTGACTGGCAACAGTGCTGCCCAGTGTGCTTCTATTTTTTGTAAAATCTGATTAATATGAACATAGACTCACTCAGAAATGCTATAAGATGTGAGTACGAATAATGCTTTGTCCACGAACGCCAGTGAAAACTACCCAAACATGCTTAGGAGCACATTAAGTTTCACCTGGTGCTAACTCGTATTTTTAAAAACCGTGAATAATAAACTATTCTGACAAAATGTTATTTAATGAAAAACGCATATGATGCGTCAATTAATCGATTAAACTTGAACTTAATTTGGGTTTTGTTAATTTTGTTATTGCCTCGTTTAAAACCATTAAAAAATTATTTTTGCAGGCACGCCTTCTGGTAACCTCAAAACAGAGATGTAAACAATGTAATAATGTCATATAATTTGACAATCAATAGTTATTTAAGTCTGCATAAAAATGAAGACGCCGAGGAGGAGGATCTAAAATGTATATGCAAGATACTACAAATCTCTCAGATGAAAATAAGCCGATTTAACTCGATTTACTTATATGCAAAACGCTTCTCTCCTTATCGTGCTAGAAGGCTTTAAAGTTGATGAAAAAAAGCTGATACCAAAACACATTTCAGCACTTGAACAATTTGGCTACTTTAGGGTAATATGAAGTAACAACGCCTACAGGGTGTGCAAAAAATTAGTTAAACTCGGTTTAAATTACTCGTGGCTTTTCTTTGATTTGCAATTTTAATTTGTATGTAATTTTACTGGTTTAAATGGAGTCTGGTTTAAAATAACCAGATTTACGGTTTGCATAAAAAATGTTTTGTAATTGTCTTTGATGTTTCCTTTCTAAAATTCAAATCGAACACCTCTTTGTTTGTTATGAGACACAGTAACACAAGTATCGCCTCCATTTTTACAATCTTTGAGATATTTGTCTAATATAGCACTTCTGACACTCAAGACAGAGTATCTTCTGTACTGAGTTCATTAGAATCCCAAGTCTCCGAAGTTGGATGATGGGATAAACTGCAGAACGCGGCGGATGACATAACAATGTAGAAGACAGAGTCACGACTAAACGGATCGAAAACATTCGGATCACCGCAGAGACTTTTTAGTTCAAAAGAAACATTCAATGGTTGAAAAAGAGCGATATCGACACGTACAGCACAAAAACCGAAAGCTATAATCTCTATAAATCTCAATTGAGCAATTTCCAGTATTAATTTAAAACTACCCTAACCTAAACTAACTTAATAACAAGTACAACCAACACCTACGCAAAACTCGACACAACATCCGCTGTATACGCGAATGCATTGTCGAGTGCCCCTTTGCAAAAAACAGCCAGAATTATAGGGAAGAGCATCAGAAGAACTACGTGTTTACGAGTTTTTAGTGTACGGTAAAATTGGCTTAGGAAAAGATGGTGCCTACCTGAAAAGGAAATAGGCATCATCGTCATAATGGGGAGGTTTAGATCTTTATTAAAAGCGCCACCACTGTGACGATGAGGAGTAGAGTTAAATGTGATTAGCACACGTTACAAATGAAAGTGCAGGTTTTAATTCGACATTTTTGAGGAAATCTAAGTCTAATATTGGAAATTTGAGCTGTTCCCCAAAAACGCCTATTAAAGCATTTGATGTGTAAAACAAAAATTTCGTCACTCTTCCCTGTTAAAGCACTTTGGTTAACGATAGGCTATTAATATAATGATACCGCAATGACGTAATAAATACGACGTATTCATTAGGGAACGTCATCTAGAAGGCTCAGAATTGTTGACAGAAAAGGATGACATAATCAAAGCAAAGGAGACTTTTGTCTGTCGACCTTTTCCTTGGATATTTCATAGCCAACTAGAGACGTTTTCAAGTGAACACCCCTATATACAAACAGGGCGGAATTATTCGATCAAGACCTGGTTTATTTTTCTATTCTGAATTGACATTTTTTTTATATTATCAGTCAGTTTAAACGAGCACACATATAATTAATTCTTTGGATAGACCACCATGTCAATTATTTGTACATTTAGTTTATAAACCGTTTCACGTGACTGTCAAAGTTTCAAAAGGGACTCTTTTATCCAATAGTAACCTAAAATCAAGGTAAAATAATCATATAGATAGAAGACAAGATGTTTTCAACTTAAACACCATACATCGGTTACGGTGTAAACCTGATGAAATAATTAATTAGTCAGGATTGATAAAAAAATTCACCCATAGGGGGCTATTTAAGTATTATATTATAATTGTTATTGTCCTGTTTATCAAGCAAGACTGGCCTTCTTTGTATCCCTTACATAAAGACAAGCTTAACACCACCTGTATAAGTAAAAATCAAGTTTTTTCAAAATAGTTTCGAAAGAAATTTGTAGCAACGATATTGGGGCGATTTTGATATAGAGGACCAGCAAAAAAAGGGGATTTGGCTCCCGACCCTTATCGACATTTAGGCTCTTATTTTTGATCACAATTATGTCAAAAATATCAAGAAGAGTAAGAGTTGTGACAAAAAAAATTAAAAAATATGTATTGAATAAAAATATTATATCTTAACATGTCCTGAAAGGACGTAGGTATATGAAGATATGTGACGATTTCAATGACAAAATGAAGATTACAAAGATAACGAGATGTCAAAAATAACCGAATGAGTTATATATGTATCTTTTAAGGGTGTTTCCAGTTATTCTTCTACCAGAATTCCACCTTCAATAAGCCCTAAGTATAATAAAGAACAAGCTGCCATATCAGGACTAGGACTACGTGAATGTTAAATTTAAGAAAAGTGTCGTTTAATAGTAAAAATAAATAAAGAGTAGTTGAGTAAAATTAACTCGCAGTCGTCCAAAGGTCGTTCATTTTAGTAGATGATTCCCGTATGTGCTCAACAGACCAGCGACCTGAGTTGTTCAATGTAAGGTGGATGCGCACTCAAAAATTTTAATCAAAAAATAACCCCCGATCTCTTATATTGTCACAAAAAAGCAAAAAGACATAAAATTGCAACGTTCTTAGACATGGTCGGCCGATGACCGGCTTGGTAACCAAGGAATAGTTGACCCAAATTTTTAAATCATAGATCGTAAATTTGTTCAACATGTGGGTACTTCGAAGCGCTGATTGACGTCATGGAAAAGAAGGTGGCAATGCATTGGAAAAAAGTGCTGACGAAAAGAGAAATAAGCTCGAGAGATTTTGGGCTAGCGACGAGGACTTGCTCGGTGGCTTGCACGTAGGCAAGACTCCAAGATTTGAAGTTCCGGTTGATTTTTTTGGGGGCTTTATGTCAGATAGACGAACGACCACCCGTCGAAGAGTAACTAAGTGTTGCTCTAAAGGAAGCCACGAGTACTCATAAGACGCCCAGAACCCCTAAAGTACGTTAAATTGGTTGACACGATACGGTCCTCCTCTACCGTTAATTTAGGTAAGACCCATTTGTTGTAACGGTGTCTGATTTCATATTAGTCATTCTCTTAGAGTAGTTAGGGTATTTCTTAAGGTCGTAGAAAATAGAAATTGACTTGGATCTTATCATTTAAATATTAACCCTCTAGTTTTTAAAGAACCCATTCAGTGATTAAATCAGCATAGGAAGATTCGGGGGAGGTAACGACAATCCGATATCCAGTTAGAAGTCATTTTAAAGGGTAAATTAATGCACATTCAAAAATAGTAATTTTGCATGTAATACGATCGCACATTTTATTCGTGACAATATGATTTCTCACTCTAACAAACTGCAGTAGCAATGCCAGAATATACGTAAGTTCAGTTTGTAAGCCAATGACATAAGCAAATTGGTTATGTCAGCCAGATGGTTTTTCGTATTCACCAACAACGTGTTTGTGGAAACCAGAACATATCACAGTAAACTATTTTGTAACATGTTTGTAATTACTCTGATATGTTCTGTAAACGCTTTGAAAGGCAAGAAAATGGGAACTGGTCTCAACTTGCCTTAAAACCAGAATATTATTTTCAAGGCGATATTTTTTCACTGGCCGTAACGCAAGAAAAAAACACCAAAACTAGTGAAGATAATGCCTTTGTCTCAATCCGCCAATCAACTCCCAACATACTACTGAAGATATTGGATCTCAACCAAACTGTAATATGTTCTCTAATCTTCTAGAAAAGCAAGATAATGGAGACTTTAGGGCAAGTTGAAGTCAACTTATGAAGATCTGATACCTCGACGCCACTCTTTTTGTTGATAGCAATCCAACAAAAAATGTATACCAATATTGGTGAAGGTATTGGATCACAACTTAATTGTGATGTGTTGTCTAATTTTCTTAAAACTTGCTTTAAGCCCTAATATTTTCAAGCCGACATTTTTGACTGACTATAATCCAAAAGAAAACAAATATACCAGAAATAGTAAAGAATTGGGTCATAGTTAAGCTGTAAAGTCTGTTCCCCAAAATTATTAAAAGGCAAGAAAATGCGGACAGATCCCAACATGCCTTATAGTCCTAATATCTTCAAGCTGGCACTTTTTAAGTGGCCATAATCCAACAAAACAAACACACTAGAAATGGTAATTGGATCATAGCTAAACTGTAATGTGTTCTCTAATCTTCTTAAAAGGCGAGAAAATGCGGAGAGATCTCAAGTTGCCTTAAAGCCCTAATTCCTCAATGCCGACATTTTTTAAATGCCCGTAATCCAACCAAACACACCAGCAATGGTAAAGATATTGGATCATACCTAATCTTCTTAAAAGACAAGAAAATGCAGACAGATCTCGACTTAAAGTCCCAATATCTTCCAGCCTACATTTTTGTCTGGTCATTCTCCAACAAAACAAAATACCAGAAGTAGCAAAGATATTGGATCACAACCCAACTCTGTTGTGTAATAAAACCAAACAAAAATACTAGAAATAGTAAAGATATTGGATCAGAGCTAAACTGTAATGTGTTCTACAATTTTCTTAAAAGGCAAGAAAATGCGCACAGATCTCAACATGCCTTAAAACCCTAATATCTTCAAAACGACATCTTTTTGTTGGCCGTAATCCAACAAAAAAAAATCTGAACTAGTAAAAAGTGATGTGTTCTTTACTCCTCTTAATGAGCATAACAATGCGACAGATCTCAAGTTGCATTTAATCCTAGTATCTTCAAGGTGATATTTTTTACTGGCCAAAGTTTGTTTAATCCAACAAAAGAAATATAAGAACAGAAGATAATTGATAATAATGCAACTGTGATGTTTCATCTACTATTGGCGTTGAAGCCATAAAACTTTAAGGTGAACTTTTTTGCTGGCTCTAATCCCTTTTCGTCGGCGTGGGTTTGAAATATTTATAATGACATTGGTGAAAAAAGATTCCTTTAAAGCTACGATTCTAACAACTATTTAAAAGCTAAATTGAGCATTGTTGGTTTTTGTGACTGAAATGAATCAGATCAAACTTAAAAGGACTCAGGGCACTGCAGTCACGTGAAACGGTTTTATGCTCTTCGCATTAAAACTATTTAATATGTGTGAATTAACGTCAATTAAAGCATAAAACATTCCTTCAAAAAACAATATTTGTTTTGTTATGAACAATGAGGCAACAAAGTTATGTACAACAACTAAAAGCTATAGAAACTCAACAATTAGCATTGAAAAACGGTACTTTGGCTCAACGCAATAAAAAGCGCATTTGCATAATCATAGTTTAATCACGGCTCATGTTGGATCAGGAGGAGTACCTAAACCGTTCCACAAGAGTGGCATTGCTGTTATCCTTATGATATGTTTCAACTGAGCCAAGCTCAAGCCATGATTTAACAATTGAGCCTAAGGCACTAAACAATAAATACTTTCGCCTTGCCCCAACTCCAAACAAACAACAATTAGCCTCACTTTTAGTAACACCCAGTCTTATAAAAGTGAAGCTAAACTTAAACTACTATCACAGTCACGTCCAATCCCTGAACTCTCGAACAGAAAAAAGAATACCTAATTAAAGAAAAATTACAATTCCGTACCAATTTCCACCTCGCCCCTGTCCTGGATCCTCGGCAGAGCTTTCAGTCCTGGGGTGACCTGATTAGTGGCAGTTTGGTACTTGAAATGAGGCACCGCCATGGGTTGGCCCCGCTCGCCACCGCTAAACAGTTTTTGGAAGAATTTCCAAATGCTGCGGTTCGAGTTCTTGTCCAGGTTGGGCTCTCTCGAGGCTCGTAACATTTGGGTCCAACGAACGGCTTCTTGAAGTTCCATGAAACTTTCCTGAAAGAGGAAAAAATAAGCTGACGATTGGATGAACCTAAGGTTTTATGCTGGAGGAAAGAAAGACGGAAATAAATTAACTAATTAACAGAATAATATACAGCAACCCTCAAAAAAATTTATATAGAGGCCATTTTATAAAGACCAATGATAGATGAAGCAACCGGTGGCGTCCTTGTTGACTGTCAAAAAAGGTGGAAGGAGGTTAAAAAATATAATTTTTCTAATTTTGACATATAAAGTGACACTTTTTAATACTGATGACTAAGACAGTGACGTAACGTCCTACTTTTCGTAACAGTGACGTAACGTAAAAATCTTTCGTTACTGGTGATGAAAAGTTCGTTTCACCACCAGTTGCACGTTTCAGTTGTGGCACACCGTTGCTACAGTTTTACGGTATTAAGTAGATACAAAGTGGTTTAAAAGTAAATATTGAAGTTTAAGAATAATAACTCTCTCTCTAAGTAGGTATTTGTAGTCAAAATTAGAAAAAATCCTGTATGAAACACGTGACGAAAAGCCTTTTTTGTGTATCTCATTCAAATTCATTCGTTACACAAAATCAGACTTTTCGTAACTGGTTACATAAATATCTATCTGTATAACGGAATAAAGTGCGTGGCGAGATATAAACCAATACAAAACAGATTGCAAAAAAGAAGTGATGTTTATGGTGACGTAAAAAGGCGGAAAAAGAACGGAAAGTCAGATCCCTATCCCAAGATTCTGATCTGAATTACGAACCTGAGAATGAAGAGGCGTCTAGACCGGTCCATCAGCAGGAGCAAGTGATTGAGGAAACCGTTGAGAAGCTGTTGCAAAGAGGATTGGTAAAAAGCAGCCAATGGTGGCTCACGAAACGACGAAGGCGATGGAATGAAATTGTTTCACTGAAAGCAGTTCCCGAAATCTTAGTGTGATAAACCAGCCAAATCGACCAAATAATACGTATCCAGGGGAATATGAGCGAGTTTATTTTATGCAGTCCAAATCGCAAGGCGCAAAAACGGACTGGTTAATAAGACTTGATATATTGAAAACTACTTGGCCATTGAAAAGGGACGATACCTTCTGAGCGGGGTGTGAGGCCGTATGGGGCGTTTTGTAAAAAGGTAGTTGATGGATTTACTGAATTTACTATGACGAAGGTGGCAAGAACTTGCCGAATCTGAATACCCACAAAGAGTAATTTTTGATCGAAGTTTCGCGTTTGTCAGCATGTTAACACTCTTCAAGATGCTCGCCATCTAGTAGTGAGGATTTTCAATAACCAAACATTAATAGATTACGAATATAAAAACAATGTCTTTTTGTTGGCCAATATCGATACCGTCAGGGCAGTAACATCGTTGCGCGTTGTAGGCGGGCAATGATTGTTAATATTTCAGCAAAGGGCAAACATAACTGAACTAATCAAAATAGAGGAAACACGAATATGTTAGTTCAGTTTCAAAAACAAAAACAAAATGTTAACAGGACTATTGAAATAAGAACATTGTCCAAATTACATGGACATTAGCAGGTCGTTCGTCAGTAGTTAGATGGACATTAGGTGGACAACTTCGCTAGGCATTATCGTTATTGACCGACCAATAATGTCATTGGCCGGTTTAACGTCTTTGATCTTCGATAGTAACATACGGGGTGTTCAGGTTAGTTCAGGTCAACCTTATGTGACTTTTTTTAATGAAAGAATATAGAAAGTATTCATCGTTTTCTGTCAAAAATTCTTGACATTCTAGATGACTTTTTCTAATAAACACCCCGTACACTTGAGTGCATAGAAATCGACCCACCTAAATTTTAGGTGAAATCATCTTCAAAATCGTCATCATCATCAAGATCTTGAAGCATTCTTTTATTTTCCAACTGATTTTTTTTTGGCAGTTTAAAGCGAAGGTATTGGAGATTACTGCTAATAGTGAGTAAGTAGGAGTAGCCGATTTTGGGTACAGAGAATATTTTACACATTATACAAGAGAAAATAAAAATATCTTTCAAAACGACCAGTGGTTAAACCCAGCCTTTTGGTACAACTCAACATTTTTCTTGCCGAAAACGCAGTTTACTGCATAATACTTGCTTTTTGAATCAAGTAGATATCGTGTGAAGACTTTCACGGCCGGTCAAAATACAATCTAAAAGTGTTTTCCGGGCTTTGAAGCCGTGATCCAATGGAATTTCTTTCTGACGTTTCGTAGATGTGCGGCAGACATTATCAAAGGCGATGAGGCAATGGGCGAAGTGATCGCCCGTGCTTGAGCTCCGTGATATTTATTCCCCCGCCGTCGCCCTGCAGTGGAGGGACTGGGGTGGAGGTAATCGTAGCGCGGGGTTTCGGCGCACTTGAAGTATGTCGTAGAACTCGCTTCTAGTCCGCATTTAGAAACGTAATTTTTTCCTTCCTGTTGAAATAGTTGTCGCGTTTAAAGATCTCAATGACCTCTCTCGTTAGTCTTGGATAGAAACTCTGCGACTGGTATAAGACACTTCTTTGAAAAGGATGTCGCAACCGTCGGAGAGAGGGTGTTCTGCTACTGCTCACTATTGTGTTTGTCCCACCCTGCAACTCCTCTTGTGTTCCGTAATCCTCGTGATAACACTGCGTTTTGTGGTGCTCCGGGTGCCGATAGGGGATCTTCATCTTCTTCCTTTGTTCCTTCCTGGCGCTCTACATCGAATAACAACTAACGTCGGGAAGCACGGTAGATCTCTTCACCCATTGCCTCATCGTCTTTGATAATGTTTGCCGCAGCTGTAGACTAAACGTCAGGACGAAATTCCATTGGACCACGGCTTCAAAGCCCGGAAAAGAGTTTAGATTGCAACTAGATATCTTTATTTGTTTGAGTTATGAGTGATTGAATAAATAATGTTCAATGTGACTCTCTGTGCGCTTAAAAGCAATTTGGAAAGCGATTAATACAGTGTGTGTCCTCACGTGGACACTACACGCATAATCGTTATTACTAAAGATACAGCATCGATTAAATGGGGAAAGTTCTCATCTAAAATTTACTTTATTAAATGTTAAAGATATTTTTTTGAAATATATAAGAAAAATAATTGTTAAATGTCGACTTTTTTTATGAACTTTTGAATTTTGTGACGAGGTACCAAAAACAAAAAAATCACTTTTTCACAGCAACTTTTCATGTTCGACTACATCCCGTCAAAAATTTATTATACGACGTTTCGATTTTCTATAGAGCCCTCCTCAGTTTCATTATTTTAAACACCAAACTAGACTTTTTAATGCAAATGTCAAATTAGATGAAAATGACCAGATACTACAAATGCTTCGGATCCAATTTTATTAACTTCAATAAAAAAGATTATATGTGTAATGTCCTCATGAGAATGGGATTATTTACGGTTATTGTTACTGACCAGCTGTGGCTAAATGGGTCACTGGCTAAGATAGAGGCGATTTTAGACACGTAAGGGTTTTTTATTGTTGTAAAGCAAACCACAGCCGAAATTGTTGCGCAAGCGTTGGTTTAAATGGAAAATGGGCTTAGGCTGAAATCCATGGTGTGTGACGCATTTGGTAACTTCAACGGTTTGATCAACGACTTTGTATCTTGTATGGTTGATGAGATTTCAATGGTACCTAACTACGTAGTACTAACCTTATATTGATTTCGTTCCATAAGTACTCGAGCCATTTCGACCCTGGTGAACCTCTTCCTCTGAGCCATAGGAACATCGGCTTCATCGTCCGCGTCCTGTTTGGCTTCGTTCGCTTCTTTGGCTTTTTTCAGTTCCTCTTCTAATTCGCTCACCCGCTCTCTGAAAATATGAGTTTTTTTGAGAAATTATTATTTATAGCTTAAAATCTATGCCCACCTTAATTTCGTTCGAGAGACGTTTAGAGACAGAATCTCCTCTCTCAACATGTCAATCTCACCGGTTAACTCATCCACTTTGACTATCAGGTCGTCTTTAACAACGTTTAGGGCGTTTCTAAAAAAATAATAAATTTGTCCATAAATCTGGTTTTTGTTTTCAGTAAAAACATACTTAGTTGCGAGCAATTCGTTGTTCTCCATGATGAGATTTTCCACTTCTTTGCCCATGCCTGAAAATTGTTTAAAGTAGAATTACTAAATATCAAAGTACTTCTTCTAATAGAAACGATTTATTTTTTTTTTTAACTAAAAGCAGACTTTTATTAACAACTTTGGGTCTTGAAAATAAACTGTATGTTGTCGCCACTGATATTTTGGTATTTAAATTTAATTCTTAGATCAACTAAAAGAATGAGTAGATAAATTCGATAAATTCCATGTGTTATCATTGGGTATCACCACGTAAACGTATTTTCAATTTTTCAAAAGAAAGGGACGGAAACACAATACCTTGTACTTTGCAATTTCTGCGCATGTCGAGAATTGAGCGCACTTTTGAAAGTCGCACAGTTAGACCCACGTGCTTCTGTGCGTTTGATGCCTAAGCGCTTAGTTCGTAATTCGTGACATCCGATTTGCCGGTACTTTCACGAATTACTCCACATAAATATACAATATATACAATACATAATAACTGCATACGCATAAAGCGTCGAGTATAAGCCCCCCCCCCATTTTTTGACATCAAAGGAATAGGTAGTATGACAGAGAATTTCGTGTTTGGAACAGCATAAAAACTAAAATGTGGGCGTTTTCTTTACGTCGACAAGGGCGTGCGTTTTCAAAGGGATATTCTCTTTTTAAGATAATAATTTCAAATATTTGCCACAATCCGTATCATCAGTTGCCAAACTGCCATTTCAACTGTCCAATAATTACAAACTCAGTGCAGCTTTATTTATACAATAAAATATAACAACACGCCCATGACTACTGCACTGTCTGTCTAATCTACCTCCATGAGTCCATTTCGTCCATGAAATACACTTACAAGATGTCTACCAGTTTGCGTCGCAATAAACGGTCACCTGACTAATCAGATCGTTTTACTCCAGATTTTTTTATGTCGTTCCAAGTAACTTTGTATATCGATAACACCGTTCTCGAAATTTAGAAACATTTATGGATTATAGAATGTTAGATATAAAAGAGATACACCGTCGTGGTGTCAGTCCGAGTCTTAGTCGAGTCTAAGTTTTTCTAAGTCTAATACTACAGCTGTAAGAACAAATCGATGGTAGAGGCACCTTTCACTAATATAACTAGTTCGACCACTGATCGTGTGGCGACCATTCTTCCTACGCCTTCCGACTCTAGGGTCTTTCGTACCTAATCCCCTGCCAAGCAGGCAGTAGTGTGGACGCGATAAGTAGGTGAGTTCTTTTTACATCGGCTCACCCTGTACTTCCTTGTACTTACAACATAAACTCTCGAGGTCAACCTGCAATCGACCCTCGTATAACGTCTGAAGCCACCACAACAAAATTGTCAGTATTTTGCAGGTATCAAAGGAGTTCTCGAAACATTTCTATTACTGCACGGTGGTAGAGGGTTAGATTAAAGCGTTTAGCAGTAAATATTAAATTATCAGTAGCAGGCGAATTATAATCGTGTTAAGGCTCCCACAGACCAACGCGAATTATTCGCTGCGAATCCGCAACGAAAAATTCGCAGTGATATTCGCAGCGGAACCAAGCGGTAAAATTCGCGCGAGTCTGAACGAGGGCGAACAATATGATGCGAAATTAAAGCGACGCGCATATCCTCGGGCGACGCGAATAATTCACGCTGATCTGTTGGAGCCTTAAATTTCTGAAGTCAATAATGAAATCGAGAAAGAGTAGCTCAGATGTAAGCTAGTGTTGGAAGACAATCCCATAGAACAGGTGATGCAATTCAGATATCTGGGCATAGACTCACACGACCCAGTTAAAGACCTGAGGAGCCAGATTAACAAAGCATCCGCACTACCAGGATGCCTACGAGATATAGCCTGGTCAAACCCGTACAAGCGCAGAGACTTGTATCAGACCGATCATGATGTACGGTACAGAAGTCCGTGAAGACACCAACAAGACGAAACACATGCTAAGGGTGGCCGAAATGAAAACCCTGAGAACAATAGTGGGAAAAACAGGAAGAGACGGAGTAAGAAACACAGAGATCAGAGAACAATGCGGAATACAAGATATTGTGAGATGGGAAAGAGTGGAAGACAACGTAAGAGGCAGTGGTACAACCATGAAGACGGATGGACGCGAACAGACTTCCGAAAATAGTCCTAGAAAACAACCCGTCCGGCTCAAGACCTGTCGGGAGGCCACCTAAAAGTTGGAGAGATACTTGGCAATCCACCTCTCAAGAAAAGATGCAGAGGCAGATTCAGAATTAACAGATCAACAGATCTCCTAGAAGTAGAAGAAGAATAATGAAATAAGGTTTTAATTAAAAATCAGATGCACTGGACTTTTTGGAACCCCAAGCTTGCAACTTTATTTAATCAAAGAAACTAGAAGAGGGTACCTTCAGCCACTTTTTCGTCTTACATTTTCCTTTCGTCTTACATTTTCCCCCAATGACAGCATTTGACTCAGCAGCTAAATAATCTCATTTGCTTTTTTTTCTAACAAATTAATGCAAACATATGTTAAATGGTTAATAATTATTAATGCATATGGAGGTACCAACTATTCTGGATTGATGAAGCAGCCAACACAAGAGAAATGGAAGTGTTCAATGAAGAATGAGTTCTCGAAACTATCAAGATCTGAACAGTAGTTGCACCTGGATTATGCAGAGTGTTCCACCAAAGCAGGATTGTCTTTTACCTTGCTTACCATATTTTTTTTTTAATTGTAATTATCAATGTTGTATACATTTTCAATATCTATAGAAATAATTTGCTTTCAGATATACAGGGTGTCTTACCTCTCCAGAACTCTATAGAGGGTTAATCACTCATCCTCTCCGCTCGCCGCTCATCATTGGGATCTTGTAAACCGTAAGAGATAGAGATGGAAGTAGAGATACACAAGAAATTGGGGCAAAGTTGCGCATGTGAGAGGATGCAGAAAATTTACGAAAATCGTCTTTGATTTTTTATTTAAAGCGTCAGTTTAAAATAAATTGCTCTTTCTCATGGGTGCTTTTTTTGAGTCTACAAGACGGTATTATTCAATTTGTAGTCCGACATTTTGACTTTTCTGAGGCATCATCAACTTAATTTTTCAAATATGACTATTAAATTCGAATATAGCATATTGGAAGCACCCTTTATTACAAATTCAATGATTTGTAACACTGTATATTTTCCTTAAAGTGTATGTCATTTTTAACGATTTATTTACTTTTACGCAGCGTATATGCGTTATTCAAATTCGTCGAACTAGATTAAACTGGACCCAATACGCCCATTTTATTACTCAACAAAATTTTGTCTTTAAATTTTCAAAAATCCCACCGTTTCCGGAAATATTAATTTAGATTTAGAGACCAATTTCAGTAATCTGCATTCTCTGTGTAAAAATAAGAAAATCGTTAAAAAAGTTATACGCTCTACTGAAAAAAAAGAAGAGTTACACATCATTAAATTTGTAATAAAAAAAGGGAGCTGGTACAGTTGAGGAAAGTTATTATTACTCCTTTTTTTCGAAAATTTTCTTTAGGCATTAATAGAATGGACAAAATTGAAAATTATAGGATGTGGTAGAACTTAAAAACATTTATAATAATGTCAATTATTAGAATAAATATAATAATAAGCTTCGCTTACCTGAAACAAACTATACAATGGAAGTTGACTTGAAGGTTATATAAGGTTATATAGGTTATATAAATTTGTCACAAATGTTGACAAGTGACATTTTTGAGAAATTCTGAGTAACCTTGTAAATTATGTAGATTATCTTGAAAAATATGGTAAAACGCACTACTTTAGAGTTTAGTCGTTTCTAATCCAAACTAACCTAACCAAAGGATCCCTCGTAGAAAAAAAAGCGGCCGCTTTGTTTGTAACTAATCTGATCAAAGGAAAAACATAACATAACCTGACGGACCGCTTTGTCTTTAATTAACCTGATCACAGAAAAAATATAACTTTCACCATATTTTTCAAAATAATATACATAATTTACTCAGAGTTTTTACTTGTTGATATTTGTGACAAATGTCGTTTCAATGTATATCCCCATGACAGTGTTTCGTTTGTTTCAGGTAAGCGAACTTTATTATTATATTTATTCTAAAAATTGATATTATTATAAATGTTTTTAAGTTCGACCGTCACCTTTAATTTTCTATTTTGTCCATTTTATTAACTCCTAAAGAAAATGTTCGAAAAAAATGAGTAATAACGATTTCCCTCAAGTGTACCAGAGCCTAAAAAGAGCTTTCAATCTTTGATATTCAAATGTAAGCCATGTTAAAAAAACTGAACTTGACGCCCCAGAAAAGTCGAAATGTGAGAAAAATGTCTTCGAAAGTATGGAAACTTTAAAATGTCATTATAAACTGCACGCAAATGTGCAACTTTGCCCCAATTTAACTAAATCTTTATCTCTTACGATTTAAGAGATTTCAACAATGAGCGGAGAATTTGAGTGACCCCGTACAACTTTGTTATTGTAAATAAAACACCCTGTGTATTGTTGCATTTTTTGGATTCCTCTCGTGATACGTGGAACATTTCATATAGCACACACCATTCTGAATTCCAACCGTTTTCGAAATATGGACGTTTACAAAATCACAATTTCTTACCTTTTGCAGCGCTATAACTTCCGAACCGTTTAACTTAGATCGAAACACACTTCTATCTTAACTTTTCAAGATGAATTGAAACTTTGTATATATTTTATGATGTAAAACTTAAACGTTTATCGTAGATTAAAGGAAAATATATAGTCGGCTTTTCTTGGATGGGAACGGGTACGGGAATTTAACTAATTCGGCAAGTTGACGGTGAAATGTATTTGTGTGGGGCCCAACAAATGCTTTGACCCGTTTGTCCTATATGAGTGGGGCCCAACAAATGCTAAGCCAAATGTATGTGTATAAATGGGGCCCAACAATCGCTTTGGCCTGGGTATGTATGTAAAGGAGGCTCAACAACCGCTATAGCCCTGTTTATTTTATGTGAGTGAGGGGGGGGTCCAACGATCGCTAAGACCCGTGTATATGAGTAGCGCTTGCGAACGTTTTGTGCGATTTTTTGGTGTTTTATTAAAAATTTTTATCATTATGATGAGATATTGTGGCATATGTAAGACTTCTAGTTATAAAAGTGGGACAGAAATCTTTCGTATTACAGGTAAGTGCATGTATCATATTTTCTCTCACTGAGTCTATCTAATTTGAAGGTCGATGGGGGCTTCGGTCTCTTGATATACAGTTCCACTTCTAGGATTGGCGATGTTTACTGTTCAACGGCTGGCGATCGAATCCCCGCAATTTTGCTTCTCAGCTTTTTTATATGGAAACAACAATGAAAACAAAATCCAAGAACTGGTTCTAGCTAAAGATTGCCAGTCGTTCACCAGAATTTGAAGAAAATACACTAATTTTAAAATCTTGCAAACATGCCGTAAGTTAACCAACATCCGTTAACCCTTTAGTTAACCCTGATTTAACCAATTGAACTTGACTTTTATAACTTTAGGACCACGTTCCCATTTAGCCAGAACTTTAGTGACTTCGTTACAAACTTTATACCCAACTGTAACTTATATGGAAAATAAGGAGCTTGATTTAAGACTTTGACCATCGATATACTTAAATCTGCAGTGGCGATCAAACATACCCGTGGTGATAACTTTATTTTCAAAACCCATTTTGAAGCTATTTTTCTGTACAAAATTAATTAAAAGAATTTATGTATCTGTCTAATTTTGAAATGAAATATATACAAAATGGTAAACTTACCGTAAAAATTGTCATTCACTGTAAGTATCCGGATGCAAATTTGTTAATCCAAGCATGAAACAATACAAGTTAGTTTAAATAAATTACAAGTTAAAATTGACCATTCGGCTTTGATACAATGGAGTCATAAACCATGTTGTTTAAATCAATGAATAGTATTTGTTGCCTATTTCCTTTTTTGTTTATTGTCAAGCTTAAATATTGTAATTTGACTGAATTCGTAACTTCTGTTTTCACAGTTTTTTTACTTACAAACTTAAATTCAACTGAAGTTTATAACGCCATTAAACCAATATTAAGTATGTACATTTTTTAAGTACTTTTAAATTTAAATAATAAAAACTTACCCGACGATGCATATTCACCAGGATGCACCCAACCACCTTAAAACATTACAACACCGAGCTAAATTAAACAATAATTCTCCTTAGAAGAAAAAACTTACCTGTTATATCACCTCCATCTTCGTCACCGTCAACATCCTTTTTACAACATCAACACGTTATTGGTAATATCGAACTGATAATAACGACTCACCTGAAAACTGAGTTCTTGGTACAGAGTATTGCCGCTTCTCTGCTCCTTCTTTGTATGAAGCCTGCCCCCGCTATTATTATTGGACTGTGAGCTAGGCGGACTCACCGGCGACGTCACCACGCTCTTGTTTTCCAAATTGACAGAATCAGTTTCTTGGGATCGTTCGACTTTTAGTGTCGGCTGTTTCCCTAAATTGTCCATTTCTCCATGCAAACTGCAACTAGTATTTTTCAAATATCCTGATTATATAAGAATAAGTAGAATGCCTTCAAGCTACCTTGGAGATGAATGTGTACTGCTGATGGGGGAGGATGGAACGCTATCAACGTTCTCTGCGTTCTCTAAACTGGCAAAACCGAAAGAAATTGGCCCAGAGCTTCGGCCGATATTTAGTCTGTTGGTATTTAGCCGGCCAGCTTCGGCTCGGTCATTGACTAGTTGCTGGCCGGAGTGAAGCAATTTGGTTCTTTCCATGTAGTCCACATGGGTTTTGAACAATTCGGTATATCTAAAAAAAAAAGACGTTCTACAGGGTGTCTAAAAAAATTAACGCTCGCGGTTGGCACGTCATCAGTCACCAAATAGGTTTCTTGAAAATCATATGTAGGGATTACTCTGATCTAGGTTTACCATTTTCGAAAACGCCTAAAGATCACTTGGACACAAGTGATTTATGTCCCCAAAAAAAATAAAAAAGGAAGCTGTCACGAGTAAATTCTTCATCAAAGTGAAATTTCTAATTTTTCATCTAAGTCTAAGTGCGTGTTCGCATGCGCAACGAGTAAAACGGCGGAACGCGAATCTCAGTTGTGATTGGAGTTTGACTTGACATTTTTTAAAATTAAATATTTGGCGGTAATCCGTCGCTATAGCGCCTAGCAGCTAATGCCGCAATTTTGACATTTCCGCATTTTTGCTCGTTGCGCCCATGCGAACTAGCCCTAAGGATGAGTTCGGTTCTCCTTTATTCTAGATGGGTACCGCGTTGCCGCTTCGGCCCAAATCTCTGTGGACCGACGGTCGGGCGTAACAATATGTATTCCTAGATAATTTGGCATATTTAAACAAGCAAAGAATTGAACAACTTCAAGTCAAAGTCTCATATATTAAATAATTGCGTTACTCGAGTTTCGCTCCTGAGGCATCATCAGACACATTACATTCCTTTAAAATCGACAACACACTGAACATCCACCTACATCTACATCCATCTACACCTACAGGATGTAGATGTAGGTAGATGGTCGGTGTGTTGTCGATTTTAAAGGGAACGTAATGTGTGTGATGATGCTCTCAGGAGCGAAACTCAAGTAACGCAATTATTTAATATATGAGACTTTGACTTTGAGTTGTTCAATTCTTTGCTTGTTACAATCGACAACACACTGAACCTCCACCTACATCTACATCCACCTACACCTACAGGATGTAGATGTAAGTGGATGGTCGGTGTGTTGTCGATTTTAAAGGAAACATAATGCGTCTGATGATACTCTCAGGAGCGAAACTCGAGTAACGCAGTTATTTAATATATGAGTTTGACTTTGAGTTGTTCAATTCTTTGCTTGTTACAAGGAAGTCTCTTTGAATAAGATGGACAATTTCTTCGATTTTGCATATTTTCCAATAACGATAAGAAATACAAAAAAAATGCAGGAAGGAAAATTTTTTTTAATTGAATCTGGAATTCATATTTTAAAGAAAAACAATCAGTGGCGCGCTAAAAAAAAGTTTTTTGTTGTAAAAGAGAGCTCAACCTGTACAGGGCTACCAGTTAGTATATCTAAGGATGCAGACCATAAATAGGGAGTTATATTTCAATTAGAGTTCAATCTCAAACACAAATTGGAGTTTAATGCCTCGAATACTCTAATAGTTGTAAAGAAGAAATTAAAACTTTCACACTCTGAATCTTGGAGACAAAGCACTTGCTGGCCCATGTTTATATAAACTTTTTGTTGTTTTCTTTTTTGTTATTTTCCCAAAAAATGCCCTCTTGTTTGCATCAGGCATTTTTAGTTAAATAATCAAAAGCTGTTTCTGGGCAAACAACCTTCACTCCTCTAAACCAAAACAAAGAATAAAGGGCCTCCTCTCTGGCCACCCACAAATGACCTCTTTTAGTAAATAAGTAGGCATGTGACCAAGTTAAATGTACCTTTCATGCAACTTTGCATACTCCTTTTTCAGTTCACCCTCTCGCTCCTCTAGCCTGCTGGCATGCTCCATGGAATTTTTGTGTTTCAACTCCAACATCCTCACTATTGATTCCAAAGCTTCCAATCGAGATGTCAGTTCTTTCCTTTCGCCTAAAATTTAAAACACCATCAGTACAATACACAAGTATGAGGTGTTCATTATAAAACTTCATCTAGTTGGCTGTGAAATGTCAAAAGAAAAGGATGTCTTTTTTTCTGTCAAAATTTCATAGCCTGCTAGATAAAGTTTTATAATGAACACCCTGTATATAGACGGTGTCCCAGAAAAAAATGTAGGTGGCAAAAAATTGGCAGATTGGGACCAGGCAGCAATAATGCAGTGCCTAAATTGGCAAAAAAACAACCTGAAAAAAGGTTATAGTAATTATTGCTGCCTGGTTCAAATTGGCTGATTTTTCACCACCTATGCACTAATAATGTTTGACTTTTTGGGATACTAGATACTGGGAAGCTACTAATTCCTATAATTACCTTCTGCTGCATCTTCATACTCTAATAACTTTTGCTCAGCAGTTTTCCTAGCCCCCTTTTCGCGTTCATATTGTGTGACCAGCTGTTCATTGTCTTCCCTTAGAAGCTCAAGTTCAACGTCTTGTTCCTGATTCTGTTGATATGCCGCATCTAAGCATTCAAGAACATTTACTAACAGGGGCATCAATGTTTTTACGACATCTTCATCATATTGGGCTATCATCCGTTCAAACTCTTGGTAAATACTCCCAGCCAATGATTGCACCTTTTCAGACATGACCACATGAGAATCTTCATGAGTGCCGTACACTATTTCATGACCCATGCTTATGTTCATGCCACCTGGTGAGCTGGATATATCCATGTTTCCTAATTCAAATGGAAGAAAGTAAACATTGACACATTTATATAGAACTAGTAATTAGGGTGCTTAAAATAGATAAGCAATGAGTTTCATAAAAAGGTTTGCGTACCTGTTTTGTGTGGGTATTTTGGTATATATTAGAAAGGGGAGCTCATAAAAATCGGCATAATTTCATGGTAATTATTGTCAACTTGCCAGGACTTTAATAAAAGGTTGTTTTAAGGTTGTATTTGAGCATAACTACAAATTATGAGATTATTGTGTTATCCAAATATTTGATAAAATTTGGAATATTTTAATTTTTTTGTACACCCACTGTTTATGACAAGGTTGTCACAAGTCAAAAGTCAAAATAAAATTGTGGTTTTATTTTGTTGCCATATCTTGCGCTTGCGCAGACAAGCTTTGAGCCGCACCATGGAGGTAGGATAGGAGACAGTAAACAATTGCCGACATTACCCTAAAATTAGGGTTAGGAATGGCGGAGAGTTTCCTAGTCGAAAACTTCCTAATTTTCGAAACAATTTCTAGAAGTGGAGGTGAGCTGATTTTATATATGCGACTGGAGCATTTCAGACAATTAAAATGCAATTGTTCGGTATTGAAAGGTTTTCCTATCGCCCTGACGCGTACTTTAGACTAGAACCGCTTGTTCAGAACGGAAACAGCACAGTAGCGGAGGAGTATCGCGGTTCACAGTGTCCCTTTCTATTTTCTTCTCCCTATATAAGTAATAAGTAGGCAGCTCTCTTCTTAGGCTTCTTTTGTAACGTATATAAAATCTTTTGTAGTTCAATCGTCACTGGAGTATGTTGTGCAAACTGAACTCTCTATTTGCATATAAGTTCAGGTGTGGCCCAAGGCAACTCTGTATGCATTTTTTTTTTTTGAAGCGTTTAAGATTAAAGTTTAGGAAAGTTTTTCTAAATAAACCAGCCAGGCAATAAAGCACATCTGGTTACAATATTCTTAATTTTTGTCAAAGGGACCATGCATTTCCTTTGTGAGTTTTGGCAGACACTTTCAACCATTCTTAGGAATTCTAGTCCTAAAACAAGGAACCCCGCAATTTTAGGGAAACATGACAACTGGTCCGTCTTCCTGAGTCTTCAAAGCCGCCCATTAAAGCGTCAACTGTTTTGAGTGATATTTATGACTTCAACGGTCTTTTTTCTTCCTGGGAGGAACCCAGGCAACAGGATAGTAATTAGAGCGATTTAGCGAATATCGTTGATTGAAATTAAAATCTTATTCTCTCATCAGATAGAGCTTTTAATTTCTCCTCCATTGAATATAAATAACTGCCCAGGAAATTAACGGCCAAGTTAAATCAAAAACTTTAATTGCTAACTTAAGTATGTCATGTGAGGTATCATTTTGAAGAGCATAAATTGCTCTATACAATTATCCGATTTTCCAAAAATTTCTTTTTCTTGGATATTGAGTATTTTCCGAAAAAGTTAATTTCGTAAATTTCATCCAAAAACGTCATCCTTTCTGGAGGCAATTTATCGTTCGTCTTCTAGCCAATGATGGCACGATGCACCCTTCTTCGCATGGTACAAGGGCGGTACCAAAAGGTCGGGAATGACGAGGAAAAAGTGGGTTTGGGACTCGCTTGCTGAACCCGTCGTAATTCAGATCGTCGCGCTCTGATTTATTTTTTTTGACCGCACATTTTTGCATCCGAGTTTTTCTAAACGTTCGAACCGCCGCGCTAATTACTTGTGTTTTAATTAGTGCCTTAATTCGCTATTTTGCTAGCCTACGGAAGAGTTTCGCACGAGTGTCTTCGGTTGCGCCCTGTGGTGTGGACCCACCTCTGCCCTCTTCCTACAACTAAGCCATTTTTTGCATTTAGCTGATCCTACGGACGACGTTGGAAAATTCCCGGAAATTTGGTGGTATCTGTAGTGTAGTACCCACTTGTAGAGGTTGAATTTTATAGTGTTTGTATAGTACTTTTTATTCGCCATAAGATCGAGAATAATAGGACCAGGTTTTCTCGCGGCTGTTTTCCTGCCACTTCTAACCGGAGTAGTTTAGATTTTTATTTCTATTTTTTAGTAAGAAATCGTGTACCCGTCAAGCACGTTTCTGGGGACCACTGAGCTTGTCGCGAACAGTTCACGTCCGCCGTTTTTTTATTTCAAGTTCCTGAGCGAACACTGCCAAACCCAACATTTTTAGAGTCCATTAAAAGTGGTTTTTCTTTTTTATCAGACGGTTTGCGAGTTTCCTCTAAATTTGCTATAATTTAATAACTTGCTGGCATCCCGACATTTATTAATTTCGAACATCAGATTTTTATTTATTAACATTATTATTAACCATTATTTAGAAAATCTTATTACCTAAATTAAACCCTCTATAATCTCGGAAATATGGACGGATTGTTCGACAACTTAGACGAAACCCCACGAACCAATAGGAGGCATTCCGCCCCCCATATTATCCCTATATTTAACGACCTCAGGGACAATGAGGAAAGACGGTCCTATTCTGGAGAAGTGCGCCCCTCGTGGATAGAAGGCGATTTGGTTCCTACCCGGGACGTAGAAACTCCCGATTTCCAAATCGCAACACCGCAACCACGTGACCCAGAGGGGGCACGGCGTTACAATTAATTGGTTGTGACTGATATTCCGATAATCCTTATCTAGTCTCTCTCTAAATAGGTTCTAGTTGCATAATATTGAAATCCTATACGCCACTAACTATTCCTATCAAGCATCATATACTGGCCACGGGCGAGGGTGGTATCGATTTTGTGGCCTTTCGAGGATTGTAGATAGTGGAGTAAAATTTCCGGAAAAATAATATTCAAAAAATTTTCCAGAAAATTTCCGGAAATTTTTCCTGTAAAACAGGACACTTTGGAATTAAAAAATTGCAGCATTTTTAAATGTGTTTAATATTCGGCTAAAAGCATTTTTAGTTTAGGAACTACTTATTTTGTTTGTAAATTGTGGCTCCCCAAAGCTAGAATTGTTAACATAATCATAATTATATTGAAAAATCCAGGAACACTTTGAGGGTTAAGTTAGAAATAAAGGTTGCGGATTGACAATAATGACATCGACTTGTGACAAATGAAGAAAATTTCCATTCCAAGGAAGGAAATTTTCCCGGAAAATTACCGATTGCGGAAAATTCCGTTTGGAAAATTTTCAAATCACTGATCGTAATTACCGGAGGGTGGTAGCGAGCGCCTTTGCCTCGGAGAGTCAAGTTTGAGCGTGAACCTGAACCGTTCGAGAGAGAGAAGTTTTGAATTTTAATGCGAAACACGTTAACTTAATGGTGCTTGTCTTCAAAGAACAAATACCATCCTTTGACAACTTTTGAAAGCTCAAAGGACAATACTTGGAAGATCTCGGCTACGCCGTTCTGTTTATCGCCAATTCGTATTTTCCATTTTTTTTTAATCCCGTTTTAAAACCGTTGCCCTAATTACTTGTATTTTTTAATTGTGTCTTCAGATTTGAATGATTTAGCTTCATCCCATCTCTGCTCTTTTTCTGATCAGGCCAATTGATTGCAGATAGTGGATAATTTATAGACACAAGAGACTACCGGAAATTAAGTATTTGTAGAGTAGTTGTAAAAGTTGAAACGTTGTAGTGTATTATCGTACTCCTGTCTTTACCATATTATCGCGAATCCCAGCGATTTCCTGGCAGTATCCTTTTCTCTTCTGCATTGCGTTGTTTAGTTTTCTTTGTTGTTTTTTTTTTCCATTTTTTTAGTAAGAAATCGTCTACCCTTCAAGCATGCTTTCTGGTGGACCACTTAATTTATTGAAATAAATTTACGCCCTTCTTGTATCTTGCTGGCATCCCAACAAAATACTAAATTTTATTTCATTTACAACATTATTTATTACATTTTTATCATATATATATATATATATTTTAATCATAAAAAATGTGGAGTTACAAGTAAATAAATTATAAAATACTGAACATGAAAAATATAAAAGTAAGTACTGAAAGTAAATAAAATATAAAATACTTCACATAAAAATATTGAAATAAAAGAAATTATTAAACATAAACGAATGAAATCGACAACTCAAAGCAAAAAAGCGTCAAGAGCAAACTTACGATGCATATGATGTTAAGTTAAGAAAAGGTAAAAAAAGGGCAAAAAAAGGGAAGTGTAAGAGTGACAATGACTTACCACAAAACAATTTATCGCTTTGATGTGAAGTTTCTGTATTTTTTATTTTTTTCTGTTTGTTGCGGTACTGGTTGCTGACACTATTTCGTACCAGGAATTTGTGTCCAAGGGTCATCATTGGTACACATCTTGATCGGACTTCGTAGGTAGCTTCCATACTATCATTCAGGTTGAATGTGGATTGGGGTAACTAGAAGATTTGCTGGGGTAAAGTTATCAGGATCTCCTAATAAATAAGGGGCTTGAAGAGTTAAAATTGTTAATCTTATTATTCAAATTAATATTCCTACTAAATCTTTTAGAGTAAAATAAGGATGAAATGTAACTTTATCAATATTTCTTGAGCATCCAATGGGATTATTAGAGCCTGTTTGGTGAAGAAATATAAGGTGAACAAAAATTAGAGCTGTTAACTGTGATGGTACGTTGGTACGTTCCGCGGAAACTTTTCGGTAATTTTCCTGATTTTCAAAATTTCCAGTGTTGCCCAACCCTAGTGTACAATGCTGTAATGAAATAATAGATGTCGCACCCTTCGCCTTTGTTCACGAAAATACGTTGAACGGGAGTTCCCTGAGTCAAGTGCTGTTTTTTTCAAGGTTACATAGCGTTGTCTTTGGTTTTGTCTTGCATAGCTTAATTTTTTAAAATTGTTGATTTTCGTTAATAATTAATTGCTTTCCCTTAAGGAGTTTAAAATTAGAAGTGAATTCTCTTAAAACGACCGGAAATAAAGGTAAGCTAGTTTTGATTTTATCCTTAAAAATTGTTTTTCTTGTTCTTCTTTTTGTGGCTATTGCTAAACGGGATCTTCCAAAGGTTCTTCGGTTCTACAGTCTAACAGTTTAACATGCGAATTGAAACCCCATAGGGTCTTGGAACTCTTGTAATATTTTCAAGTTGTATCCCCATTTTCTATAATTCATTCAATTATTTTTGACATCTTTTAAATTTTAATTTTTTTATACCTATCTCCTTTAAGCTTTTGAGAAAGTAGGACAGAAAATATTTGATATCCATTAGTGAATGGTTTATAGTTGCCAACTTTGAAACACAAAATTGAAAGGGACTCCTGGCAAAACCAGGACACAACAGCAAAAATTTTTTTATGGTGCCACGCCCATTTTTTGTGAAATTTTGAAAAAAATTTCTCTCCTATATATGAAAGTCGTTGAAAAGCACTTGTTGTGAGGTGATTTTTTTTAAAGGACAAATACCATCCTTTGACAACTTTTAAAAGCTGAAAAAGGACAATACTTGGAAACAAAGGATGGTTATTGGCAATCTTACTATTTTCTTTACTTTTGGAAGAGTGATGAGCCCTCTCCTTCTCTCTTAAGCCTAAATTTGTTACAACCTTTTGTTATGCTCTGGGTCATTTTCAATGGCTTTATGGTTATATAAAACCCTAATAGATAGATGAAATGTATTGCACGTTTTCAGCTCCAATTTTCAATATAAAATTGATAATGTGATTATTTCCTGGCCAGCTTGATTCATTTTTCTATACAGAAGGTTTTTGAAAAAACTGCATTTTTTACATGGTTTTGTATGTCAGCTATTATGGGAAATAAAACAAAAAGTCGAATAGAACTGTTCTAGAGTTTTTCGTACATAATTTAATAGTGCAGTTGTAAATTTTTTATTGATTGTGGTTTTTATGGTTTTAGTAAAAAACATTATGTAGAAGGCTATACATTTTTGTCTGAAAATGATGACTTAATGAAAGTAAATGAACTTTTGTTCTTTCATCTTTTTAGCCAGGCTCATCATAGGATGAGCATGTCTTACTGTCTCATTGTCCTCCAAGCACAGCTGACACTCTTTCTCTTTCTATACTCTTCAGACAGTCTGAGTCTGTGTGAAATCTTGGGCACTATTGGGTCTTATTTTGTGTGATAAGCTTAATGGATTTAATACTTAAGAAATAATTTGAATGTTGCATGGTTTACTCGAAGTGCCTTGACCTTTATATTGCTCACACCTACCAATTGCTCGCACCTACCAATCTCCGCCGTCAGATTGCAATTTATTCCTGGCCAATGTTGAACCTGTACTGGCTTGCCTACCTCATAGAGCATCCGTGATATTGTCTGGAGGTTGGAACATAAATTTTATTGATGAGGGCTGGCATCTGTGCAGATGCTTCATGATATTTTATAATGTGTTTATTGCCAACAAAATGATCTAAATTGAAATCACAAAGCAAGGTCAAAACCATGTATGCTATGTGTACAAAACAAAAAATGTTTAATTTACAAAACCCTTTTATAACCTAAAGTTTCCAGATCAACTCAAAAAAATTATAAACACATTTGTTTTTTAAATAAGCCATTACTTCTTGCCTGAACTGGACCAGACCATTAATTTGTTTTAAATAATGTGGCAACCATTGATATATGCTTTTATCGCACGATAATAGCACCCCTTTTGGAAAAAGGTGGATTTATGCGTAGGGATGGCAAAATCAGCAGCACCCCTAGTCGACATTGACATTTCTCCATTGTAGTTATCATAGTTTCTTCTAAACTTATGTGGATTTTTTTTTATATATATAATACCAGACTGAGAATGAACAATGAGAGCACAGTTAAAATATTTAACTTGGTGAAATAGCCCCTGCAACCGGTCTTTGGGTGGAGTTGAAAGATACACCTGATTATCCTTTTTTGTGCGATAAAAAAATCTTTTGCTCCACTTGAAGAGTCAAAATAGTATTCCATAGGAGATAATTGATTGAATGCAAGACATGTATGTAGTGCTAATAGTATCAACAGACAAAACGTCTCGAAGCCTGCGTATCAGAACACAATAACTATTTAATTTAAAAACTAGTTTTGAGGTTTGTTCTTCCCAACTCAAACGAGAGTCCAAATAAATTCCCAAAAATTTTATTTTCTCAGCAAGGAGAATAGATTTTGATTGTATTTTAACAATGACTCATTTTGTGATTTCTTTGAGAATGAGATAAGTCCAGTTTTATCTGCATTTAAAATTAACGAATTTGCTTCACACCATCTGAGAGGTGGCTTCTGAGGCGAGAATACATAAATTTTTTCTGACTGATGAGAAAGAAGGATTGATGTGTCGTCAGCATACTGACATACTCTTTTAAGAATGGCTGTGGTAAATCATTTGCATATAACATGAAAAGAAGGTCTTCAGATGGAACCCTGTGGAACGCCCTTTTTTATTGGATGCATTTTTGAGAAGTTTGGACTCCGTTATGAGCCACACACACTTTTTGAAATATATTTGTCTAATAAGAGCTTATTAAGGTGCTGCATTGCCCCCGTAAGCCATAAGATTGTAGTTTATGCACCAAAATGTCATGATTGATGGAGTCAAATGCTGTAGATAGGTCAAAAAACAGGCCACAAACTTTATCATTTTGGTCATTATGTTCTGTAACGAACTTTAGAGTGTTGAATATTGCGAATTCGGTGGACCTACATGGGACGAAACCAAATTGAAAATCATTCAGAATATTGTTTATCTTCAAAAATTGGAAAATTCTATTATGCAAAAACTTTTCAACAATTTTAGAAAATGATTGTAAAAGAGATATAGGCCTGTAGTTTGAAGCCTCTTGTGTGGTGCCTTTTTTATGGATAGATCAATTTTTGCAGATTTTAGTTTGTCTGGAAAATCACCAGTTATAAAACACTCATTTATAATATCGGTTAGTGGCTGACTAATGCAGGGAGCAACGCTTCTCAAAACGGCTATGGCTATATTGGAATTTTATCAAGGCCAGATGAGTACTTATTAGGCAAGTTTATAATAAAAATTATAGACTTCGTTTGGATCTGTTGGTTGAAGAAAGATAGTTGGAAATAATTTTTGTTCTGAGGTTGTTCCAGAACTGCTTGTGAAGACGACAAATCTAACTGATTACTGAAGCTTTCAGCTATTATTGTGTCCTTGCATTTTAGTCTAATATTTTTTTTCTTATTTGTCAGCTCATTAAATATATTCCAGGCTGTTTTTTATTTGTTTTTTGACTTGGCGATCCTATTACCATTCACTGCAATATTGTAGTTTTTTAAGTATGTCCTATATTCTTTTCTCATTTGCTTATAATTCGAATAGACAATCTGGCTTCCCGTTATATGGTACCATCAGACATATAGGTCTGTCACACGGCTAGAGTATTCAATGATTTCTCTATTTAGAGGGCGCTTGCAAGCAGAGGATGTAAGATTAACGCTAGTTAGAGGAAAACTTAGATTATACCAATAAAAAAATATATTGTAAAATGTATTATATTTACGATTGACGCCCGTCACTTTCTCTACCTCTTTCCACGTTTCGTTATGTGGATATGTTTCAAGGTTTCTGTAGTTGTTGCTACTACATATCCTCCTCTTGGTATATCTAGTAACTACATTCTGACCTGATTCATTTATTTTAATATTTACAAGTAAAGCATAATGATAAGATTCAAAACTTTAGTATATGTAACAACTTACCTCATCAGGGTGCATGTTTGTAAAAACATTATCTATTTGAGTGGAAGTTACACTCGTGAAGCCATTTACGTAAGAAAAAAGTCCATACGTGCTCATTATTCTCTCTACAGCTACTGAAGTTACATTCTGATTTGAGAAATCGATGTTAAAATCACCGCAAACAAGCATAAGATCCGTTTTTGAATAAACGTCATGAAATATTTCCTCCAGTTCAGACATTAAGTCATCTATATTACCGGATGGTGGTCTATATATACATATAAAAGTAATTATTCTATTATTAATCCTAGACACAGAGAGACAGAATTCACAAACTTTTCATTGGGATGTAGTGGAGCTTGAGCTTGATCGGTTGGCCGCTTTTCATGGTACACTTCTGAGTTTATTTAATTCAGCTTTTCCCCTTATAATATAAGAAATAAAAGCAAGAAGCTTTGGATTACCGGAAGACTGATTCGTTCTTCAAGGAACATGAGGAGCCTTAGTTATTTAAGAAGATATTTTGCGGAAAATGAGTCATTTAATTCCTAATATTATAGGTCTTATGTACAGGAAATGCATTAGGTTTGCCAGGGAATCTTACTACTGAGCTTGAATTTCAGATTCTAGTAATAAGCAAAGAGAAATTTGGAGTATTGTGAACAGTTTTAGGGGGGCACACATCGTACACTGTGAATTTGACCACAGACGACATTAACAGTGATGAGATGTGGTAATAATAGCGCTTGCAAATGCTGTGAATCATTCCGTGCAGCATGGATACTTTCCGAATGTTTTGAAATCAGCATCAGTTCAATATATATACAATATAGTCTGCTTCTAATGACAGACCCATTTCCTTGTTGCCCACTATGAGTAAGATTGTAGAAAAGGTCATGGTGGGTAGAATGTCCTCTTTTTTGCTAAGGCATTCTATCCTTAACTCATCTCAGCATGGCTTTAGGAAGGGTGTGAACACTGCGGATGCCATGTTCGGATTGCTGGAGAATTTCTATGTCGGCCTTAATGATGGGGAGGTGGCTTCGGTGGGTTTTTGTGACCTGACAAAAGTGTTTGATTGTGTTTCGTCACAGGACCTTGCTTCGTAAGCTGAAATGGTATGGCTTCAGGAGTGGTGTGTTGAAGTGGATGAGCTCATATTTGTCGGATAGGACGCAGGTTGTTCGGTTTGGTGAAGGTGTATCAGTTAGGGGGAGACTTTCTGGTGCCTCTGGGATCAGTACTTGGCCCCTTACTGTTCTTCATATATGTGAACTACCTCCTCCTCAGTGTTCAGTTTGGCACTGATGTTTCGTTTGCTAATGACACAGCATTCATTTGACACCACAAGGATGTCTCAGTGTTAGAGGGCTTGGTTAATGCGGATTTGGGGGCAGGGTTGGGTAATTACGTGTAGAAAACCATTTAAAATACGTCTCAAACGTAGAACAGAAGTAAAATACTTGACCACTGAAATTGCGTGGGGCCATCTTTGAGTCAGTCAAAGAACAACCACTTTTAGGTTATGTTGTTATGGTTCCCATTCTTATTCTTAGTGTTTACCAGATTAAAGTACCTAAATAAATAAAATACACGAAATTGCACTATTTCTTATTACTTACATAAGAAAGTAATGTTTGCAGCTAAACAAAAAACTTTAGTTTAGCTGCAAACTTTCTTCATCCTAAGTACCAGGGCATGAAAGTAATGGAGATCTCCCATCTTGCCTTAAAAGTAGAAAACTTTCTGTTTGATAAGTTGAATGTAGATGGTTTAAATAATCTGCATGTATACAAACACAAACAGGGCATTTTTAATAAAATGTTTCAAAAAGAAGGGATTGACCCAGTTGTTTTTTGGAGCTTATGTCGAAGCAGCCATCCAGTATAAAGTAACTTGGCTGAAAAACTTGTACATATTTCCGCTTCTACAGCCCAGCTGGAAGAAGCCTTTTCTAATTGGTCGTTCATACAATCGGGACTCAGAAATAGGCTTGGCCAAGAAAAGTCCAAAAAACTATTCCATAACTATTATTACTTAAAAATGTGCGATTCCAATAAATCCAATAACTATTAATATTTTTGCATAACTTAATAATGTTGTTAATAAAAATGCACCTACTAATTTATTTAGGATTAGGTTTACAGTATTAAGTATGTTTTTATTTTAAATTTGATAAGGATCTCTGCATTTTTTTTATTTTTAGTTACAACTTAATATATAGTATGTTCATGATATGTAAATGCTTGTAAAGAAAGATTAGAGTTGTTTTGTCAGATTATTTTTTTTTGCTATTCTACATGTATGTAGAAAATTCGTAAAATATTTTGACGTAAAATACGTAGTTTTCTACATGTAAATTACAAGTAAAATACATCATGTACTTTACTGACCCAACCCTGTTTGGGGGTGGTCCTCTCCAAGACAAATATCTTTAACTTTAAGTACACTCTGAATGCTCATATTGGGTCAACCCCAGTGGACTGCCTGAACTCTCGTTGGTACCTGGGCCTGGAAGGCGATCGGAGGCCCAAATTTGATAAATACATTGAAGGTCTCTATGGTCAAGTATCTTCAGCTTGCTATTCTGTACGTGCTCTGGCCCTACGAACGCAAAGGCCACCGCCCTCCTGCCATAATTAAAAAACTTAGTATAAAAGAATAAAGAAAAATCTTTGTCACAATGTATCTCAGAAACTCTATAGCGGCTATGAAATTCTAACTTCAACACCCATTATGCCTCACAATAATGTATAACACCTTGTTAGATATTTTGCTTTGTTTTAGGTCAGATCTTTCACCATCAAACCATGAGTTCCATACATGAGACAATGCGATGCTCACAATGCAAGTTGTATCTCTCCATCCTTCCGGTTAAAGTGTATGCCGATCGCTCAGTGAAATGTGGCAGATGCTACACCGAAGACGATGGAGGAACTGTTTCGCTGTTATACGAATCATTAGCTGAAAATATGCAGTTTCCTTGCATAAACTGGCTTGAAGGTTGTCAGCAGGTGTTGAAACCTAGCGGAATGAAAGCACATGAATCCGGATGTTGTGTAACTATAATGGATTGTCCAATTTGCAGTAAGTACAGTGGACTAAGCTTGACAGTGGTGGAACATATAAAAAGATGCCATTCAAACAACTTGCTATATGTTCCTGCATTTGTACTCCCAACGGATAGAGGCGACTATCACGAAATCTACGTGTATATCAACTTTCGTGAGAAGATATTAGCCACCTTAGATTTATTTTACGACTCCATGCTCCAGAAATTTTCTTGCGATGTAAAACTTATTAATCCACATCCCGAGTTAAGACAAATCTTTGAACTCCATACTGTGGAGAAAGGTGTAATATATAACTCAGGATCACTTCCATTATATCCAGACAGTATTTTCACTGACTTAACGCAGGAACATTCTCCTGAAGGAGTCGTAATGTGTAAGTTTTCTATTGGATTCTTAGAGAACCTCAACGTTAGCTTAAAAGAGATGGGGACAATCGGTGATACGTGCACCCAACAACGCAAATTACAAATCAAAGAAGTTGTTAAGGAAGTACTAATTCCTTGTAAAAAAAATCATTTTCCTTTAGATCCTGTGGTTATTCAAAAACCATGTAGTCTTGACCATGTCAGAGATAATCCAGTAATGGACGTTCACGATGAAGATTCTGGAGAAATGTATATTAATTTTGTTGTTAAAAATATCCGGTCACTAACAAAGCAGACATTTCCTGCTTTTTATCTGGCAAACACCAAATGGAAATTGTCATTTTCCAGAGAATACATCGAAAATGTACTATATTTGGCATGCGATCTCGAAAAGGTCGGCCAATTTTCTAAGCGTTCCTACAAAGTAAATTTTGACGTTACAGTGCTTTCATCAGATGAGTATTACAATGTCAAAGTTGAGCCACCTAAACATCACATAATATATGGGACTCGAAAAAATGAATACACTTCTTATGGCGTTATAGATGTTATTAATTGGAGTCAACTCCTAGATCCGAATATGGAATTTACATTTACGGATGGAAAAGATGACACTGATATGATTCAAGTGCAACTACGTATGGAGATTGTGGAAATTTTTAAACACCGTTATCAATGTTCATGCTCAGGTTGTAAAGAACAACTGTAGATATATAAGCTCTACTCTAAATGTTCGTTAGTTAGATGTTTTTAGTTTGTTGTGTTTCAGCTTCGTTTCCCAAGCACTCTTATAGTTTTTTTTTGTTTGAACAGTGGTTAATATTTGGTTTTAATATTATAAATAATGGTTTTAATATTTGGAAGAAATTAGATGACATTAGTATGTTGCACTGCCGTGTCGACTAAGTGCTAAGTTAAAAAATAGGTTCAATATGGAGAGTTCCTAATCTACTTTATAAACGTACCTCCGTTTAAATACCCTTAAGTCGTATTGTGTAAAAGCACAATTACGTTTGGATACAAGTTTAGTTTTTATGTATTTTTTTTTGGTATTAATAAAGTAATAAAAATAGCACCTAGTTACGTTCCTACTGCGTTCGATTATTCTTTATTTAATAACCTCTAAATTAGGAAACAACCATAATCTTATGTCATAACTTGTGCCTCTTATGTCATAACTCTAGTTCTCAGAAATGGGTTAGGTGTAGTGTCTTACAGATTTTAATTTTCTGGAGAAAAAACGTATTGTTTGAGAGACATAAAATCAAACTTCTACGGTTACGTAGAAACTGCCGACCTTTCTACTATTCTAGCAATTTTAGGATAACGAAAATAAACGCAGAAATAACGCAAATAGAATGTACAGTAGTTCTTACCAAAATTTAGGTAAACCAGGACCATATTATATTGCAACCCAAGTAAACGGACCGCCTTATGGGCGCAAAAAGACTTATGGGTACCAAGTGTGCTTCCGCTCTTCTCTATACTCTGACAATGAAACTTGACTGTAGTCTCCTACTGGTGGTCTCGGTTGGTGTTCGTTCGTCCTTTCGGCGTAACGATGCTCCTTCTCGACCCATATTCACCAATTCCCCAAAAACGACCCTTCTCGCGAGTCCCCAAGCTAAAGACTGCTTCCGCGAGCCTCAAACTGACTCCTTTTTCTACTTTTAAACAATGGGCTTATATCTGATGGTGGTTGTTCGTCCTTCCGGCGTAACGTCGACCTCCGACCAGCCCCAACGCGGCTCCCCGCACCGACTTCTCGTGAGTCCCCCCAAAACCGGACCCTCTTCGTGAGCACCCAGACTAACACTGCCGTTTCTCTCTCAAAAACGCTCGTGCTAACTTCTTTTTTTTGTCAGCACATTTTTCCCAAACGATTGCAACCTTCTTTTCCATGACGTCCATGAGCGCAGCGGTTTGATGTACCCACATGTTAAACAAATTTGCAAGGTTTAATTTTTAAACGTGGGTCAACTAGTGCTTGGTTACTAAACCGGTCATCCGCCGACCATTTCTAAGAATGCTGCAGTTTTATGTCTTGCATCTTTGTGACAATATCTTCAATTCGTCATCCAACTCAAATTCTACTACAGGTTGACAAAAAGTTCGAGATCCCTAATTATTGTGCGAGAAGGCAATGTGTTGTTACCTTAGAGAAGCATTTCAAATTTGGGATAGCAACCCTAGTAATCTCTCTGCAACAATCCGTAGTTCATTGGTCAGGTTAGTTGTATAGAAACTTTCAATGAGTGGTTGTAAGATGCAGATCTTAGTATATAGCATATACAGGGTGTCCCAACTCTATTTAGACACTACAAATCTCCGCCCCTGTACATTTCAGAGAAAAAAGTGTCAGATAAAAAGTTCATGGTGTGGAAAGATGCTTTCATAGACAATTTACTAATATGTACAGGGTGAAGCAAAAACGTACTTTTTGACGTAAACTTAATTTTTTTAATAGAACACCCTGTATTTTATTGGAGATTTGGATGCTTCATTAAATACTCAATCAACAATGTAAAAAAAAGTTTCTAATTTCAATACTTTTCGAGAAAATCACAAAAACATAATAACAGTAAGTACACTCTCCTCTGCTCCGTTTTCGGTATGGCAAAATTCATACCTTCTAAGCAGCGGGGGGTACCTCCATTTGTAATAGTTTGTGTGGATATTTCCCTGCAGGCACGAGTAATTTTGTTTTTCAACTCCTCCAAATTTCTTGACTGAACAGAATAAACCTCATTCTTCAAATAGCCCCATCAAAAATAGCCCAATGGTGTCAAGTCAGGTGACACAATAAATATCGCTCGCCATTCAAAGTACCTTCATAAAAATTTGGTGCTATTAATCGCGCAA